>SJYV01020100.1:474520-536460 GCA_006410875.1 Neotragus pygmaeus
TGCTGTGTTTTTGTTCGGTCTTTTTTTTTTTTTTTTTTTTTTTTGGAATTTTTTTCAATAATGGAGGCTCCCTAAATTTCACTGAGGGCTTTCCATGTACTAATTTGTATATCTATCATTAATATTTGGTCATTTGATTTAAAGTTTCAGTGTTCTTTAGCTAGAAATTTGTTCTTCGTTCTCTGTGTGAACAGCCAGCTTGACAGGGAAAGTGTCTGGAGTAACAAGTCAATATGGTTGGTTAATACCCTTCTCTTCTTGAGCACGTAAAGGAAAATTTTTTATAAATAGCCTTTTTAGTGCAATGGTTCTCTTAAAAATCACACCAGTAATAATTCTGTGCAGAAATAAGGCAGCCAAATGTGTGGAAATAAATTCCATTTGTGTATAAAATATCGAAGATAGGAAAAATTATACTTGTAAAATTTAAAGCTAGCTAAGGATTCATTGAAAAAAATTTTCATATACCATCCCTTCAAATCTGGTTTTAAAGAGGCTGTAACATAAGTCTAGGAATAAAAACCTTCTGGAACCGGGGTCTATGGAAAAGAGATTACAGCGCCCATAACATTCTAGAAATGCAGAGAGCTTACAAGATCATCTCGGAGAAGTTTCTTTTGTTTCTTTGCTATAAACAGGGGTTCTGAAAACACTGCTTTCCGTGAGCATACATTTCTTCCATTGATGCTGAATTTTGTATTGATTAATTACACTTTTTTCCTCTTTGGAAAGAAAACTTTTTAGGNACAAGATCATCTCGGAGAAGTTTCTTTTGTTTCTTTGCTATAAACAGGGGTTCTGAAAACACTGCTTTCCGTGAGCATACATTTCTTCCATTGATGCTGAATTTTGTATTGATTAATTACACTTTTTTCCTCTTTGGAAAGAAAACTTTTTAGGATGAAAATCACTGTTCTGCTCGCATGAAAACTTCCTGTTGACTTTGAGAGGTAAGCATTGACTTACGACGGGAGGGTGCGACTTACTGAAGACAGAATTTGAACCCCTGGTGAGATGCTGCTTCCAGGGTATAGTTTAGTTATCTAAAAAGAATGTGTCTAATGTCAGTCGAAAGAATCATATGCCTTTAGATTTTTACATGGGAAAGTTCAGTAAGACATTTTGACATAGAAAATTTCAACTTTGAAAAGGAACTTTTTTAAAAAAATTGCTGTGTTTGTTCATTCTTTTGAAATATATCTGAGTACAGGAAGAGTAGCTAAACAGCAAGGAATGCTGGGCACAGGGGTTTTCACCTCTTTGAACTGTCAGATAGTTTCTCAAAATGTATCAGGCGCTGGGAAGTCTATGGAGGCTTTAGAAAGTAATCAAGCAATGGCTGACGATGCATAAGCCTGAATCATCTTATGTATTATTCCGCATCTTTTGTAGGTGGGAAGGTCATTGCCGACTGTGATGGGGGCTGGGTGGTATAGACTCTTAATGCTCTCAACATTTTCCAACTGGCATGTCAGGCCAAAACTGTAATAACAAAGCTCAGGGCAGCTGTCTGCGCTGGGTTTGGTTCTAACTCAGGTGAGAACACTCATGTCACTACCCTTCATGAACGCACATGTACACAGGTTTTCAAATATAAAGTCAAAAGGCATTTCAAGATTTGAATAGAATCCTTCAGATTTAAAAGTAACTTGAAAGCGCAATAGTTTTGAAACTTTCCCAAGGATTAAACAAATGGCAAGATCTTGACTGTTTAAATGTGTATGTCTTCAGGCCTGTCAAATCTCATAGTTGTATTTTCAATAGAAAAATGGCAGGTTAAATTTAAACTGTACAGGGTCATGCAGACTCCTGACTAATTTCTTTTATTGGTTTGTCTTAAAATCTAACGTAAGAGTGATTTTGCAATTTTATTTATAGTATAATATTTGAATAATAAAAACCCAGTGTTTCTTTTAATATATTACATTCTTCTGCAGGCCTTCATATATACTCAGTATCTAGTATGACATTTATGGTTAAGTTACTTTTGCAGATTCATGTAAGTGACTTATTTAGGACTCCATTAAGGATTTAGAGGGAGAATGCCCCTATTCTTTCATAATGTTATTACCCCATGCCATTCCAATAACATTTAATAGATGGTTAACATTCTCCAACATTAAGCTTGTGGTATGGGAGCTTTGAAAACACCACATATTTGGATTTCTCTTTAGCAGTTTCAGTTCAGTTCAATTGCTCAGTCATGTCCGACTCTTTGCGACCCCATGAATCGTAGCACGCCAGGCCTCCCTGTTCATCACCATCTCTCGGAGTTCACTCAGACTCATGTCCATCGAGTCCGTGATGCCATTCAGCCATGTCATCCTNAGTGTGCTCCAACCCCTCATATTTCACATTTAAAAAAAAACTCCAATTCTGCTAAAATTTCTGCAGTGTCTAATCAATATATATAATGGTGGCCTGTCTCTCTGGGCTCAAATAGAATCAGTATGTCATTTAGGGAGGAAACACTATGTCATTTAATTCCATTAAAAATCATTTCCTGGTGGGAATTTATTTAAAGCTCTCCCTACTCCAGCTCAAAATCTTTCACACAAGTAAGCTTTTGGGAGGAAACAATGGAGAACTTAGTTTCAAGTCTCTCAAAACTTAGGATGTAAGAGGTAAAGTGATGCCTCTTCATCCTCCACATAAAAATAGCTTTAAATATGTAAATATTTTAATGCCACTTTTCAGTGGAATAAAGTGAGATGATACCACTTTGAAAGCCTCAAGGTCATCAGTTCATTTTTAAGGGTCACTGATTCCTAAGTTTCTACATCCTGACTGACCTGTTAAAATGATGGAACCATTTGGGAATATCGAGGTGTCATGATAGATTGGTCTTTTTGCAGGAATATGGTGATTTCTTCTATTTCTGTTTAATACAGCTGAACATGAAAGCTGCAATGAGCTCTGTGTCTGAGNTCCTGACTGACCTGTTAAAATGATGGAACCATTTGGGAATATCGAGGTGTCATGATAGATTGGTCTTTTTGCAGGAATATGGTGATTTCTTCTATTTCTGTTTAATACAGCTGAACATGAAAGCTGCAATGAGCTCTGTGTCTGAGCTAGGAAACCTGCTGGAATAGGTTGTGATATAAGGAGGAGGATTTATGGAATCGCCAGGAATAAACAAGAAGTTTCCAGAGGAGAAGGCTGGGTATAGAAGATGGCATAACTTGGGACCTTGGAAAAAGCCATAGTAAGCCTCTGATGATAAAAAGAAAAAGTGTATTCTCTAGACAATGTATGTGGGTGTCTATAATTTACATTAAATCTATAGACATATCAAAATTGATTTATGAGTTTCTACTTATATCTACTATCTTATCTATGTACTATTTGTTTAAAACATATAGAGTGACAAGAGCGGCTACATCTTGCATTGTCTATTCTGGTTAGAGTATGAAAGTAAGAAGAGATTGTGATTAGAAGCATTTGTGATTCAATCAAGTGTAAGCACTGTCAAGATGATTTATCTAATCAGGTATTATGTGGGGCATATGATTGCAGACGATTAGTCTGCTGTCTTAAGAGTCAGGCTATGGATATTTAGGTTATGATTCTAGAGTTTAAGAGGACAAAATTAATTACCTGCTGAACTCAGAGCCCCATTCAGAAGAGACGAACAGGCAAAGGCAAAATTGCATGATCACCCATGCTGACTTGATTGACTCTGATGGAATCAGGAAAGGTTTGTGACTGTCAAACCTGGAACTAGGTTTTGCTGACTCATGGGGCACACAAGTTTTGAGGGACACGTGCTATGAATTTGCAAAGTAAATGAATAAAGTCACATGTAAAGTATAACTATCTGGTCCTTTTCATAGCATATCTATTAACACTGAAACAATTTCACATGGGCTATTGACAAAAAAATACTTAAAAATAACATGAACATGTGGTCCTGCAGTCGTCGCCAACTCTGTGACCCCATGGACTGTAGCCTGACAGGCTCCTCTGTCCATGGAAGTTTCCAGGCAAGGATACTGGAGTGGGTTGCCACGCCCTCCTCCAAGGGACCTTCCCAACGCAGTGATTGAACCCGGGTCTCCTACATCTCCTGCACAGGCAGGTATGTTCTTTAGCACTAGCGCCAGCTGGGCTGCCTTGTCAAATAACAGTTTGTCAAGACTCTTCATTTGAAGTTTTATCCTCCCTTTGTAAGTAAAAAGAATCATTTTAGTTGCTTGCTTTCCCCACATTTTTTCCCCCCTTATTCAGTGAACAATACTACCTTTTTTGGCCCATATGAGACCTGTTTGGTGGAGCAGAGCCTGTTACCGTAACAGAACTCTCAGAAGCATTTCCTGTGTTAGAAATCCATCCCTTACTTCCTTCAGACTATTATCAAAGTTGATCAACTCACCTATATTTTAAGCTGTTTGTCTCTGACTTCCTCTGATGTATGATCCAAATGGTTGCACACCATGTGAGAGTAAATAGGATCCCTTTTGCTCATCTTTTTAGTGCAAAATAAGCCCATTGATAATAGTAGAGAAGGGATAAGAGAAGAGAGGACTCTTTTTTTTTTTTGAACCCAAAATGCTCAGTACTTATCTTGGGCCTCTCAGCTCACTGCTTGCTTAGATTTGGAGACCCTGTTTCAAACACTGCAGTTTGCAGTCCAAAGGACTGGACTTTTTCTATATAATTTATTTGAACACAAGTGTCTTCTTGATGGGGTTTTTTATTTGTCCATTTTGCCAAATTATTTACAAGTAGGAATATTGAAATAAGATCTTTAGCAGCTTACTCTGGATGTCAGTTTTCTCTTGAAGGACAGTTATTAAAAAACTCCTAGGATGGCTCGCTTGCTTCTTTTTGGTACAAAGCAATGTCATCATTTTTTTGAGTATTATATTTCTCCTCAATAATTGATACGTTACATTAAAGGAACACAAAATGGTCTTAATTATACAATAATGATCAAGGCAAAGAGTGTTTCCTGGGAACTAATGGTGGCCTGAGAGGACATGATGGCTTGAGGTCCAGCTGGTTAATAAGCCGCAGGAAATGCTGTGGGCCAAGATCTGTATTAGTTCACTGAGATGAAAATGAACAAAAAGGGGGGCAGCAAAATGGACTTTTCTCTGCTAATGGGTAAAATGGCCTCATTTTAGATGCAGAAGACATTTCAGTAGAAAGAATGTGTTTCATAACAGCTAAATCATAATTTTCAGTGATTTTTGCTTTTTGTTTCTAACACAGTACAGGGTAGAGGATATTCTACTTTTGATTGGAAATTTTAATGCAACTGAAAGTACTACACAACTTTGGAGTTTTGTCTAGTCTTGTGTGTGGCATAGAATGTTATGACCAAGATTTGTTGTGATAGCTTTTTTTTTTAATGTGTGTGAGGTAGATATATATTTTATTAACTTTTAATGTTAAAAGGTTACTTTGGTTTTAACATTCAGAAAATAGTTATCTAATAAAAATCAAAGAAAGTACAGGCTTTATTTTCTTTTGTTTCTAAGATTCTTTCAAATGTTAGGGGAAGATAGCCGACTGAAAAGATAGTTTTAAGGTCTTAAGTAGTTTTACTTAAATTATAAACACAAAGTTTTGTTGTTTTTCAGTCACTGAGCTCAGTCCTGACCGACTCTTTGAGACTCCATGGACTGTAGCCCCCCAGACTCCTCTATCCATGGAATTTTCCAGGCAAGAATATTAGATTGGGTTACCATTTCTTTCTCCACGGACTCTTCCTGACTCATGGATTGAAACCAGGTCTCCTACATTGGCAGGCAGATTCTTTACCACCGAGTCCATAACAAATGTGAACGCTGTCTTTTCACATTTCTTACATAACAGTAATCAATTCTGGCTCAGTTCATCTATAGAGATTTTGTGAAAGGAGTTGGCATTTGAGCATCTTGAGAGATATTCATCTCCCAATGAATGATATTCAACATATTGAGATAGTCTCTATCAGAGTAGCCGGAGGGGACGTTCATATGATCAGTATGTACAGAAATGCAGACATCCTTAAAATAATTCCTAAGTGCTTTATGTTTTTCAAGTGAGTGAAGCAGTTTGAATAAATATAACTAGTTTAGAATGAACATTTAGACGCATGTCACCATCTGCTGAATGGATTAGAGAGCACCGTTTCAGGTGTGAATCTGACCTTGCTGCTGCTGCTAAGTCACTTCAGTCTTGTCTGACTCTGGGAGACCCCATAGACGGCAACCCACCAGGCTCCCCCATCCCTGGGATTGTTCCCTCCAGTGTTCACAGGGACAGGGGAGCCTGGCGGGCTGCCGTCTATGGGGTCGCCCAGAGTTGGACACGACTGAAGTGACTTAGCAGCTGCAGCAAGGTCAGATTCACACCTGAAACGGTGCTCTCTTGCATGGGGCAGAGGAAAGAAATCCAGAATTCTCTACTCCAGCAGAGTAGCTCTACCTCCCTTAGGAAATTCTTCCAGATAGAGATTTATTGGAATCTAAGAATGTCCTCTTTAAAATGCATTGGACCCCTTGGTATATCATAGGCACCATAGAAAAGTCGCCTTCATTGTGACATGAAATGGCTCAAAAGTTAGATTACTTTTCTCCACATATCTCATATAATTTCCATTAAGGAAATACAGATTTTGGTAATGGTTGGTTGAGAGAAGTTATTTTGAAATCAAAGGAAAGTGTGCCAGGGAAGAATACAAGAGCAGAGAGCTGTGAGTCGTCAGACACTTTAGGGGAAAAGAGGGAAGAGAGGGAAGAGGAGGGAGCTGCGTCCAGGAATGGAGGGGCAGTGGCAATCCAGACAAAAGTCTGGCAGCCAGTAGTACAGGTGTTTCCAGAGGACTGGACATGACTTTGTCACTCAGCATGCACACACATGCATGTACACACAGGCAAAGCAAGAGTGCATTGCCGCCGTTTTGAATGTTAGTGCTATTTGGCCCTAAAGAGTTTTTCAGTTGAGATGAATCCTGCCAAATAATAGTTTTTGACCCAGTTTGAGTCTTCAGTGTATCTTAGAGGTATGTTTTCTCAATCACATGGCTACACAGACCAAATACAGTGTCTGTCAAGTCCAACCCTCCCATTCAAGGAGTTAAAAATGAGGGAATGTTGGAGCCCTTGTGTGCAGTGTGGTACTGACCTTGTACTTGAGGCATATCTGAAAGCTTGTGTTTTTCATGGAAGACTTAGAACATGGCAGGATAAAATATGTTTTTTTTTTCTTTTGATATTAAGTATCTGAGACAGTGACTAGAGACCCAGCTCTGTTTTCCATGCATGCACGTGCAATCTAGATTATTTTTTAAAGTTAATCTACTTCTCACTTGATGGCAAAACTTTTGAGACAACAAACTCCTTTGTTCTTCACTGATGTGTGTGTGTGTGTGTGCACACACGTGCACATGCTCAGTCATGTCCGACTCTTCATGACCCCATGGACTGTAGCCCACCAGGTGCCTCTGTCCCTGAAAATTTCCAAGCAAGAATACTTGAGTGGGGTGCCATTTCTTACTCCAGGGGATCTTCCCAACCCAAGGATTGAATCTGTGTCTGTTGTGTCTCCTGCATTGGCTGGTGGATTCTTTACCACTAGCAACAGCTGGGAAGTCAAATACATTAATATTGAATGGATCAATGAATGCTAAATGCACCTGAATATTTTGGGGACTAGTCTGTATGTTCTTTTAGCATTATAGTTAGATATAGTTTTCCCATAGATTATCAAAGCTTTGTGTGTGTGTGCTTTGTTATTAAAAAAAAAAAAGTAGGCCTTGGATAGGAACACCACACTCTTCTAGATATAAATATTCTATCTCTTTATCTGTACTGTGAGCTGGAGGTAGGGATGGATTAGAGACTCCTGCATTACAAAGATAAACCAAACACACGGAAAAGATTTCTTGAGAAATGAAAGCAAGTAGTAAAGTGTTGAATGAGTGAAACAAGAAAAATAATGCTTTCTGCCTTTAAAGGAACTGGAGACAATGATTGTGGAGAGCAACTCGAGACTCAGAAACTCCATGAATCAATATAATTTGTATACACAAAAGGAAGGAGCAGAATTTCAACCCCCAAAAGGATCCCTTTGTTTAATTTGATTTGTTTCTTTGTCCAGGTTTACTCAGAATGACCTGAAGCTTTCTATCCAAGAACAAGCCTGACAAGTTTCACCTCTTATGATTGTTAAATCCCTTCTCTTATTAATTATTAATTGGAGTCATTACCTGGTAGAACCCAGTCTGCATATTTGCCCTACCTAATTCACGCTGATTTGCCCTGGGATAAAGATGCAGTGTTCCTTCAATGAATCCGTAAGTTTCATCTGTGGCAGAATCTCTACAAAAGTATTGTCAAGGGTGTATAGTCAAGTGTGTTGATGGAAAATTAGGAGAATATAAATATGTAAAACTGGGAAATATATAATCTTAACCACTCCACATTATTTTTATTATCCCTCTTTCTCACAGCCTTATGAGGCCTTGGATACTAATATAAAGACCAAAATTAGAAATTTCTCTGTGGAAGTTATTGCTCAATCTGCAGTGCACGCAGTGTTGATTCTAAAGCTCTAACTCAAACGACATTGTTTGAACCTCTGGCCAAAACCAGGACAGGAACAGATTCCCAGATACAGAGAATGAGCAGGAGAAAGGGGAAAGGGGGTGGGGGAGAATAAATTAGGAATATGGAGTTATCTAGTGGGAAAGAAACCACCTTGTCAAGGCAAGACCCAGGGATCTTCCCTGGGTCGGGAAGATCCCTTGGAGAAGGAACAGCAACCCACTCCAGTATGCTTGCCCGGAGAATCCTGCGGACAGAGGAGCCTGGTGGACCACAGTCCATAGGGTCACAAAGAGTCAAACACGACTAAGAGGCACACACACACACACACACACACACACACACGAAATTAGCAGATACAAGCTGCTGTATATAAAATAGATAAACAACAAGGTTTTATTGTATAGCACCAGAAACTATACTCAATATCTTGTAATGAACCTGTAAGGGAGAAGAATCTGAAAAAGCATATAGATAAGATACATATATAGGTAGATAGGTATCTGAATAATTTTGCTATATACCTGCAACTAACATAATATTGTAAACCAACTAGACTTCAATTTACAAAGACAAAACCAACACCCAGGACCTAATTGTTGCTGTAGTTGTGAACTGTGGACAAAAGTATTTTCTAAGAGGATGTATTTTTCTTTTACTTGTCATTTCTAGCTTCACAACAATGTATGTAAGAAGTCACCTCTGATTTTGACATGCTCACACATACCCACATGTGCACAAGCTTTCAAACATAAATGTACAAACACATAAATATATTATAGGTGAAGATTTGTTACGATGTAACTCACTCCCATATCTCTTTCCTGTTATGCTGATAATTAAGATGTACGACTTGTCAGGGTTGATTTAATTTTTTCTCGAGATTGAGTTGAGCTTAAGACACCAGAATATTTGGGTGTTTCTAAGATAAGTAGCTTCTCGAAAACTTTAAGGCTCTGACATCCTGTCCTTAAAATGTTCCTTGCTGAAATGTAGAGAGAAAGAAACATTAATTACATAAAAATGAAAATATGTGTAACTTGCAAAACTACTTCGCACTGAGTACATGTTAAGGGCTTGGTCGCATTACAGGATCCATGGGTGAGGGCATTACCCACATATTGTTATAGATGATGAAACCCTCATGGAATGAAAGTGACTGGAACAATTTGCACAAAGAGTATGAGAGGGAGGTCTGAGCTCTCTCTCTTCTGCTCCACAGCTACAACATCAGTCATAAAAGCACAAATAGCCCCTCCCTTTTTACATGCTAACTCGTTCTGCTATACTCATTCAGCCTTATATATGTTCTATGCTTAATGTAAAAGTCACAAAACTTTAGTGCCAGAATGGACCTTTTTTTCGTAATTGGGTGCTGAGCTGCATTCCTCTGTTTGTAAGTTCCCTTTTCCCTGAAAAATCTATAAAAATCAATAGGACTATCCGTTGACTTTCAGGTGGGTTTTAATTTTCATAAGCTTTTAACCTCAAATCTTATCCATAACCCATCTGGCTTAAGAACCAGCTGCATTCCAAAGGCATAGGTAAGGTCAAACCCGTGGGAAAGTGGGTTTTTCTTCCAGCACTGTGAGCCTTTCGCCTGACCACACGTACAGAATGAGCAGGCCTTCCCATATTATCTCCGGGGAAGAAGCCGGTTCTCTATGTGCATCCGTTTCCACTGTGCTCAAGTCCACATAATGCTACTTGATCCGGCATTCACAGCATGTTTGCAGTGTGTAGCACATACAATTCCCCAGGTTCAACCCAACACGGACTAGTCTCCAGTCAGCTCCCTGAGATGAAGACACTAAGGCA
This sequence comes from Neotragus pygmaeus, assembly GCA_006410875.1. Classification (NCBI taxonomy): domain Eukaryota; kingdom Metazoa; phylum Chordata; class Mammalia; order Artiodactyla; family Bovidae; genus Neotragus; species Neotragus pygmaeus. Next base: position 484,876 of record SJYV01020100.1, read on the forward strand.
TGGATGCCATGGCAATCCTCCTTTTCTATTGCAAGCTTAAGTCACTTCAGTCGCGTCTGACTCTGTGTGACCCCATGGATTGTAGCCAGGCTCCTCTGTCCATGGGATTCTCTAGACTTTAATTCTGTTGTAGATTTCCAAGCCCTCCAGAGTATCTTGCTGACCCAGTTTCTCAAGTCTCCTACGTTGGCAGGCAGGTTCTTTAGCATTAGAGCCACCTGAGAATCTTACTTTCAATTTCTAACTTCATATCAGCACTATTTGTAACAGTCTTTGATCTGATATTAGTGAGACATCAGGCCCCTCCCCCAGCAAAAACTTTCTCAGTAATTCACAACATCCAAGCTGCCAGTGCCCTGAGAAAAACAGAAGCTAGTGCAACATTTGTTTGGCTGGAGATGTATATTATAAGTTGTATGTGTGTATTGAGTTAATATGTGTTAAATATTTAAATAATGAATGAGAATCGCTGAAGTCACTAGAACACTTAAGTCACTTGAGCACTTAAGTCACTAGAACACATCAGAGAAGTAAACATCACCACTCATCTGGGCCAGAGAGTCAGGGCAGATTCTATCCTTCACCCTCAATAGGAAAATGAGCTGAGAAGTAACAGAATTCATCAGCAGTGGCCGGAGAAGAAGGAAAGAGCACGCATCCAATCGATCAGGATGATTGACAGCATGTATGAACATTACAATGAAACGTGACGTCTTGCTACCCGCATCACTAGTAATGGCCTAGCCTGGACATTAGCAGCTAGAGGAAGTCAAGTTTCATAGCTGAGTAGAACCAGTCTTAAAATCTGCATAATACATGTACTTCAAGTAAACCAAAAGGATTGAGAGGAGCCAGATAGATCTCAAGATGTTGCCTAAAAATGACAAGTGGGATGCCTCCTGCACTGTGTCAGCCCTTCAGAACTTCTGATAGAATTATTACTGATGCTGAAGCTCCAACACTTTGGTCACCTGATGCAAAGAGCCAACTCAATGGAAAAGACCCTAATGCTGAGAAAGATTGAAGGCAAAAAAGAGAAGCAGGTGGCAGAGAAGGAGATGGTTAGATAGCATCACTGACTTAATGGAAATGAATCTGAGCAAATTCAGGGAGATAGTGGAGGACAGAGGAGCCTAGTATGCTGCAGTTCATGGGATTGCAAAGAGTCAGACATGACTTAGCAGCTGAACAGCAAGTACACTTTAATCCAGACTTTAAATATGTGTATGTCTAACTGCTCAGGGCCATTGAGAACAGGCCTGCTTGGCTTTTTCTTTTGCACTGTGACGGACACCTAGTCCATCCGAAAGGATATCAGTCCTGAATATTCATTGGAAGGACTGATGCTGAAGCTCCAACACTTTGGCCACCTGATATGAAGCACTGACTCAGAAAAGATCCTGATGCTGGGAGAGATTGAAGGAAGGAGGAGAAGGGGCCAACAGAGGATGAGACGGTTGGATGGCATCACCAACTCTATGGACATGAGTTTGAGCAAGCTCCAGGAGTTGGTGAGGGACAGGGAAGCCTGATGTGCTGCAGTTCATGGGGTCCCAAAGAGTCAGACATTACTGAGCAACTGAATTGAACTGAGACACCAAGGAGGTAGCCAGTTCCCTGTGGCCACAGTCCAGGCAAAGATGATCCTTTCATTCCTGTTTCATCCCGAAGGAGACTGCACGGCCTACATGCCCTTGATCTTGCTGCTGGCCTCATTTCTTGGTTACACAGTAGAGGGGACACAGCATCGTCATTTCCCTCATCCCCGATCTCATGTGTTTAAAGTCAAAGATCACTGCTGCTGATTTTAATGTTTTCTAATTACTTCTGAGTTAGAGTGTCTCTACATGTGCTTAAAAGCCTTTCGCGTTTCCTCTGTTTCTGAATCCCTTCTGTATTTTCTCCATCTGTCTTTTGTCAGTGTTTGCTATTGCAAAGATATTTTAAAATATGCTGATTTTGATATTTGTTGACTAGAAACTCCTAATTTTGACAAAATTATATTTACCTTGTGCTTTGTGCTTTTAGGATAAGGAATTCCAAACCTATGTTACTATAACCATCATTCTTATTTTAATTATTAATCATAGTATCGTGTGGGCCCAGTCGTTCAGTCATGTCTGACTCTTTGCGGCCCCAGGGACTGTGGTCCACGAGGCTCTTCTGTTCATGGGCTTCCCTGGGCAAGAATACTGGAGGGGGTTGCCATTTCTTACTCAAGAGGATCCTCCCTGCCCAGACCCAGGGATCGAACCTGCATCTCCTGCGTTAGCGAGCAGATTCTTTACCACCAGTGCCACCTGGGAAGCCCAATAATAGTATTAACAGGCTTTAAAACTAGCTTTGCCATTCACACTTGGGTTTTTAGTCCCCCTGGAGTTCAAATTTGTATATGATGCTGTTGCTTTAGTGCGTATGTGAGGAGTCATGTGTCTTACACCCTCTGCCAAGCAACCTGGTCTTCCCCCAGCACATATAGCCTGGAAGGTGACCACTTATCCTTCAAGGCTAACTTCAAAGGCTAGTGTTTCTAAGCAGAATGCTGCCTATTACAAAACGCAAATGAATGAAAATGAGCACCTCTCAAAATGTGTTTACAGTGAGTCGTCTCAGAATGGAATCTAAGAACATCCGGGAAAAGCTCTGATAGGCTTCCTTCTTTAGGCCCCATTAGGGTACCAGATTCAGACTGAACTTTGGATCAGTTCAGTTCAGTTCAGTTGCTCAGTCGTGTCCGACTCTTTGCGACCCCATGAATCGCAGCATGCCAGGCCTCCCTGTTCATCAACAACTCCCAGAGTTCACTCAGACTCAACATCCATCAAGTCCTTGGTGCCATCCAGCCATCTCATCCTCGGTCGTCCCCTTCTCCTCCTGCCCCCAATCCCTCCCAGCATCAGAGTCTTTTCCAATGAGTCAACTCTTCGCACGAGGTGGCCAAAGTACTGGAGTTTCAGCTTTAGCATCATTCCTTCTGAAGAAATCCCAGGGCTGATCTCCTTCAGAATGGACAGGTAGGATCTCCTTGCAGTCCAAGGCACTCTCAAGAGTCTTCTCCAACACCACAGTTCAAAAGCATCAATTTTTCGGTTCTCAACCTTCTTCACAGTTCAACTCTCACATCCATACGTGACTACTGGAAAAACCATAGCCTAATCAGAAAACTATTTTCAGTGTTCACCTGACAACTTTTGACTTTATACCATGATTTTCAAGTAGTAAGGTTTTTGTGTCTCTATACATTTCTGACATGGATCTTATTCTGCCAAACCATACCAAAAAATGTTGGCCATAGCACTTCTGAACATCAATCATTTATAGACACTTAAGATGCAATTAGTTTAGGTATGAGGAAAAGTCATTATAAAAATAGGTTTTTTGTTTTTGTTTTTGTAAAGGTTGACTTTTGGAGATTTCACTTCTTTTATGTCCTGGTATAAGAATTTCTTCTTAAGACATATATTGATTTAACACAACATTGTAAATCAACTGCATTTCAATTTTTTTTTTAATAGAAAAAATATATTGACTTAAACCAATATAATTGTGTTGGTTTAAATATAATTGTATTGCATTGGTTAGATGCTGATTTTGTGTGTATATATAGACTTATATATACACCTAAATTTGCAAGAGTTCATGCCTTCTTAAGGATAAGTGGATAGTGCTCCAGAGTCTGACGTCACTGTTGAGAGAACTTACTAAAGCTTGAGACTTAAGTCTCTGCTAAAACAGTACCTAATTAATTTGTGTCAAATAGTGGTGAACGCTTCATCATTGCTCGAGTGGGAAAGACTTGGCTGCTTGCAGCCTTTCTGAAGCCCGCCTCAAAGGTTAAGGAGTGATATATGGGTTCTAAATAAAGACTTATCAGGTTACTATACATCAGAGCACTGATAAGACTGCCTTAGGAAATCGCCAAATGGAACAAGGACCTATTCAGAAAATGTTGGTTTCTAGATAGACCATCACAATGGAACCCATCTAAGTGACAGCGTGGCTTAAGTGTGGAATTTTGACTCCCCGGTCAGGANAGAGCACTGATAAGACTGCCTTAGGAAATCGCCAAATGGAACAAGGACCTATTCAGAAAATGTTGGTTTCTAGATAGACCATCACAATGGAACCCATCTAAGTGACAGCGTGGCTTAAGTGTGGAATTTTGACTCCCCGGTCAGGAAATCCTAGGGCAGGAACCAAAGCCTGGCTCAGCTCTTGAGATGAGGCCAGCATGCAGGCTGTTTTTCCGCTGCATGCTGATTTTCTGAGACGTGGGAGTTCTGGAAGATAAGAACAGAATAGCCTATTAGCTCCAACATGTGGCCCTTGTCTGATGGACAAAAGGAGCGGGAGGCCTCTTGTGCAGTTCCATTTTCCCGGATGTCCTTATAAGCTGAGCACAATATGATGCTCAAACTTGAAATCCTGTTGTGAGAATGGGAGCGAGAAAGAAAGATATGTGAGCCGCAGATGCAGAATCTGCGTCCTTCTTTTCATTTTTTTTTCCTGAGTAGAATCGAGGTGCTCTCAGGGCTCACTTCAAGTTCAAAAGACTGCGCTTCTGTATTTTGCTTTCCAGTTCAGCCTGTGCTTTTTATTTTTTGAAGTATAATTGATTTACAATGCTGTGTTAGCTTCGGGTGTACCTGAGAGTGATTCAGTTGTACATATGCTGCTGCTGCTAAGTTGCTTCAGTTGTGTCTGACTCTGTGATCCCAGAGATGGCAGCCCACCAAGTTCCCCTGTCCCAGGATTCTCCAGGCAAGAACACTGGAGTGGGTTGCCATTTCCTTCTCCAATGCATGAAAGTGAAGTCGCTCAGTCATGTCTGACTCCTAGTGACCTCATGGACTGCAGCCCACCAGGCTCCTTGGTCCATGGGATTTTCCAGGCAAGAGTATTGGAGTGGGGTGCCAGATTCTTTTCCCTTATAGGTTATCACAAAATATTGAGTATAGTTCCCTGTGCTATACAGTAGGTCCTTGCTGGCTATCTATTTGATATCTAGTAGTGGGCTGCCGTCTATGGGGTCACACAGAGTCAGACACGACTGAAGTGACTTAGCAGCAGCAGCAGCAGCAGTGTGCCTATGTTACTCCCAAATCCTGTGCTTTTTCTAACTATGTTATGTGTTATCATTTAACGATGGGACTCTCTTAAAACATAGNGCCGTCTATGGGGTCACACAGAGTCAGACACGACTGAAGTGACTTAGCAGCAGCAGCAGCAGCAGTGTGCCTATGTTACTCCCAAATCCTGTGCTTTTTCTAACTATGTTATGTGTTATCATTTAACGATGGGACTCTCTTAAAACATAGCTGGGTCTTATCGTAGACCTAGAAATACTAAGGCACAGAATTTTGTGAAAATCACCCCAGAGAATGGAACCCCTTAGGCTAATTGTCTCTTTCTCACTAACTCCCTTCAAGGTCATGAAAGCCCCTACTTCAGTCTTTGGGACAATGGGTGTGAGCATCCAGGGAATCCTTTCCCTTATCTAATCTAAGTCAGTCTAGCTGTGATTCCCCTGATTTGTTTCTGACAGAGAAGTTGAGCCTATTTGCATAGTATAGGCAGTAGCAGTAGAGTTGTAACCTTGAAAGCAGACAGAGCAACTGACTAGCGTGTTTCTGGTTATTATTTTAGTACTGGCGTTGTCATACACTGTGCCTACCAAGGAAACAACTTTTCATAACATGGTTGGTAGACTGTAATTTGTAGAGATTGAAAAATTGTGGACTTCAGATTCAGACTTAGGCCTGACTAGTCCTAAAGTCTATATCCATTTTTTTCTCTATTATATTGTTCTCCAGAAATCATGAAGAAGGAAAATCCTGGTTCATAAAACCCAGACAGGTATTATGGCATTTAGATAATACTTGGGGAGAGAATATTTAAAACAGGCTTCATGAGAATTCCACAGCTGTACTGAGGAACAACATCTGAAAGGGTCAGGGAATTGGAGGGTTAAGCAAAGCCACAAGTTCAATAAATTGTAATATCACAGTTTCCTTTGTGAAAATGCATGCTAATTGAATTCGATGCGTATAAACTTATGATACTCAAAATTTATCACAAAAGTTACTAGAACACTTAGTAAACAGTTGTGATGTGCATGAACACGTCCACATTTAACCACAGAAGGAGTTAGTGTTCCGGATGAAATATCCATTGTAGCTGCATAAAGTGATAGGAAATAACTCAGTCCAACCGTAGTCACCCTCGTAATCGTGGTAATCATGGTAGCCGTCATCATTACTTACTCTCTTAACCCAGCTCAATCTTTATGGGCTGCATCAAAGGAAAGCCTTCACCCGGGCTCAGCTGTGACCTGGGTGGGGGTGCTGGGGGCGGATGCAGAGGCGGGGTGGACCCAGCCGACCCACCAAACAGGAGCCAAGTCAACAGTGACTTTGTCTCAGGTTGTTGCTTTTTGACCCCTCTGTAGAACACAGCTTCATTCTGTCTCTGAATGTCTGTGTTTCTGTTTGGGACAAAGTTCTGAGAATTCTTCAGCTCTTTAGGTTTTTATAAGTTTTTCATAGCAACTTGCATTTCATACTGTCATGAAAAGTGAAAGTGAAGTCACTCAGTCATGTCTGACTCTTTGCAACCCCATGGACTCTAGCCTACCAGACTCCTCTGTCCATGGGATTTTCCAGGCAATAGTACTGGAGTGGATTGCCATTTCCTTCTCCAGGTCATACTGTCATAACAGGGGTTTAAAAGAAAGATAGAGCATGGTTTTGTCTTGGAAGNCAGACTCCTCTGTCCATGGGATTTTCCAGGCAATAGTACTGGAGTGGATTGCCATTTCCTTCTCCAGGTCATACTGTCATAACAGGGGTTTAAAAGAAAGATAGAGCGTGGTTTTGTCTTGGAAGAGTTTTGAATATCATCGATAAGACAATAAATGGAACAAAATATAAGTAGAATTGGAGTCATTTCTCTACCATTAACTTATTAACTTGTTGTATTAGACAAGCCTGTTCTTGTGTCTGGACCAGTGTAAAGTGAACAGGTTTGACGACACCATGTCCTACCCAAGTTCCACTTGAACTTACTTATTCTATCATTCTTGTAAATGATGCCAGTGGATATGGCACAGTAGAAAGGTCAACAGGTTTCAAGGAAGGAGAAAGGAGAGAGTCAGATGGGTCAGAGAAGTTTTGTATTGGACGTGCTCTTGGCTGACATTAAAAGCAAAGAGTCAGCTGAATGGATAGGTCAAAACAAGGGGGGTTATTATAAGAAAAATAGAAAGAGTAAGGAAAGCAAAAGTGAAACAAACAAACAAAAAAATGAGGTAGTCATCTGGTACTGGGAAGTTTGGCTTAACTGCTGGGAAGGGAAGATACCTTTGTTATCAGAAAGTCATAGACCCAGGGCTGGATTTGATCTCAAAGGAAAATGAGAAGTCTTTGCAAGCTTCAACTGGGCATCCTTTCCTATCAGACACCGAGGATGGGGGATATATATCTGAGACAGTCAAACCTCGAGATTAAGCTGGTAGATCTCAGTCATGTCCGACTTTTTGCCACTCCATGCACTCTAGCCCAACAGGCTCCTCTGTCCATGGAATTCTTCAGGCAAGAGTGGGTTCTCATTTCCTTCTCCAGAGATAAACTGGCTCATCAAATGTTTGACTCCCCTCCTCCCCCACCTCCGCAAATAATCATGTGACATAACAATAGAAAAAGTTTGCAATCTCTCAAAATGGCAAATACCTGGTAAAACAGACTCTACAATTCTACACAGCAACAATTAGAAGGAGCTGAGTATCTGCCTCTACCTCCAGTACAGCCTATTAGCTCCATGTTTTTATGAGTAAGGCCGGCCTGGTGTCATCATCTCCCTGAAACAGGAGGGAGTTTGAGTTTAGATAATGGAGTTTGAGTCTAGATGGGAGGATGCTTTAGAAAACCCTTGCAGATGTCTCTTCCTCAGAGAAGGGTTATCCATGAGTTTTGCACAATAAGTATAATTGTGACAGGGTGAGTTGACATGGGTCAAGGGGAGGACCAGTTCACACGATGATGAAGCTTAAAAATTTTTTGTGTGTCTATTAATAAGCAATGATACTTTTTAAAGTCTTCAGATAATGGACACTAAATTGCATAATTTTAGCATTGTAAGATGTGGCAAATGGAAAGTATCATGTCTATTAAAATACTCATTTTTAACTTCTTCAAATGTTGGCATACTTTGATTGACCCTGAATAGATATGAACGTTAAAGCAAAGTAGACTGTCCTCCTTCACGCTTGGATTATTTTTGAATACACAGACGTCTTGTCTAGCACATTGCAAGGAATTTTTGAAAATATGATGGATGTTCCTAATAACCTATGCTGAACATCTGGCTGAAGTGAGAGTTTATAAATGAAACAGCATGTCTTACAGCTACGTACCAAAGATGGTTCTGGAATGTCATATTTGAGCATGAAGAGGCCACTGAAGCAAGGAAAGCAACAATATAACAATGATCCAACAAGACACTGGTTAATGTATGTATATGACCTAGGTGTTTACTCAGAGAATTGATGCTTAGCTGAAGATGAATTATATTCTGTTTCCTCTACTTATGTTTTGTGTTCATTTTGATTCCAGTGAATTCTGTGGCCCTTGAAATCAGAAAATTGTTTATTAATTTTTGTTTGTGTCATTATATTTAATTCACAGCTGTCTGCATGATAAGTACTTACTTTTTGAAGTCAATTCAGTTAATATACATTTGGTAGTTTTTTAATGCTTTTTTTCTTATTTAGCTTTCAACTCTAATCCCCAAATCTACATATGGCAGGAAACCTAGAACAAATTTGTAAACCTGAGTAGTTTGGCGTCCCTTGGCTGTTGAAAACATTAAAAGTGAAATAAGACAATTGAAACGGTAACAATGAAACAGGTTAAGGGGGGAATTCAAAATCATGTTGCTACTTAGCTTCCAATACATTCTGTATTTGCAGTAAATTTATGGAGCCTCAGCAAACACACAACAGTTTCAGCAGACATTCCCAGCATGGGCTTCCAAGATTATTCTGGGATTTGGTTGGAGTTTATTTTCTAAGGAGTCCTGGAAGCTCTCCTTCACAGATATGTCTTCTCTTCAGTCTCATGTATCATGTCTTATTTCAACTTCTCCGACAGCAGGTCGGGCATTAGCAGCAGAATAATCTGTACGCACAGTGGGGGAGAGAGACAAACCAAATACACATGGAATCGGGAACCAGAAGCTTCCAGCAGTGGATACATTTATTCTCCCAAGTAAAAGAGCAGGTCTGCTCAGCATATGGAGACATGCTCAGGGATCAATGAAAGAACTTCTGAATATACAGTCATCCTGTGAAAATTTATATCTGGGCTAGAGGATGTGTTTGGATAACATAAGTAATATTCTTATAAAATGTTTGGAGTGATACATGAGGAATGAGGGAAACCATAATATGAAAAGCACATGTGAATTCCTTGCCAATAATTGAGCTGTCCTTCTGCCTCATAAAGACACGGATTTTCATCCCATCCCGATCTTTCCAAGTAGCTCAGTTTAGTGTATCTTGAGAATTCCTATGATAATAAAACAAACTGAAATTGGTGTAATGAGCTCAGGCTGGGGGAAGGCGGAAGCCCCTGGATTCTGGATAAATACACTTAGTTTAACAAATTTGTCAAAATGTACCCACTGAGGGTATCATGTTCCTTACAAAATAGGATGCGTACCTTTATTTATTTATTTTTTTTCTTAATCTCGGAGCCTATAGGATAAACTCAAAAAAGAAATTATGTTAGACTTATGTCTTTAGTATACTGCCTTAAATTCTAGAATTTCTTTCACATTTTTACCCCCAAGATTTGTTTCAGATCTATCTGTTATAGGAGAAGATTGAAAAAAAGACCTTAGAATAAAGTTTTCTCTTCTCTTCCTAATCTTCTTAAAATAGGAGGAATGGCTTCTGAATTATCAAATAGTCCACTGAGAACTCAGCAGGTGGCTCCAAAGTAAATTCACAAACTTTCAGAATGACCTTTTCCTCAGAAAAATCCCAGGATATGATTTTACCAACTTGACGGGATTCAAACCCAAGCCTCTTTGCTAGGAGATAAAATAGAAACCACTGAATTCTGAAACTGAAAATAATACTTGCAAGGAAAATGTAATCATAAAGAATGAGGGAATAAAGTACCAGCATACATTGGATTAGAAAGAGGTTAAAAGTCATGTAACACTGAGGAAAGTTCCTCCCAGTTTCAAGTTCTGTAGTATCAGAAGCACAATCTTGCTATCATCTTTTGATCTCAGTTAACGGATAGTTATGATATTTGATTATTCATATTTTCATATTTATCTTTGGATTCTTCTTCACTCATACTATCTTTAGAATCAGTGGACCCAGTTAGAATATTCACAATACAGAATACAAAATATACAGAATTTTCTAATTAGCAATTGTATTGATTTAACACTTAATTTTTCTCCATGAATTTTGGTATTCATCAATTCACAAAAACTACTTTAAAAATCACAGTGACTAAACTTTCAATAAACATTTAATGAAGCTAGTTTCTCACAGATATACTGACTAAACCAAATTCAGTTGTAAAAACCAAAATTTTATCCTTGATCTGAAAATATAAATTTGATCTCATAATTCATTTACTCTAGCATGTTCATTACACAGGCATGTGGTGAATTATATAACATATAATGACCCCTTATTATATTGGAAACATAGAGATACAGTGAGCTCACAGAGGATGTAATGGCTGTCCTATTCTGGCTAGCTATAATTTGAGAATAACTGGCACTTATGTTTCCTTGATTTTGAACTTGGGGGTAGAGCTAGCGGTAAAGAAGCTGCCTGCCAGTGCAGAAGACAGAAAAGACATGTGTTTGATCCCTCGGTTGGGAAGATCCCCTGGAGAAGGCAATGACACCCCACTCCAGCACTCTTGCCAGGAGAATCCCGTGGACAGAGGAACCTGGTGAACCACAGTCCCTGGGACTGCAAAGAGTCGGACACGACTGAAGCAACTGAGCATACACTGCTATAAACAACCAAATAGTCTTTGTTTTTATCGTTTCAGAACATTTGAAATAATTAGATGGCCTCTATGGCCCATAGTAAAAATTGTGGAACATTGTTAAAATTATGTTAATATTACAAAACCTTACCAAAAATTATAATAGTATATGCCATTTAGACATTTGCTTCTTTTATGTAAAAATCAAAAGTAAAACTTCAACCATGGAAACTTCTAAGAGGAATGGACTATGCAAGGGTTAAACATTGCCAGTGTCTTCGTAGAATTCTCTTCAGGAAAGTCAGGATACTAGCGCTAAATTCTTAAAAATTCTAAAATTTCTGGCTCTTGCACAGTTCTCTTGTCCCACTCAAGATACTGGGCAAACACTGTCATTCCCCCCAAAAAAACCACTAAAAAATTTTCCTTCCATTTCCATTGTAGGGTTCAGTATCAGTGAATGGAAGAAAGATAGTGAACACTTCACACAAAATAATATTTCATTTCATTTCCAATTCTACTTCTAAGACTCATCAGCTGTTTGAAATTCTTTTGTACCTGATACGGAAAATAAGGTCATATTCCTTCCAGTTGTAATATTTCATGTTTCTATGAGATAGTATTTTGTACACTACCTGCCCTGACTTTTATTCTGCCCCAGCTGCATGTCAGCCCCTGGGCTAAGACTTCTTTACGTTGATAAAAAAATATTCAATTTTTAAAATACTCATTTAAGGTGGCTAGTTGTGAAAAAGATTGACAGAGGAGTTTATACTTTCTCCAAGAACATAGAACATAGAGTCAAAGAAAGAGATTACCTCATTTATGGTTCTGAAAACCCAGAAATTCTCTGAAGAATCACTTAATTCAAGGCTTGCTTTTCACAGCAAGCTTACAGGTTTCATCAGATAACTTACACATCTCAGTCTTTCCAGGGCAAACTTTTTCTGAAAGAGCCAGATGTAAATAGGATCGACTTTGTGGGTTGTAAGACCTCAGGAGAGACTCCATGAGGAAGTGAAGCAGTGGATGGGTCTGTGTTTCAATAAAACTTTATGGACACTGTGTTATTTACATATTTATTTGTGGATACATATTTACAGACATTGAATAAAGTTAGAATTTCATATAGTGTTCACCTGTCATGAAGTTCTAGTCTTCTTTTTTGTTTTTTGGATGGCTCAGAGAGATAATGTAGGGAGGGTGATGGGTGAGGGGTTCAGGGTTGGAACTCATGTGCACCTGTGGTGGATTCATGTCAATGTATGGCAAAACCAATGCAGTATTGTAAAGTTTTAATTATAGACATTTCTCCAAAGAAGACATACGGATGGCTAACAAACACATGAAAAGATGCTCAACATCACTCATCATCAGAGAAATGCAAATCAAAACCACAATGAGGTACCATCTCACACCAGTCAGAATGGCTGCGATCCAAAAGTCTGCAAGCAATAAATGCTGGAGGGGGTGTGGAGAAAGGGGAACCCTCTTACACTGTTGGTGGGAATGTAAACTAGTACAGCCACTGTGGAAAACAGTGTGGAGATTCCTTAAAAAATTGCAAATAGAACTGCCTTATGACCCAGCAATCCCACTGCTGGGCATACACACCAAGGAAACCAGAATTGAAAGAGACACATGTACCCCAATGTTCATCGCAGCACTGTTTATAATAGCCAGGACATGGAAACAACCTAGATGTCCATCAACAGATGAATGGATAAGCAAGCTGTGGCATATATACACAATGGAGTATTACTCTGCCATTAAAAAGAATAAATTTGAATCAGTTCTAATGAGATGGATGAAACTGGAGCCTATTATACAGAGTGAAGTAAGCCAGAAAGAAAAACACCAATACAGCATACTGACACATATATACGGAATTTAGAATGATAGTAAGGACGACCCTGTATGTGTGACAACAAAAGGACACAGACATAGACAATGGACTTTTGGCCTCAGAGGGAGTAGGAGAGGGCGGGATGATCTGGGAGAATGGCACTGAAGCATATATACTGTTATGTAAGAAACGAATCACCAGTCTCTATTTGATACAGGATGCAGGATGCTTGGGGCTGGTGTACGGGGATGATCCAGAGAGACGTTGGGGGGTGGGAGGTGGGAGGGAGATTCGGGATTGGGAGCTTGTGTGTACCTGTGGTGGATTCATGTCGATGTATGGCAAACCCAATAGAGTATTGTAAAGTTAAATTTAAAAATAAATAAATAAATTAATTAAAAAATAAAAATAAAAAAAATAAAAAAAAATTAAAAAAAAGTAAAATCAGTTTTCTCACAGACCTTATAAAAACCAAGAGCACCCATGGGCCATAGTTTACCAGCCCTTATTCTAGAGTAGAAAATTTAAATCAAAATGTCTCATACCCCATGGACGTTCTCTAATATCTACAAGTCACGGGCAGACTTTCTAAGTAGATCAATCTTATAATGATGAATTATTGTTGTTCAGTCGCTAAATCGTGTCTGACTCTGTGTGACCCCATGGACTGCAGCACACCAGACTTCCTTGTCCTTCACCCAAAACTCCTGGAGTTTCCACAAACTCATGTCCATTGAGTCGGTGATGCCATCCAACCATCTCATCCTCTGTCTCCCGCTTCTCCTCTTGCCCTTGATCTTTCCCAGTACCAGGGTCTTTTCCAATGAGTTCTGACTCTTTACATCAGGTGGTCAAATACTGGAGTTTCAGCATCAGCCCTTCCAGTGAATATGCAAAGTTGATTTCCTTTAGGATTGACTGGTTTGATCTCTTCGCTGTCCAAGAGATGATAGTGGACACTGTTTACCCAAAATATTTGCCCCAAAGTGTTTCATATATGTATATATATTTTTTGGTATATTTCAGAGTAGCTGCATGAGGTAGGTATGATTTATTTACATAGAGGAGGAAAAGGGGACTTGTCTATTGTAGTGAGGCCACTGGCCCCACACCTGAATGTGGCAGAATGCAGATGTTTACCTTTACACCTGAAAAACTTATAATTCTTCTACATCTAAAGAGTAAGAAAAAAAGGCGTCATTTTCTCCCATTTCAGGAGGAAGAGGTGACCTAGACCAAACCACTCAATACTCAAACTGGGCCGCGCTGTTCTAGGGGTGTTTGGAAGGAATTCTGATGTCTTAGTAATGAGAAATAAAAATAAAAATAAAAAAACTTGTGCATGTGCCACCCAGGTTCTAATTACTTGATGCCTTGCTCTGCCTTAAAACCTGTGTTTTAATGGCTTCATATATCAAGCACAAATGATGGCACAGGATTGATATATCCAGCCCCATGGTTTTGATTAGTGCAGTCTTTTTTTTTCCTCCAACTCTCATATACATCTTAAACTGAGAGCTCTTTGGCTTAATTTTGTGAGGAGAATGAAGACAGATGGCAAGAGGAGCCTCGTGTACACATGCCATATATTTAACTGCATTGTGCTAAACAGCTACTCTTTGGGGTGAAAATTGTCTGACCTTCCTTTATAGAACAGCTAGGATTTTACAAGAAAATGAGCTATGCCTTTTGTTTTTACAACTTTTCCTTTAGGACTAACTGGTGAAATTATAGCTTATCCATCACTGGTTGGACAAAACTCCAACTGTGTTTATTGCTTTACATTTGTTTTATTTAACACTTGACCCCAGAAAACCTTGTAAAGTGTCTTCAATTTCTACAGAATTTAGAAACTTTATGCAAATATATCACTATTTTCCCATACTTCAGGGAGAAGGTCATTTTTCTCTGTCAAAATTTTCAAACTCTGGGCTTCAAGTAATTGAAGTGAATGAGTATTTGTATTTTAATATTTATCTCATTGGTTTTCTAAATTCAATTTACTAAATGCTTGCATCTGCCAATGTCATTATAGTAGAAAATGTATATACTACATGTTATCATAGATTTAACAGCAAAAGGGAAAAATCCTGAAAAATATTAATATACTTCAACTCTTTCAATATTTCATATGTTAAAAAAAAGATACACAATATATGAGGTTATGAAAATACATAATTTGCCTTGTTAAGTAACTTATAAAGTCAGTACATTGTGTAAAGAGCCAAAAACTCCAAGAATATACATTACAAATGAATTAAAACTATTTTCGCAGAAATACAGCAAATCCATTCCTCTCAGGGTGAAAGAGGCCTTTCATTCTTGCCATTGAGTCTCTTATAACTGAAATGAGGGGCCTTCCCCAATGGCTCAATGAGTAAAGAATCAGCCTGCAATGCAGGATACACAGGAGATGTGAGTTCCATCCCTGGGTTGGGAAGATCCCCCGAAGAAGGGAATGGCAACCAACTCTGGTATTCTTACCTGGGAAATTTCATGAGCAGAGAAACTTGGAGGGCTATGTAGCAGTCCATGGGGTCACAAAGAATTGGACAGGGCTTAAGAGATTGGACTGTAGCCTGCCAGACTTCTCTGACTTTGGGTATTCTCCAAGCAAGAGTACTAGAGTGGGGTGCCATGCTCTCCTCTGGGGAATCTTCCCAACCCAGGGATCAAACAGGGGTCTCCTGCATTGCAGGTGGATTCTTTACCAACTGAGCTACCAGGGAAGCCCCAAGCAGCAACAGAAGACTATTAAGTATCAGAAATATCTTACTGAGAAAACTAGCTCTGCTTTCTCCAGTGCAGGAATAAGTGATTGTAATGCAGTGTGGCACAAAAGCATTTGAATTAATTTAGCAAAGATAGATCAATATCCCCAAATAAAAGATTAACTAACACCTGGCACAATCCTTCTAGCACTTGTCACATTGTGTTGAAATAATCTCCATGCAGGTTTCTTACCATTAGGAGCACTGTTCCCATCAGGGATTTACTCCATTTTGGGTCTTTGTACATTTAAACCTTAGACAAGTACTGATAAATCATTGGTGCTCAGTAAATGTAATATTTTTTCTTTCAACTAACAGAAGAAAGCAGTCTTTACAACTAATGATAGAACTATAAAATTTACAAAATTCCCCCAAATAATTAGAATCACACACAAAACACATAGAGCAAAGGAGGAAGGGAGGGAGGCATCTCCCTTAAGGATATCACACTTATTGATTGATTGAAGGTTATATAAATACATTGACTGATTTGTCCTAAGTTGTTTAGTCCTGTTAATTCTCTAGGGAGAAGGAGAAAAAGCCTGACATTTATTTAGAGTCTCTTTTGCAAAACACATAGTGTAAGGGCATTTCCATTCTGTATCCCTTTTTGTACCAACAGATTTGGGAAAGCATTACACAAGTTGTCTGTAGTGACTGATCTATTTTTATCTTGATACTTCTCACAGCATTTTGAAACATGTTATTATGTGACAATGGTAAATTACAGCATTTTGAAGTACTTTACCATAGGACAGTGGCAAAAATTGTTTCCTGTTTTTAAGGTTTCCATAATATTTTTTTTTCATATTCATCCTCTCATATAAACTGTGTCATTAATTTTTGTGACAAACTACAATGTCTATGAAGTTACAGTCTGATACTTAAAAGACTTTTTAGTAATTTATTATCAACATTTTTAGGAGGAATTAATCTATGGGCTGAAAAATTCATACTATGGCAGGGATGAAAAACTGTGATTTGTTTTAATTGTTAAAGTAGCAATTTTACAAGTAACAGAAATATTTCTGGAAAAAAACAAAAAGGCCAAAGAAAACAAGAAACTGTTGACTGGTACCCTGGATTGTTTTATGTCTGGTTTCAATTCTTCTTACATTTCTTTAAAATTATCCTTGAAAATTTCAGAGGAGCCTTCAAATTTATTTTTCATCGTTATTTTCAAAGTTTCTTCCAAAAATGATCTAGTATGGAGCTTTTTTGTATAGCATGGTTCTCCAGCTGTAGAGGCATAATGCATTCACTCCCAAAATAGAATAAAGATACACACTTTTGTCATGTAACCACATCTTTCAAAAAAAAATCACTCGATATATTTCTACTCACATAGAACTTTAATAGCACATTTATGTTGGCTTATTATCCAATTCTATCCTATGTTCTAAAAGTATTTAAATAAAAGTATACTATACTACTTAGAGCTAGCATCCACCATGTTTTGGATGGCAGTAAAAACAAGTTACTCTTCCAAAGATTATGTTGGCACAAAAAAATTCATTAAATTTTAAAGCATTAGAATTAGAAATATGACTTTGATGTTTAAGCTGATGGCTGTCCTTTTTTTAACTCCTGAGACTAAGTGATTATTTACAAACGTATTTTTTACAAGTCCATAATTGAAGAATTCATTTTAAGGAAAGTAAAAATGAGTAATTTTCCATGACTATTAATCAGAAGGGGAAAGGCCTTCATTCAACACTATCTGCCAAGTTGTGAGTTTCAAATAATATATAAAGAAATATTGCTTATTTATGCAATATTCACTATGCCTTAACTAAAGTACACATGCCGATGGGTTTTTTCAACATTAATATTCATAGATTCCTGCCATATGACTGCATTTTATAATATAATTTGGCTATATTCATAATAATTTCATGCAGATCTATTCAGAGTTTGTATAAATGCTCAACAAATGCTACAGTTTTAATATCAATTGTATGAAAATCTCAAATCATCATTGATTATTCTGGTCAAAGGTTGAGAGATATTTCTCACTCTTGCCATGAATCTGTCTGTAATAATAAGAACAGATATTTTGATAGTGATTTACCATGTTATTGCACATATCTTATTTAAGCCAGATCACCAACCTATGGTATATTTATTGCTACCCATGGTTTATTAATGAGAGATGTGAGATTCAGAAAGGTTGAGCCATTTATCTGAGATTTCTTAATAAATGACCAAGACAGGATTTCAATTCTGTGTCTAAAATCCAATACTATTTGTATTTAATAGCAGTCAAAATGAACAAGAGGTTTTACATATAGGTAGGATATATGTAAAATTTGACTTCAAGGAACTCAGTCTATTGTTGTTTATTTCAATTCCTATGTTATTAGTTAACTCCAGAAGTATTTAATTTCAGAGAGTAAATGTTATTTTCTCATGTTATTCCACAAATGGTATGATTTTCTTACTTAAGAATATTATAACAGGAAGATATAGGCTTTGGCTAAAGCAGAAGTGCTTTGAAATACATATAAAAATTTATTTAGATGGCGACTCTTTTGTTTGAGAGATCCTCTTTCTTTAAAGTCTTTAAATATCAGCTGACCCCCTGGTGTTTATGGAAGATTTGTGTTTTGCACTTGATAATGAAAAATTAACTAAACTGTTTTCAATATTATAACCATAAGTTTCTCTAGGGAATTAAAAAATGAATCTGCAAACACAATTTGATTGATTCCATAGAGTAGGTTTTTTTTTTGGCTTCCCTTACGGCTCACCTGGTAAAGAATCCATCTTCAGTATGAGAAACCTGAGTTCGATCCCTGGGTTGGAAAGATCCTCTGGGGAAAGGAAAGGCTACCCACTCCAGTTTTCTGGCCTGGAGAATTCCATGGGGTTGCAAAGAGTCAGACATGACTGAGCGACTGTCACATAGAATAATCTTTGATGGTTTCATAATTAATTTATAAATATAGAAGTATATTCAAAAGCATCAGTTTCATCTACGTCAAATGAAAAGGAAGAGGGGCAAATGGAAAGTGGTCTGCTAAGCCACCCCTTAGATCTGAGTCACTCTATCCACTCCCAGGAACCAGCTGAAGGGAGTACTTGGGAATTTCCTACCCTTACCCAGAAAGTCTTTTTATTAGAATCATATGGTTATTAGTCATTACTTACCAGATGGAAAACGTGAAGACCAAAGGGGTATTAATGTGGGAGCTGGCTTCTTGAATCACTGTGCAGTCATCATTTCACTGCTGAAATCTGTGCTCCATTTCTGTTACAAACTAACACAGTCTTTATTCCTTCACCTAATCTACACGCTTTCATTGCTTTGAATATTTTTAATATTTTATTTAAAAACATATCAGAATGAACAGAAGCATTAAAGGAGCAAAGAAATGGAGTGAGTTCTTTTAAAGGTAGCTTCTTTCTGCACTCATCAGTGAAGGGCACTTGGTCAGTAAATGAGTTTCTCACAAGCCCTGCCTCTCTCTCTCAGTCACTCAGTCATGTCCAACTCTTTGTGAACCTTTGGACTGTAGCCCATCAGGCTCCTCTGCCCATGGAATTCTCCAGGCAAGAATACTGGAGTGGGTTGACATTCCTTCTCCAGGGCATCTTCCTGGACCAGGGATTGAACTCGCAAGTCCTGTGTCTCCTGCTGGGAGAATTGCAGGTAGATTCTCTACCCACTGAGCTATCGGGGAAGCCCTCCCTCTCTCCACACAACCTAAACAGAGGTGAAGTCTGGCTTATAGGGACTGCATCCCAGGTCGGCACATCCCAAGAATCTAGAAAAGCCATTGGAATCACTCTTCTACTCAGTGTAGTGTTAATAAAGAACATGATTCAAGCTAATAATCACGTAAGAAGTCATATAATATTAGGCAAGTAAAGAGCGTCAACTTGTATGAAACTAAGTTTCAGAAAAGTTCCGTGGATTGCCTAGCATTCCACACCAAAATTGTACAAAGACTCCTTGGAATTCAGTTATCTGTGAATTGAGTTGGCTGATGGAAAACTCTATGAGTGTGTTTTCTCCAAAATGCCCTGGTACTCAGAACCCTGAGATGTGTTAAAAGAAGTATTTAATTATGTAAACATAATGACACAGATCAAAGCTCTTGATACCTTAACTGTGGCATCAGTTTGTCTTTTAGCTAATAATAAAAGAAATCAACTATGCCTGGCTGATTTAAGCAAAGAAATAAAGGATGAGGGACCGCTTAGGGTGTCAAAGATACAGTTACAGGGCCTGACTCAGAAAGGACAGGAGAAAGAGTTAAAAAAAACAAAAGTTAAATAAAGATTACACCGATAAAGAGAATATGAAGTGACTTTTTCCTAGGTCACCTGGGTCCAAAGTCAGATGCAAGATTCAGACTCAGGTCTATTTGTCTCCTGTGTATTTTCTATTAATGCTCTTCTGCTTCCAGATATCGATGTAGCCCTTTACATTGGTTTCTCCTGGATGGCAAAGTGGGTTCACTCCCCTTTGTCTTATCTTGAAGGTACCTACTTTCTACTAACAAATAGATTTAATTAATTTACCTACAATGTGTATGCCTAAATAATACTGTTAAGTTTGGTCATATAGGATTCTGTAGGTACTATTCTATTTACATACAGATTTGCTGAAATCTAAAAGAATTCATGATCTGAATTTTTTAATTTAGTGTCAATAATTGCAAATGATAATGAAAATGCTATTTCATCTTGATGAACTAAGCATATAAAGCTAGAGTGAACTAAAAACTTAACATAAAAACCTTGAATATCATGGAATAGAAAGAAATACACAAAAAAGGTAAACATTTTATAGGGACAGACAGACATTTCACTGTCTTTATAATGTTTTAATTTACAATATAGAGCCCTTCTTTTCCTGTTTAATATCTTTTTCCCAAGGAGTATGCATATTTTAATCTGACACCTTTTTTTTTTTTAACTTTTACAGAAATATTATGAGTTAGGCAGGGTAGATATTTTGACATCTGTTTAATGTATGAATTAATTGTGGATTGCTATAATTGCCACAGTGTAGATCTAGATGGCTCAAACAGAAATTTAAATACAGAACAGCTGGAATGACCCTCTGATGTAAGGCATTTGTCTTATTGGCACTGTTATTGTTTAGCTGCTAAATTGTGTCTGACTCATGTGTGTGCGTGTGTGTGTGTGTGTGTGTGTGTGTGTCTGATTCTTTTGGTACCCCATGGAATGCAGCCCACTAGGCTCCTCTGTCCATGGGATTTCCCAGGTAAGAATACTGGAGTGAGTTGCCATTTCCTTCTCCAGGGACTCTCTCTGGACCAGAGAGTGAACCTGCGTCTCCTACGTTGGCGGGCAGATTGGTTCCCACAAGGCCACCAGGGTAACCCTGCTCTGGCATACTGACTTCTCATTGTTAGCAAGTGTATTTTCATTATGGGGGAGATATCGTTCTCCTACGAGCTTTGTTGGTGTGTGTCCACCAAGAAACTGACATCTGGGTTGTCTACAACAGGGAGAGTTTTTAACCTGAAAAGCTGAAAGCCATCCCTTGAAAGAAAGCCACTACTTCCAGATGTCTCCCAGGAGGTCCTTCCCAATAGATGGTGTGCAGCTGCTGTGCCCTTCTGGGCCTTTCTAAATGTGAGCACGGGTACCATTTCCCCCACTGATCATCACTTAAAATCTTGCTGTCATTTCAGCTGAGGTCATATGTCATGGATTTAAATGCACACATTTCAATAATGTGATCAAAATTAATGGATTTTCAGCCTATTTCCAATGTATGCAGTAATGAGATTCTCTCAAATTAAAAATGCATTGAGATTTCTACAATTTTTTAACCGGCGGACCAAGTGAACTACAAAATGGGTCTATGGATGCTGTATGACATCATTTCTGCAGGTAAATGGTTATACTGGCATCCTTTGTCAGAATTTGCCTTGGCTTCTCAGTTTAGAATAGTTTCAGGTCTTGAGGAATGTAGATGTCACGAAAAATATAAACATCCTATATACTGTCCTAGTATTGATTTTAGATATTCTGCAGACCTGAAAATGTGATTTAATATCATTCTAAGCTTTGTTGCTTCTTTAAGCAAAATTATGTAAACTATATTTAAAAGAATTTTGACTGGGTTTTATTTCATTAGCAATAAAAAGTAAAGCCTTTCCTAAAAAAAAAAAAAAAAGAATGTCTATGCTATCCTTAAAATGCTATTTTAATAGTATTTTTATTAATCATAGGTCAGCTAATGATCCAACGAATCAATTTTTTTATATATTATACTGGTTATACTCTACAATACCCTAAATGATTTTTGTTTGCTTTACTAAGCTGAATGCTTGTTTAGCTCTTAAAATATTGTAAAAGTATAAGTATTCTCAGATATTAAACAACTCATAAAAATCTTTTTATTTTAATAATTATGACCAAACTGCTTTTGTAAAAGCCATGGAGTTTGGGTATAGAGATTGGGTTCCATTCCCCTTAATTTTTCAAAATATTACATGATACAAAAATCATATGCACAATTTACTCATAGCCATTTTTAGAAACTGTAATTTTTGATTCAAAAGAAATCTGCAATCTTGCAAAAATGAGACTCAGTTGTTTAACAGTGTTTTTCCAAAGAAATTGTAGCTGTTTCTCTTGCCTTTCTTCTTAGACAAGAGACTTGTGATAAGGAGTTTAAAAAAAAAAAAGAAAAGAAAAATCCACTGGGTCTATAAATCTAGGAGGTAGTCTTATAGTTGCAGACATATTATCTGGAAGTGAGAACAAAACAGGTTCAATATTCAGACTCCATCTAACCTTACTGTTGACGCATCTTCACAAGTTGCTGGGCGTGTGCTCTGGGACAAGTCACACAGGCTTTACTTTCTTCACCTGGAACAGATTAGCTGAAGGACTCCTTCATAACTTAGAGTATTCTCTTTCCCGGGTTTCCCTGATGACTTAGTGGGTAAAGAATTCATCTGTAATGCAGGAGACACAAGAGACACAGGCTGATCCCTGGGTCAGGAAGATCCCCTGGAGAAGGAAATGGCAACCCACTCCAGTATTCTTGACTGGGCAAGAACTTCACGGACAGAGGAGCCTGGCAGGCTGCAGTCTGTAGGAATTCAAAAGAGTTGGGGACAACTTTAGGACTAAGGACTTTCTCTTTCCAGATTGAATTTAAGCAAGCTCAGTTCAGTTCAGTCCCTCAATCATGTCCAACTCTTTGCGATCCCATGAATCATAGCACGCCAGGCCTCCCTGTCCATCCCCAACACCTGGAGTTCACTCAAACTCATGTCCATCAAGTCGGTGATGCCATCCAGCCATCTCATCCTCTGTTGTCCCCTTCTCCTCCTGCCCCTAATCCCTCCCAGCATCAGAGTCTTTTCCAATGAGTCAGTTCTTCACATGAGGTGGCCAAAATACTGGAGTTTCAGCTTTAGNTGTCTCCAGAATAAAGTGAAAAAAGTAAGACAATGCTTCAGTGGGACACATCTGTTTCTTTACTATGACACTTATACTTTTGAAAAACTATTTAATGAGAGAAACCATTTTTATCAAGTGTGGGCCTGAATTTGGGATTTGGTTCTTCAGGTTTTTACAAGTTTCATGAATATACTATGATTTCTCTTTGCATCAGAACTGGTACGGTTGGTGATAGTGGCTGAGGGGCAGAATGGCTACAGCTAAAGCCTGGGTCAGATGACATGTCTCCGAGATTACCTAAAAGCTGGATGATGTTCACATCACCCAATAAATGGTTCATAGCCAGAAACTCTAACAAACATCATGCCTCATTTTTAATGACAGAGAATGTAAGCTTATGCAACCTGCCATTTCTTGCGTACAGGTTATCCCAATAGGACTACAACCGTGGGAACCCTAAGATATTCTCTAGATGACAGACTGGGAGAAAAGCACAGGATCCTTTGAAGGAAAAAGAAAATGGGAAATGTGCTAGGCAGCCAGAAATAGCCACCACAGAGAGTTTTCCTGGGATCATTCATCCCATGACAAGGGAACAATAATGAGCAGGCATTGACTTAAAACCCTTGCTGAGGAAACTATATATCCATCTACAAAATAATAAAAATAGACCCTTATCTCATTTAATATCATACATTTCATACCATACGCAAAACTTAACCCAAAGTGTACCAAAGACCTAAATGTGAGATCTAAAGTCAAAAAATCTTAGAAGACAAAGGTGAAAATCTGTGTGTCTTTGAATAAGGCAGTGGATCCTTAGACACGATGCCAAAAGCACCAGCCACAAAAGAAAAATAGATGTGCCCGCTGAAATGAAAACCTTTTGTGCATCCAAGAATACTATAAGAACATGAAAGACAACCAAAAGAATGTTAGAAAATATTTGCAAATTCTATTTGATAAGCATCTAGTATCTAGAATCTATGAAGAAGTCTTACAACTCAGCAAAAAAAAAAAGACAACCCAGTTTAAAATGTCACAGTATATTTTTTAACTTACTCTTCAAAGGAGATATGTAAATAGCCACAAGCACATGAAAAGATGCACAATGGTATTAATCATGAGAGAATGTAAATGAAAACCCCAATGAGAAACCACTTCACAGCTACTAGGATGAGTATTATAAAGAAATGATGGCAAAGACTGGTGACGATATGGAGAAATTGGAACCTTCATACATTGCAAATGTAATATGGTACAGCCACTGTGCAAATCACTCTTTAGTTCCTCAAAAGGTTAAGCATAGTACTACCATATGACGCAACAATCCCACTCCTACATAAATGACTGAGAGAAGAGAAAACATATGTTCAAACAAAAACATGTGCATGAGTCTGCATAGCTGCATACTCCTAATAGTAGAAAAAAGTAAAATGTCCATCAAGTAACGAATGGGTCAACAGATATGGTATCTCCATAAGATGGAACATTATTCAGTATAAGAATGTCAATGTATGACAGAAACCACCACAACATTGTAATTAGCCTCCAATTAAAATGATTAATTTAAAAAAAAGAAGGAATGAAGTCCATGTTACCACATGGATGAAACATATGACATAAAATAAATCAGATGTAAAAGACAGTGTTTTGTATGATGCCACTTATATAAAATGTCTGTTATAGGCAAAACTTCAGAAACTGGAAGTAGATCGGCGGTTGCCAGGGGAGAGATGAACGGGATTGGGCTAAACGGCTCATAGACATAAGATTTCTTTTGAGGGTGAGGAAAATAGTCTACATTCAGATAGTACTTATGGTTTTACAACACAATGACTATACTAAAGTAACAGTCAAGTACACTTGAGAATGGCCAGTTTTATGTTGCTTGATGTACCTCAACAAAAAGTGAATTCACTTAACAGTCAACTAAATACAGGTATATATACATGCGCAATTAGTTATTAGTAATTTATTCTTGTTAAAAGGCTGTTAGCAATCATTTATTAGAGAAAGCTGAACCAATGTTTAATTACTAAATTTATTAACTATTTCTCGAGTACCTACTGTGTGCCAGGCATGGTCGTGAGTTCAAAGAAAGAGATGAGACTCCTTGAGGAAACATTTGTCCTCAAACACTTTTATTTCAGGAACCACTGTACTCTTAAAAATTGTTGAGAACCCTAAAGAGCTTTTGATCTTCCCAGGTGGCTCAGTGGTAAAGAAAATGTTTGCCAACACAGTAGACANAAAGAAAGAGATGAGACTCCTTGAGGAAACATTTGTCCTCAAACACTTTTATTTCAGGAACCACTGTACTCTTAAAAATTGTTGAGAACCCTAAAGAGCTTTTGATCTTCCCAGGTGGCTCAGTGGTAAAGAAAATGTTTGCCAACACAGTAGACACAGGTTTGATCCCTGGACCACGAAGATCCCCTGGAGAAGGAACTGGCAACCCACTCCAGTATTCTTGCCTGGGAAAGTGAAAGGACAGAGGAGCCTGGCGGGCTCTAGTCCATGGGGCCACGGAGAGTTGGACACGACTGAGCACACACACACACAAAGAAGTTTTGCTTATATAAGTCCTATCTGTTAACATATATCTGTTAACTATACTGTATCTGTTACAGTATACCACTATACTACTATAGAATACTATAGTATAGTATATCACTGAGCCACCTGGGAAGATCAAAAGCTCTTTAGGGTTCTCAACAATTTTTAAGAGTACAATGGATCCTGAAATAAAAGTGTTTCCTCAAGGAGTCTTATCTCTTTCTTTGAACTCACAATTATGTCTGGCACACAGTAGGTACTCAAGACATATTTAATAAGTGAAGTAAACATTGGTTCAGTTTTCTCGAATGAATGATTGTTAACAGCCTTTTAACAAAGACTATCTGTTAACTATACTATAAATAAAGCTGAGAAAAGTTTTAGAAACATTCATTAAGTGTAACAATGGGAAGGAAGCCCATTACATTTTAATAGAAATCAGATGATTACTGAAATGTTTTTCTAGAACACATCAGTGTAAGAACAGCATTATTTTACATTTTTGAAAATGTTTTACTATCTGGCGTAATAGAAGGTTGCTGTATTTTTACATCTGCTTATGCAGTTAATCCATTGTAATCTATTGTTCTGTTTTGCTTGAAGCATAAGAAGAAAATCTTGCCTTCCAGAGATATGTGAAATAGCAGAGTGTTTCAGTTACTTTTTCTGATCATCATGAATATTCTTTTTTGGTACTGTATCAAAACTCAACAAGTGCTCATTTGTTTAATGTTGCAAAGTAGAATCTGAAACCCTATCAACCATCTTTTTATAATGTTACATTCAAATCGATTGGTTGGTCTCACACTTTGAATAGACCTTTTACTGGTGAATGATTTTGTAGCATCCTCCATTGGTCATTTGGAAAATATTTGCTCACTGAATTTTAAGGATTTCCAAATGTTGACTTATTTCATCATACAAATTGCATGATGATCACTGCCAATCTTAAAGGGGGCTTTAAATATCGGGAAATTGCCAAGCTGGTGGTGGCAGACACATATTTTCTGCCTTTCCCTTGAAGGCTCCGATTTCACCTTGAGCAGGCCACACCTACTGTCAGATGTTTTCCTTAATGTAAGACTCAAAAACTTTATGTTTTTAAGAAAACATCTACGGAATATGCTCTTCTCAATAACCACAGTTTGTCACTCCTTCTTTCAAGCAAAAGTGAAATTTCACAAAAGCAGCAGCCAGTTAATTTTGCAACTGAAAGAAGTGAATGAGTTCTCTTGTTGGGAGTCCAACATTCCCCTTGGGTGTGCAGCCAGAGTGAGCCATTTGTCACACAAGATATGGAAAACACATGTACTCGAGGGATGGAACTGAATACAGTTAACCTTTCCATCACTTTGTTCACACTTCCCTGGTGACTCAGATGGTAAAGAATCTGCCTGCAGTGCAGGAGACCTGGGTTCAATCCCTGGGTTGGGAAGATGCCCTGGAGAAGGGAAAGGCAACCCACTCCAGTACTCTGGCCTGGAAAATCCCATGGACAGAGAAGCCTGGTGGCTAGTCGCTGGGGCTGCAGAGTCGGACACGTGCTTTGTTTCGGGCCTTCTTGGAAGCATGTCTGTGCATTTGTTTGCAGTGGGTGCGTGGCACTGAAGACTGCGCTGTCAGCTTGTCCAGCAGCTCCTGGACCTAGATCTGGGCCTGTGGGAAGTGGTGACCACTGTTACTGTTGCTCCAGCCATGTTGATGTCAACACAGCGGGGTAGTGGGGGGAGGAAGGAAATGATGTCTTCATATTGTTATGATAAAAACAGATTTGACTTTGCAGACCCTCTAAGAGGATCTCAGCAACCGCCAGGGGTCCATGCACCATACTTTCATACCTGCCACTTTAAATTCTAGGGCTTCAAATTGTTACTTTCGGTGCTTCTTCTAAAATTTTCTCTACTTGGTAGAGTCTTTCTCGTTGTTTCTTGGATGTTTCCTCCCATCACAGTTTCATTTAGTGGATATGCTCATCCTTAGATATGTCTTTCCTCTCTGGAACATTCTCTAGCAGGCCCTGTACTCTGTATACAGCATGTACTCAGTCTTCCCCACCCCTGATCTTCTGGACCCTTGCTCTGGCCAATCTGGCCAGCCTCATCTCTTGGGGACACAGAGAATCTTGTGAGCCTGGGAGTCCAGGCAGGGCTGCCGGAGCAACCCAGCTTTGAGCTCATATCTGCCTTCATTTTCCTAATGAAATACCTTAGTCTTGCATGGACATTTCCTTTAAAAGCTCTTCCCTGAGATGTTGAGGAGGTGTGCCGGCTTCTTAGGTGGTCTTGTTAAGTACCTGAATGGTGGGAGGGATGATTTAATGCCTTGTAAGCACGCCCCAGCTCTTCAGTAGAAAGGACTTGGCTTCCTGACAAAGGGCCATCAGAAGAGCCCCCCTTCGCCCTCATGTTTGTGTGTCCCCTTTACAATGCTTAGTACGTCCTGCCAACACTGGGGCCTGGTCCTGGGAGCCACCTGTCCTAGGAAGCAGAAGCTTTAAAAGAAATCATGTTTGAAAGTGAAAGACTACAATTTCCTTGCAGAATATGAGCTTCTGCTGACAGTCATGATTGTCAGCTTATCTGCTCTGTTTGGTGACAGTTATTATCATCAAAACTGGAGGAGTAAATATACCTTGTCTCTTACCTAAATTGGGGTGGATCTGAATGGAACCCTAACTATATCGTATCTCTCATAATTAAGGTTGTCATTCTCAATCTGCTGTTCCTACTGTCTCCACAGGTAAAGGTACACTTTGACAATGCATGCAAGATTTCCAGGGACTGTTTTTTTTCCAACTACTTTTGATTTTGGAGGGGTCAAAGTTTTCATAACATCTTTAAGCTAGTGGTGGTCCAAAAATCAGTTAAGAATCACTTAGTATTGATAAATTTCCAGATAGATTGGCAAAAATTGTATAATGATTTAATGTGTTTCACATTAACTTTTTTGCAATGTAGAACTTATGATTAACTTATCTATTTTCCACTTTTCCTTTTTTTTTTTTCCCCTTCCAAAATTATGTGAAAGTCATGGCTGAAGCACACCATTTCCTCAATGGATCCTTATTGATTAAAGACTTCTGAGGCAGAAAAATGAAAGTAACTGGTTAACATATACTGTGTGGGTCAAAATTCACCCTGATAATTATTTTTTAGAGCTACTCTTCTACCATGTCATTATACTTTGTAAACTTACTATTGATGATGATTTAAAAAAAATAAATTGGAGACTTAGCAATAAAAAGAACTGGAAGTACACTCACTGTTGCATTCTAAACACAGGCTTTCATGCCATAAGGGATCCTAAAATATCACAGGTATTAGAGGGAAAAATAAGCTGTTGTTGCCCCAAAATGGATTCCTTTGTGAGTTCATCCTGCTAACCCTGAGGGTATTGACAGCCTATTATTTTTCGCATGTGCCATCTTTTTCCAGGAAACTGAAAGAACGGCTAATTATATCTTTTCCAAATGAGTACAGCAGAATGGCTTTTGTTCACCACAATTTCAAGTTTGTTCAACAGGACTGTGGAATGACTTAAGAATTTACTATGGGGTGTGTGTGTGAGAGAGAGAGAGAGAAAGAGAGAGAGAGAGAAGAGAGAGAGAGAGAGAGAGAGAGTGTGTGTGTGTGTGCACCTACCATTTTACTGGCATGGGGATGTGATTGTGCATGATGCTTTGTTAGGAATTTATCCAGTTTCTTTGGATTGCCTTTCGAGGGTGTGTGCCTCTATGTCTTTCCTTCGGCTTCTATATTTCTGGTATGACAGACATGATAATTACTGCTCTTAAAGTTGGTGCAAGTGTTCCTGGGAAAGGGCAGAGGAGCGAACAATTAACAGAGAAGGTTGTGAAAATAAGCCTATTAACAAAAGCCTAATGATTTCTGGAATAATCCTTTCATCTCTTCCCTACATCACCATAATTGCTCCACAGTAATCATATAAGCAAGTCCAGACAGACCACGGTTCTATAGACTCACACTGCAAAACCCATGTAGCCTCCAATACCAAGCAAGTCTTGAGTTCCAAAAACTTCTTCAAGTGAGAGTCCCAGTTGCTTCCAGAGGAGGATAAAAGTATTAATATGTATGCGAACTATTATCAACAGGTCTTTTTAGAAGAGCATGCAATAAAGTGGTGATGAGAGTGGGGAGGGAGGCGTCAGACTTAAAGTATAAAAGTAAATCATACGGTTATTAGAGTTAATTTCTCTCCACATGTAATCCTCATCTTCATGTGTCTTCGGTCCTTCTCCTCTTTCTCTGCTTCCTTTTCCCTTTAGCCCCAGATCAGTGAACTGTATTTGTGTCGATGGCAGGAAAAGAGCCAAACTTGCTCCAAGCCAAACTTGTATGTATCTTTCATCTGCATCACTGTCAGAGTGGCTTGGCCAAACAATTCGTTTGGGTGTTCTGAATGCCCTTTTTTGGTCAACCCAGTACATCAGCTCTTCTAAACTTGGTGCCATCATCCACAAAGCCTTTCAAATGACTCTTAAGCCACCAAATCGCTTTGCTGGGCAAACATTTGTTCTTTGTGTCATACCCAAGAACGTGGGAATTTTCTTAGGAAAACCGAGGAGGCAACTGCATACTTAACTTCGGTCCTTTGATTTTGCTCAAGGTATAAAATGAAGATTGCAGTTCACTGTCATACCTTTGCACTAAAGAAAGTATTTGATGGTACTGTTAATATTTGTTCGCTTTTCCTTAAGGGGATTTTACTGCTCTTGGCACTATTACATATAACCAGTTCCCTGTGGCCAAGGTATGCCTCAGTATTTTAAAAGAAGTAACGTTGAAAATGTTTTAGGGTTTTCTGGTGCACTGGAATGCTTGTAACTTTAGATCTCTTGATTGTATTATTATCCTTACACTGATATCTTAGAGCTGTTTCAATAATGAGCCACAATTCTATGTTTGATTAAGATTACCCTTCCCACTGTGAGAAAAGGGGGCTGTTTGGGTGCTGATGTCATTCTCATCAGTGAGATTGCATGAGGGATCTAGATCCCACACCAAGGACTGAACCCAGGACTCCTGCCCTGGGGGCATGGCATCTTACCCGCTGGACAGCCAACTGAGGAACAGGACATGCTAAGTCATCTTTTTCTACCGCAACTCCTTGAGGGCGGGGGCCAGACTTTTTTTTTAATATATTGTGTCATAGCCTCAGTTTATTTTCTACCTATATTGTAGAAGTCAATCAAAAANGGGGCATGGCATCTTACCCGCTGGACAGCCAACTGAGGAACAGGACATGCTAAGTCATCTTTTTCTACCGCAACTCCTTGAGGGCGGGGGCCAGACTTTTTTTTTAATATATTGTGTCATAGCCTCAGTTTATTTTCTACCTATATTGTAGAAGTCAATCAAAAACTATTTGTTGAATCAACACATAATGTTTGCTGCTAAGGCAGTTTTGGCTTCCAGTACAATTCTTCATGAGAAAAATGCACCCCAGCACTCTAAAGTTCTCAAGACATGATCTGTGTAAAATAAAAAAAGGAAAAGGTATGTGACTGCTTTGGAGACTGTCTCTCTTTCTCTTCTGTGACTGTATTTGCAGTATGTATATCCACGAGAGTGAAGCCGCTCAATCATGTCNCACTCTAAAGTTCTCAAGACATGATCTGTGTAAAATAAAAAAAGGAAAAGGTATGTGACTGCTTTGGAGACTGTCTCTCTTTCTCTTCTGTGACTGTATTTGCAGTATGTATATCCACGAGAGTGAAGCCGCTCAATCATGTCCTACTCTTTGCGACCCCATGGACTGCAGCCTACCAGGCTCCTCCATCCATGGGATTTTCCAGGCAAGAGTACTGGAGTGGGTCACCATTTCCTTCTCCAGGGGATCTTCCCAACCCAGGGGTTGAATCCGGGATTCCCGCATCGTAGACTGATGCTTTACTGATGTATACACCTATACCTTCATCTGTAGCTGCATGCTGGTCCTAGCTACCTTGGGGATCATACAGCTGGTTTATAAACAGCTGCTGGTTTATATCAGTCACAAAGCTGAACACACACTTCTGCTCTGTCCTCACAGTTAGGGGCATAACGTGCTCTCATATCTTTGAGAATGGTGCCTGGTGAGGACAGCTATTTTTCTAAGCCCATGGACTGTGATAACAAGGGCATCGTCATGACTTTCAGACCCCTTATGGTTGCCTTGCATCTGTGGCTTAATGGGTTATTAGCTCTGGAGCTACACATCCTAAGGCCAAGAGAAAGTTGTGGAAGATGATAGAGAGTATGTGCTGTTGTTACTGCAATTACTCAAACTCTTTAGGCTTGAGAAGTGATTGAAATTTACTTTCCATACCCCGCTGATCTATATTACACATCACACAATACCTGTGTTGTTATGCATGTACGTTGGGGTGTGTGTATATATGTATATACACATAATTTACGTATAAATATAACATACATATTCGGTAATGTGTAAAATATCTCCACTTAACATCTATAGATTAGTGATTAAATATGGTACTCTTTGGGAAAGCATCTCAAATGCCACTATTCTTCAGCAAAAACCACACCGGCTTCAATTTAATCTGAATTCTTTTCCTCTTTCAACAAGGCACTTTTACCCTGGTCTTTCCAGCTTCCCTTCCCCTCAGCCTCCAAGGCTGAAGGCTGCTCACTACAGTCTGGATCTGCTCATTACCTTCTAAATACAGCCTTAAGCCCAGGGTCCCTGTTGGTGTACATTCAAGGAACAGAGATGGCTGCTTTTAATCCCTAAACTGTGAGAGATGGTGGAGTTTATTCATGTAATAACAGAATATATTAATGATGCATCATGGACCAAGTTGCTATACTTAATTTTTTTCCTTCTAGAAAAAAAAGAAAAACTCATGGTATACAAAATCCCACAGGATTAGACTCAAGAAACTCGGGCCGGGGCTAAGCCACTTGTAGTTCAGTGGCTAAAGTGGGCTTCAAGTGCCCGAGGATTATCTCTATTCATTTGAATGTTTTCTGGCTAGAAAGTTAACAGCTGAGTGCATTTTAAGTAAAATACTAAAGGAAACGGCTGATAAAAATATCAATGTCATATATCTGCTTAACGGAGATGCCTATCTGTTTTTTCTCAAAACACTGTTAAGCTGTCACCCGCGTGCTTATCATAGAAACAATTATCTCATGGTAGTTTTATCTCCAGACATTTTCCTGACCAGACAGAAAGAATCTGTGGAAGTAGTCATTCCCCTCGTTTGTTTAAAGAGAGCTTTTCATATGAGGAATCCACTTAGGCACGATGGGAATATCTGCAAACATAGCCACTGAAGTTGCTTGCTCTGGAGCTCAGCTCACAGAGAGAGAGAGTTTTAAATGGCTGAAGCCAAATAAATACAAAGGCAAGGGAGTGATGCTAAGCTTTCCTTTGGATATCGACTCCCTCTTTTGTTTATAAAACTGCCAACTGACAAACTCCTAGTGAAGCCATATTTTTTTTTACATCTTTTAATTACTCAGCGTTCCCTCATGAAATGTCGGAGCCCCGTGGCGGAAAGGGGCACGTTTGGTTGGCGATCAGGGAAAAACGTGTGAAATGAGGAGGGTGCTGGAAAAGTCTGGCCTGAAGCGGGTGCCAAAAACCAATTGTGAGATAAGGGAGCAAATGTGATATAAACAGGAAAGAAAAGATGGAATTCTGATATAAAGTCAAGCACGTAATTTGTGGACTGTCTCCTGCGAACCACACGTTCACATTTGGAGCTTTCCACGCTTCAGTGAGTGATGCCAATCTTTTCTTTTCTGCACATCATCTGGCCACCCAATTTTAAAGACTTTTTATGGAAATCAAATGAATATTTAAAGCCACAGAGGCCTGGGAAGTTTTAATGTACTGCTGACTTCTTTCCTGTTACATTATGGCTTACCATTATTCAATTAATTTTCCTTTTAGTTAACAGAAAAGACTTTTAGAAGAAATATAATGGCAAATAATGTAATGGACCTGTACCTTTATAAAGAATCTGTACAGAAGATCCTGGGTCTTTATAAAGTGTGTATGTACTTTGTAAATCACCAAATGTGTTGAGAACATGATGGCATTTAATATACTCCATAGGGACTTCCCTGGTGGTCGAGTGATTAAGACTCTGTGCTTCTGAGGCAAGGGGCGTGGGTTCAACCCCTGGTCAGGGAACTAAGATCCCACATGCTGTGAGAAGCAACCAAAAAAAAAAAAAAAAAGTACATCTTAAATGCAGTAAAATGTGATTAAAGGTCCAAAACGATCCCTTTACACACTGGGTGATTTTATAAGTACAAGTTGAGATGATGCTTGATTAAATCTAAACGTCTGTTTTCCACCCCCAAAGCAGTACTTTCACGGAACATTTTATCTTTCCTTAATTTTCATCACCCAAACTAGCAATTTATAATATTTTCACATGACAAAAAAAGTTACTGATACATGTGTCATTATCAAGAAGACCAACTGTAAGATATATAGGATGAACTCTAATGGGAAAGAATCTGAAAAGAGTTACACACACACACACATAACTGAATCTCTTTCTATGCTGTATGTACCCTTGAAACTAATACAATCTTGTAAATAAGATAAAAGATAAGATCTATGAGCTTGTAGAGTCACTCCACTCATTGATGATGTGACTGACTTCCACTCATCATCTCACAGGACAAGAAATTCAGGCTCAGCCATTGACAAAATGACACATCATTGCACAAAATGAACCTTCAAAGTGGATTTCTGAGAGAATGAAGCAGTGAACACCCGGCAGTGTTAGCTTTCTATCCCACCTGTATTTAAGCCAGGTACAGTAGAGCCCAGCCTTTGTTGTAAGGTTGAGTCTTCCACCTCTCCGGCATCTCCCAGATTGAATTCCAAACATGCATATGTCTGTATCTCATCCAACACTGCCCATGGCAAGAGATGTTCATTAGCTTGAGATTCTTGGTTTGTGAAGAAGTAACTTGATCTAGCTGCAAGATACAGAAGACATGGAACAGCCAGCCCTGGGCTCCTGAATAACTGTCAAGTAGTAAATGAAGTGGGTTTTGTTTTTTGTTTTTTTGGCTGTTCCATACAGCCACTCACTGGAATAATAGCTGTCTCCAGAATCAAGGTTTATTGACTTTCTTCCAAACCTCAGCAGGGTTCTTGCCAGGCGATTTCTAGGGGCCAGAGGCTGGAGGGGCATGCCCACATGAAAAGGAGTTGGTGTTCCAAAGCACCCACGCTTGTCTGATTTCTGCCACGTGAGCCTCTTTGACTCCCACTGTCTTCCATAGCTTACAGATGCCGTTCCAAAGACATTTTCCCTGGAGGGTCCAAACCATGGTCTAGTACCATTCCTTACACAAATGGTCCTCAGGCTCTGCTGAATTATTTGTATCAGTATTACCTGCGAATATTTTGGTTTTAACTCAGGGAAAGAAGCTAGAGTAGGCTGTCCCAACCTGTGTGGAATTCCTAGTAATACGCGGTATATTCCGTGAGGATGTCAGCCTTGTCTGCTTTTGGCTTGTTACCATTGTTACCCCAGTACTGAGCACAGTGGCTAGCAGTACTGTGCTTGTTGGATAGACAAACTGTTGTAATAATTTCCATCACATCACCCCAAATACCTCCAGATCCCAAAGAAAAGTTTCTAGACAAAGACCCAAGGAGAGAAAGTTACATAAAAAGGGTATCAAAATATCTCCATAATTCTTTTTCAGACGAAAACCAGCTTGATCATGTTTTCATTCATTGAACATTTACAAAATTCTCTTTCGTTCTTACTTCTGGTGGTTCTAGAAATTCTACTATGGAGGCATTTATATGTAAAATTCTTTGAAAAATCTTTATAGCAGAAGTGAGCCTGATAATTATCTGTAGCAACAGTATTTTACCAACTATCTTAGTATTCTAGGTGTATTTGGTAAGAACATCACTTGAGTATAAAAAGTGAAGTCACAAAATTTGTTGCAGATACAAAGATGTATTTTTGTTATATTTTCTTAATTAAAAGAGCATGTGGATTTTTAAACTCATTGTATTAAAATTATGAAAAAAATTCTATTTTGAAGTATCTGTTAATCTTAGATTTAAAGTTGATAATAAATCATGGTTATAGTATCTTGCATTACCCATTCATAAAATTTATTTTCTGTTAATGTTACCAATGTAACATTTTTCCCCATGAACTACAAAGAAATAGTTTTTTGGAAAACTGCTTTATAGTAAACTACAAATTAATTAAATTGGGGGGGATGGGTTTATAGATTTTACATTACCATGTTTTGGGGTGTTCTAACTGCATGGAGGAATAAAAGTGCATTTCAGTTAAGACTGCCTGTCTACAACCTTGGTGTTTCACTGAGTCTTTGCTGCAGGGAACTCAAGAGAATGCACAAGACTCTTCTGCTTAATTTGTCTTTAAAGTTTGATTGTATCTGGCAATTGAAGACATGGGATAGTAATGCTTTCTCAGTTAAGAGAAACTTTTGGTGTTTGGATAATGAATTGCCAGACAGATAGTACATTGAAAGTGCAGGAGATTGGGAATTCACAGACTCTGGGTTAGATTTCACGTCTTCTAATTATTAGGTATGTCAGTTCAGGGAAATTACCTTAGTTCCCTAAACTCAATGTATTGATCTGGAAAACAAGGGCAATAAATTCTAGCATTCATAGTTGAAATGAGCAGTAAAGTAGCTAACAGTGTGAAAATGACTAAGCTAGTGTTTGACCACACGACACACCGTTTGCTATTTTGTATACTTTGTGCCAAGGAGTATCACAGTCATTTTATAGGTCACCACATTGCAAGTGTGAATGTGAACACAAATACGCTCATGTGTTTCCCGTTTGTAGAGTTCCTATCCATGTGCATGTGTGCACACACACAGATATACACACACACCCTCCTTTGTAACAAAGTGGCCGTGGCAATAGAATTTTATAAAATGACTTATAACCGTGGGAAGCAACTTCATGTAATAGTTAAGAACTTTGCAGACATTCACCAATAAGATGGTCTTCTGGTTCTTCTTATTTTCTGCATTATTTTGGGCAAGTTTTTCAATGTTTTCCTGACACATTTTCTTCATAGGAGAGTCCATACCTTTCATCATACATTTGTTGTGTGGAATAAAAGAGATACTTTATTAAAGCACTGTTACACAGAATCTCTTGAAAAATATATTTAAGTTTGGAAAATCAGAGGCACTTCTTGGATGAAATGATAATTTCTGTGAACAAAGGGAAGGATCAGTGGTGAAAATCCAAATGGATTTTCAGCTTCAACTCTTTGACCTTGAGATTGAAACTTAAACCTCCTTACCTACCTTTTTGACATTTCCTAAATTTGTTAATACTAACAATAATATTCTATGTAGCAGGATACCTCTCTCCTAACTCAAACTCTTTCAAACTTTGTCTGTGTGAACTTTGGAAAGAACAAGCTCTCTGAATTTGAAAGCTCTCTGAATAAATAGGAAGTATTAGTATCACATTTTATTAAAAGTTGTCTTGATGACTTATATTTTGTGTTTAATATGAATACTTTTTGGCTTCCCTGGTGGCTCATTGGTAAAGAACCCACCTGACCCTGCCAGGAGACAGGGTCAATTCCTGGGTCAGGAAGATCCCTGGAGAAGGCAATGATGACCCACACCAGTATTCTTGCCTGGAGAATCCCATGCACAGAGGAGCCTGGTGGGCTGCAGTCCATGGGGTTCCAGAAGTTTCGATCCTAATTAGTGACTAAACAGCATCAATATTTTTCAAGTTATTGAATTGAATGATGTTGATTAAATTAATGAAGTCACCAAAAGGTGACTTAGTAGAGAAGGATTTTAATAATCAAGTAGATGGGATAACTATCCCAAGGATACCATCAGCCTTATCCATAGCCACCAATGGGCTTAGGAACTAAGTTTCCATGGTGGGAGGGAAGGAGGTTACCCTGGGCCCAGCTACATGGAAATCCACTTACGAAGGCAGATTTGGCCACGCCATGGGTGAGTGCCCTATCTGCCAGCCACAGAGACCAAGACTGGGTTCCCAGTATGGCACCACTGCTGAGACTGATCAGCCAGCTGCCCGGGGGCAGGCTGATTAGACGGGGCTTCCTGTGCACTGCCATGATACTCACACAGCATTGCTTCTGATGCACAAACTCACATCCCAGCAAAAGAAGCATGATAGTGGGCCCACGTCCATAGAACTCACCTGTCTTAGCACAGCCCCCAACATGCTGAAGCTTGTAGAATGGTAGGCTCAATTCCAGTACCATCTCAGGGCTATTTTGCAGAGTTGGGTACCGCCAGAAGGCTGTATATGCTCTGAATAAGCATCTGCTATATAGGGCAAATAATTTTTTCAAACTGTCTTTACATTGTATGCTAAATAGAAAATCACTAAAATTGTCAATTTATTCTCACTTAGAATTGAACAAGTCCTTTTAATTTCAGTTTCAAAATGTATTCCTTCAAAACAGCATATATAAATTATATAGAGAGAGGGTAAGGAAAAGCTTAAACAGATGGTTGTTTGGCAGAAAGTCATAAAACTTACATTGCACAATGAATTCTCAAAATTATAGTACTGTCAATATTTTTGTTTCTTTGGGGTAGATTCTAATGGGTTTGGGGGGATCTCTGCAGTTTAAAAAAATTAAACAGAAATAAGATTTAGAATAATCACATAGGATGGCTGGGTTAACGTTACTCAATTTCTTTTTCTTCTGTTTATAGCCGTTTTGCTGTAATTGTTTATTTTAAATCAACTGTTAAAACACAGGAATATATAGTGGGTATGGGTACTCTGCTGAAAGCAAATTTAAGTGATCTCAGATATCTATGAACTTTTTCTTAAGATAAAGTACTAGCTGAGTCAGTGCTTTTTAGAGTCACAGTTTTCTAATTTAACATCCATACAGAATGCAATATGTATTAAAAACAAGAAATACATGGATGCTAACTTGATATTTCAGTTCAGTTCAGTTCAGTTCAGTAGCTTAGTCGTGTCCGACTCTTTGCGACCCCATGAATAGCAGCACGTCAGGCCTCCCTGTCTATCACCAACTCCCAGAGTTCACTCAGACTCACTTCCATTGAGTCAGTGATACCATCCAGCCATCTCAACCTGTCGTCCCCTTCTCCTTCTGCCCCGAATCCCTCCCAGCATCAGAGTCTTTTCCAATGAGTTAACTCTTCCCATGAGGTGGCCAAAGTACTGGAGTTTCAGCTTTAGCATCATTCCTTCCAAAGAAATCCCATGGCTGATCTCCTTCAGAATGGACTGGATGTTTAAGCATATATTATTAAATTCAAGGGAAAGAATACATCATTTAGAACTTAGATAAATAAAATATTTGGGGGAGGAGGATTATTTTAATCATGAGCTGGGAAAATATCCATGCCATACTGTGAAGCAGAATTAGAACAATTTTGTCCTTTGAAATCAATGTCATTCTTCTTTGACTGTAGAATGACAGAGGACTCTGGTTTTTCCAAAATTAAAATAAAGCTTGTATCTAATGTATTGTTTTCTTCTAATACACAGTTAATCTGGTATATGAATGCAAATTCCTTTGCAGAGGGCTAGAAAATACGTATTGGACTAACATTTAATATTCTCATAAATCTTTATTAAAAAGCATAAATTTTTTTTTTTTTTAGAGGATTTTCCAACTTGGGAATTGTTATCCTAACTTCATTTTCTGCTTATGTTAGCAAAAATACTGTAGTTGTGCTTCCACTCAGGACCCTAAGATAAAAAGAAAAGTTATTTAAAGCTTAAGCCATTGAAAGGGAAAAATGGAAAACTGATCAATGAAATGGAAATATATAAAAGATTCAGAGAATTCAGAGAATACAACTCATGGATTCAGCCTTCCTAGTACATCACTTGCTAGACTATTGAAAGCTTGGATGCAAATACTAAACTTTAATCTTTATACCATGCACTATAGTTTCAAAATTCTTGGTGGTAATGTATTGCTGATAGTATTCAAAATTCATGGTGGTGATTTTGAGACACATGATTTCGTTTTGAATGTCAAGGCAGTAAGGCAGGAAGGTCTGCACACTTTGACTTTTGTAAAGGAAAATGTAGGGAGAGACTCTACGTAACACAAAGTCTTGTGAAAAAATAGGAAGCAGCCTGGGAAGACTGGCAGATAAAAAGGAGGAAAGTGACAGATACCTAGATGCAGCCAGACAATTTTATCACAAGTCAATACTATATATCCTTTTTTTCTTTCCAATTCACAAAGGACATCTATATACTAATAACTCTACTGTGAAATTATCTTTAAACTATAAATGGATTATTATTTGAAGTTTGAGTATTTAGCATAGGTTCATTTATTCCTTCCTCCTTTAACTTTCACTTTGAGTTTTTAAAATATTTCTGCATTCATAACATTTTCTTCAGTATGTTAATAAAAATATCTCTCCACATTAAACATCTTACTTTTTATGAAAGTAAACATAATGCATGCCTTATTTTTGAAATCTTGAAAGCAGCAGTTACAATTTTACTATCCTGATTTTGTTGTTATTTGGCTACTAAGTCATGTCTGACTCTTTTGAGACCACACGGACTGTAGTCCACCAGACTCCTGTGTCCATTGGATTCTCCAGGCAAGAATACTGGAGTGGGTTGCTGTTTCTTTCCCCAGGGGATTTTCCTGACCTAGAGGCTGAGCCCATGTCTCTTGCACTGGCAGGTGGATTCTCTACCACTGAGCCACCAGGGAAGCCCCTTTTGCCCAACTCTTAGCGACCACATGGACTGCAGCCCACCAGGCTCCTCTGTCCATGGGAGTTTCCAGGCAAGAGGACTGGAGTGGGGTGCCATCATCTTCTCCATAACATCCTGATACTTTGTTTTAATTCTATAGATTTTTCCACTCTACTTATTTGAAAGAAAATCATTGTTTAATAAATGTGATTGATTATGGAATCTTATTGAGCAAGATATTAAAAGCAGTTTTCAAATTTTCTTCTGTTTCTTGCAGGAGATACATTTTGGCGAGAGCTATTTTTGCTGACCCTTTCAGGTGATTCGTTCTGACTGTCTTTGTGTAAGTCTAGCAACTCTTCTGTGCCATCGGTTGTGCTGGGAATTGCAGATACTGGTGGGTTTCAACCCTGGCTGCAGTTGGGCTCACCTGAGCATCTCTAACAGCATATTGTTGACCGAGTACCATCCCCAGACCAGTTGGACCAGATACCCTAATGTCGTGGTCCTGACATTAGTATTTAAAATGAAGATCTTTGCAAGGTATTTTAATGTACAGTCAGAATTGATAGTCACTGTTACAGGTAGTACTGAATTCAAGAAGACATACATTGTGACTTCTACCCTCTGTGAGAGATAAATGTTCACAAATTGGAAGGAAAAAATAAAATCTGATAGCTGACTTGGAGGGCTCAGACCAGCGGGAGATTGCAAACACGCTTTAAATAATGAAGCTTACTCCCAATATAAATATCTACAACAAGAAGAGAAATCTACTCACTGCGGCTTGCATTCTCTAATGCATGGCTAGCTGTCTAGTGGGATCTTGGCCCAGATGTGGGTTTTATTTCAGGAAACAATGGTTTTAAGCAGGACAGAAGATTAAGCATGCAAATATCAACTATTTTAAGCACAGCACTTGCCATGGCTGCAAGTGACTTGATTTTTGGGTTAATTCCATTTAACAATTTTCCATATACGTTTCTATTAATTTAAGTCCCTGAATAACTGTAAGGTCAAAGGTAGATTTGGTACTTTTCTACTCTGTACATAGATGGATCAAGTACTTTAGAGGAAGATGTTTTATGAAATTAGAATTTAACTTTGTTATAATGTACTTACTATAATAATAAGAGACTCATAACTTTCTGCTTTCATTCATAAGGTAATCAGTGGCAGATTATATCATATTGACTTAATATTTTATCGTATTCACCAGGTTTCTAGTGTTATAAACACTGCCCTACAGGTATAAAAGGATATTTACATTAGATTTCTTTAAGATCCTTTTGGCTAAAAGTAAAAAATTAATTTATATATTTATTTGTATATGGATTTGATCATTGCTATANACCAGGTTTCTAGTGTTATAAACACTGCCCTACAGGTATAAAAGGATATTTACATTAGATTTCTTTAAGATCCTTTTGGCTAAAAGTAAAAAATTAATTTATATATTTATTTGTATATGGATTTGATCATTGCTATATTAGAATATTTATTTTTAGTAAATGTTGTAGATTTATATTTAAAGACTAATTATACATATGGATTTCATGATATTGAACACAGTGATTTTTCTATTCCTCTTAATTTCATAATTAAGGTCACAACCTATGATACACAAGAGTTCCCCTTTATATTGAAGTTTTCTAGGTAGATGTAAAATATACTATGAAGTTACACTAAATGTGCTTTGAAAATAGAAATTTTCTTTTCTCAAACCAGTGTTTAGTCAGTGTCATATTTTATTTCAGATTTGTACCTTGAAATTGGCTCACTGATCTGTCAGACTTGAAAAATATTTTAGAACGGATATTCCAGCTTAAAATAGCTTAAATATTCTAGAATATAAATCAGCTTTATATTTGCTGAAAAATATTTCAATGTTTTTAAACAATGTGTGTGCTCAGTCATGTCTAACTCTTTGCAACTCTGCTAACTATAGCCCACCAGGCTCCTTTGCCCATGGGGTTCTTCAGGCAAGAATTCTGCAGTGAGTTGCCATGCCCTTTTCCAGGGGATCTTCCTTACCCAGGGATCGAACCTGCATCTCCTAAATTGGAGGCAGATTCTTTACCCATTGAGCCTCTTGGGAAGCCCATTTTTAAACAATACTGTAAACTAAACATTTGTTACCAATGTGTTAATGTTTCTTTTCCCTTTCTGTCTTAGTTTACAAATACTACTCAATGTTTAATGTTTAATAGCCTTTTCAGAAACAAAGTGTCTTGGGGAAATAAAATCTTTGGGAAAATAATCTATTTGATGATTCTTTATATAGTGATTTGTAAAGCAGTTTGAACTAAATTGCATAAATATATGAAAGGACAATTACTTTATGAATTGTCATAGTTAACATAAAGCAAAAGATACCTTTTGATTTTTAATGTCTTAAGATGTCTAATCTTACATCTTAATCACTTTTGGTTAAACATTGTCAGACTTAAAATAGATGTTGAATCATAAAATAACATTGTGTGCATGTTGCATTATTTCCATGTATTCACTTGAAAAAAAATATGAAAACCCTCCTGGGTTCAATCAGCCTTCTGCAACATTCACACCTTGATTTTGTTAACGCCTCTTGGTAAGTTACACAAGTGATGCAATCAGTGCACATCTAATACCCGTTTGTAACACATCTAACACTTCTGAATTGAACCTAAAGATCATTTTGTAGGATAGTAAGACATGAAAGGTAAAGCTCCTGCTAATAATGCAGAAACACCTTTCATGAAAAGAGAAAAATTGAAAAAAGAGAGAGACAGAGAACTTGTCACTGAACGGGTGGAATGATAGGCACTTTAGACCATTAAGGTCTTGCTTTGTCTCAGCCTTACTCACTTACCAGGATGTTCTT
Organism: Neotragus pygmaeus; assembly: GCA_006410875.1. NCBI lineage: Eukaryota > Metazoa > Chordata > Mammalia > Artiodactyla > Bovidae > Neotragus > Neotragus pygmaeus. The sequence continues at coordinate 528,046 of SJYV01020100.1, forward strand.
GTTGATCTGTTAACATCTATTATTCATGCAGCTTGCTCGTGCTGTTGCAAAGAACGTCAGTAGAATGCATGCTTATGTGACTGATATATCTGATGATGTAAATAAACAGTAAGACTCTCAGATCACATATGATCTCACTACTTTCCCTTTTCCTCTTCATTTAGGTTGATTCTTCACTTGTTGCAAACTTTCCAAGATCTCTTTTCTATGTCTTAATATTTAATTCATGTTGTGCATGCATGTTCAATCATTAAGTTGTATGAGACTCTTTACAACCCCCTGCACTGCAGACTGCCAAGCTCCTCTGTCCGTGGGATTTTCCAGGCAAGAATACTGGAGTGGGTTACCATTTCCTTCTCCAGGGGATCTTCCTAATTCAGGGATCAAACTGAAGTCTCCTGCATTAGCAGACTAACTCTTGAACACTGAGNCTGCCAAGCTCCTCTGTCCGTGGGATTTTCCAGGCAAGAATACTGGAGTGGGTTACCATTTCCTTCTCCAGGGGATCTTCCTAATTCAGGGATCAAACTGAAGTCTCCTGCATTAGCAGACTAACTCTTGAACACTGAGCCACCTCGGAAGGCCCTTATTCATGTTATCTCAGGTATATTTAGCTAAATAAGTGTTTTGATGCCTTGCTCTGATTTCCTGAAATTCTCATGGGGGCATTGAGATTAAATATTAGTACATGTCTCACATTCCTATTTTGGTACAAATGAATTACATATGTAAACACAAATACTGAAGTTCATGTATCTATAACTTATGCACATGACTACATAAGCAATATAAGGCATTGACTCCACTAAGTGACATGCTAGAAGAAAGAGAGAGGGCATTATACTCTAATTAAGGAAATCTGGACATATGTTTTATCTGCATATTCATACAAGATGGAAATAGCCAAATGGAATTTAATGGTCATCATTTCTGCTTTCCCTCTTCCTGGATCATGGAAATGGTTCTGATAGGGATGCACTGGCTGATCTGGCTTAGAAGTAGTGGAAAGATGGCCTCATGCATCATGCATTGTCATGACTCAAGTTCAGAGAGGGAATCAGGTACCCAGGATGCAGGCTGATTTGCTTCTGCTTCTTCAAAACCCAGAACACACATGGCGATGCTGCCTGGTTGGGACTGCAGGCCCTTCCTCATTTACCTCCCTGGTCGTTATAATGCCCCAGGCACACTCATGCTACCTCCTGACTTTCTCTCTCTCCCTTTTCCCCATTTCAAATTTCAAAGACGGATTTGAGATAAGAACTCAATCATTTCTAAAATGACTTACAAAATAGAAAGCATTCCTTTATTGATTTCTGATGGATAAGATATAAAAGAAGCAGTGATTTAACTCAGTATAACTCATAGTCACGCAGCAATTGGGTGAGTTGATATTTATTTCAAAATGAGTACAAAACAAACAGCTTTCAAGAATCCTCTAGTTTGAAGTCTGAGAAATAAGATGAAAGGAGAAAATAAAGTAGAGAAATCCACTCCACAGTGAGTTTGTTTTGCCATGAAGGAAGTAAAATGGGATAGGATTTGAAGAAGTAGGACACGGTACCATGGATGTATCAGGAGGAATTTCATTGAGGTGGATCTTTCAAGATCAATGTTATCACAATAATTTGAAGTGTGATTAAAAAAAAAAAACAACTGTTAAATACAGTGATTATTAAGAGTATACATCCCAAAGCATAAAGCCTGAAAAATGCTTTACAGGAAGCATACCAATTTGTCTGGTAATCCTCTGGTGGCTCAGTGGTAAAGAATCTCCCTGCCAGTGCAGGAGACTTGATTCAATCCCTGGATCAGGAAGATCCCCTGGAGAAAGAAATGGTAACTCACTCCAGTATTCTTTCCTGGGAAATCTCATCGGCAGAGGAGCCTGGTGGGCAAAAGTCCATGGAGTGGCCAAGTTGGACAGGATGTGGCTTAGCAATGGAGCAAATTATATCCTAGGCTAGGAATAGTTCACCCTAAATGAGTGGATTTGTAGGTATTAATGTTTTTGGAATTTTTAAAAGAGTCATGATATTACCAGACTCCCATTAAAACATTTCAGAAACCAGAGGTGCTCTTGAAAATGCCAAGAAACCCTGAGAATGTGAAGTATAATATGATTATAAAAGCCCACACCAGTCCAAAGGGTAAGTGCTAGTGAGAGATGGGTTATTGAGGAGACAAGCAGCCTTTATAAAAAAAAAAATCTGGAGCATTAATTGATTGAGAGCTCAGTCTGATATAATGGAGAATAGCAAAGGCCTCTACAGTGCAAATGCCAGTGATGCCAACCTTTGGAGAACCCGTGAGTCAAGTTAACACATTATATCTACAACCTGTGTCCACTTCTTAAGAGGGACATTGACAAATGAAGATACATCCAGAGGAGAAGGTAAAGATGGGTGAGGAGAGCATGGCCTGTGAGCATCGTTTGAAAGAGCTGAGTTTGATTTGAACAGGAGATAAATTGGTGGAGACAGATTGGCACGTGTGGAAGGAGCTATTTTCATAGCCTTTCAGGGCTGTTACATGAAAGAACATTTAGACTTTTCTTTGGCTCTTGAAGGCAGAGGGAAATCCACCAAGTACAGACGTCAATGCGGTATCTTGCCTCCCTTCCCAGGAATATTCTATCCATCCCATGGTTGAAAGCACTGCTTTTTGATATGTTGCAAAATAGCACTTTCATCCGGATTGCCTTGGAATTCCATTCTAACCTATACTAATTATGACACAAGTTTATATTATATCCCTGTAAAGTGAAATAAACATGGTGCTCTGGGTTTACTAGTTCATATATAAGAAATTAAGGCTTGTTTGCTGTTCTAAAATATATTACAATAGCAGAAAATACTATTTAGGAGTTATACATGAAACGTGGCATTGACTGGAACTAACTTCACCTTGGATGCTCTCACAAAAGATGTATTTGAAAGTATTCTTGCCTGGAGAACTCCAGGGACAGAGGAACCTGATGGGTTATAGTCCATGGAGTTGCAAAGGGCTGGACATGACTGAGTGACTAACACAGACACACATAGAGAAACAAAAGTTGTTTGAACAAATCAAAACAAGACATAATATTAGCATCAGAAGGAGGATGAGCAGCTCAGTATAAGCATTTTGATTACATTTTCTTGATAGATATCTGCTCCACGAATGGATGCATGGATGAATCATGAAATAGGCAGCTTATGTTCCACACTTGCAGAGATTTCTATAGGGACAGCTTGGCGTAGTTTAAGAAAAGGCCTAGTGATACTGGAAAACATGGCCCTAGGTCTCAATTTCTCCTTGACATGGTCCCAAATCCTTTTTGTTATTGGCTTTACCCAGGTCCTGTGCCACTGTGAAATGTCCCAGAGCCCACATGGCTGGAGTGGAGATTTTTGATCTGTAAACTCAGGCTCCCAGTGGGAGGCAGCTGGTCTGTAACAGGGAAGGAAAGTCTGGCTATCCAGGGTGTGGGCCTTGTTCTTATAATCGCAGCAATGTGCTGGCTTGGCATATCATCAAATATTCTTTTTGAACCTGTCTGATCACTTCCAGAGAGGGGAGGTTCTATTTTGTTATGGTTCATTGGCAGTCATTTAGAAAAATGCATGCATTTAAATGGAATAACTTCTCGTCCTGGGTGTTTTTGGTCATGTGTTGTGAAGGACCCACTAAATAGGGATGATGCTGAAAGCTAGCTTTAATACTCCAGCAATTTAAAAAAAAATAGAAAAAAATGGAGATTTTTGAAACAGAGGTTACATTTGAAATGATCCAGGGTTAAGAATCACGTAGAAGCAGATTAAGTTTTGAGAAAGATCAAAAGCTTGAATTGTATAAATCCTATTTGCTGGAATCCTTGTTACTCCAGGGGTGAGTCATGTTCAGTGAAGAGAATTCTCTTTCCTTATGACATTGTTTTATTTATCCCCTTACCTTGAAATCTGAAAATTCTCATGTATAAAATGTTTATAGAAATTATAGTATATAACCTTGCTTTTAAAGCACTAGGCATAAGAAGGCCTACTAATATGAAAATTCCTATTTTCAGTCTTCAGTGTTGAAAAATAAATATATCCAACTGCATAATATTTGACAGTCAGCTCTTAAGGGAAGCAAGGGTAGTATTTATTCCCCAAGGGCTTCCCTGGTGGCTCAGATGGTAAAGAATCTGCCTGTAATGCAGGACACTTGGGTTTGATTCCTGGGTCAGGAAGATTCCCTGGAGAAGGGAATGGTAACCCACTCCAATATTCTTGTCTGGTTGCCTGGGAAACCTGATGGACAGGAGAACCTGGCGAGCTGCAGTCCATGGGGTCTCAAAGAGTCAGGCACGACTGAACAATTAATGCTTTCACTTTGCAAGGCTCTGAAGTTGAGATTGAAAAGGACACTAATGCACATCCATCAAGTAAGCAAAATAGTGAGATATGGTGAAGGTGCCAAGGCCACATCTCCAGTCTGGAAATCTCTCATGATCATTTCATCTTTTCTTTTTTTTAATCCCTGGATTCAAAAGTCTACTGCATTTGGGGATGTTCTCCTGTCACCATTTACAACTCAGAGTAGAATGCAAACTAATGTTTTTCCTCTTGAGCCTTGTGTTGGTTAGGATTACTTTCAGTTGCCTATAAAAGCAAACCAGTCCATAGTGCTTTGCATAAGTAGAGAGCCACTCTTTTTCTCTCATGTAAAAAGGCACACAAATGTAAGTCCTACAGGGCCTGTGCGACGGCTTGATGAAATTATCAAGGAACAATTGTGGCCAGTCGAGAGACTGATGAAGGAAATCAGAAATCTGGAGAGCTGAGCTATTTGTAATAGAGGTTGTCCTGGAGCAGAAGTCTTTAACTCTGTAGCTATATCAGCCTCCTAATATTGTGCCTCCAACTATTCACACTTTTCCACTTCATGCTCGACAGTCTAGACAGCACTGACTTTATCACATTGTAAAAAACCAAACTTGACTCCATCTTTATGGAGCCACGGTAGAGAGCCCAGGGAAGGCTGAGCCTGTGTGCCTGGTCCTGCCCCACAAGGTTTCTAGTGAGAGCGGAGACTGAGGCCAGCCTGTGTCTAGTGAGAGTCCCTGTATGTGAATATGGGCCCAGGAGCCCTGGAATCCAGTGTTTCCCAGCATCTACCACCAGGCCTATCACTGCACGACCATNGTGCCTGGTCCTGCCCCACAAGGTTTCTAGTGAGAGCGGAGACTGAGGCCAGCCTGTGTCTAGTGAGAGTCCCTGTATGTGAATATGGGCCCAGGAGCCCTGGAATCCAGTGTTTCCCAGCATCTACCACCAGGCCTATCACTGCACGACCATGGGCAGGCCTTTTAACTAACTTCTTTTAGAATTCACTCTCTCAAGTTAAGCTGAAAATACTTCTACTCACCATAACAATATATTTCTAAAGATCTCATAATGCAATATATAATACAAAATGGTTCCTAAAGCTCATTTCTGAGTTTTAATCAAACAAGTCATTTTTTAAAATGTTTAATACAGAATTAAATATTAAGGAACCAATGTCAACCCAAAGACTATTTGGGTACTTTTCTTAATGGCAACCCACTCCACTATTCTTGCCTGGAAAATCCCAATGATGGAGGAACCTGGTAGGCTACAGTCCATGGGGTCGAAAAGAGTCAGACATGACTGAGCGACTTCACTTCATTTCACTTGAATCACAATGAAAAACAGTTGTTGTTATTTGTAGAGTATCAATATTAACTTTAAAATGATAAAATTTGATATGTAGACAGATCATTTGATAGAACATTTTGCATTTTCTTTGCAGTTTAACACATTTCTCAGTTTACAGGCCAGTGGGTGTCCTTTTGGGGAAAGCATTTTTATCTGCTAGCTTTCAAGAAAAACATCGAAATGTCTGCTATTAACTTTTCTCTCATGATACAGATAGAAAGTAGACAAGTGACATTCTATGTCATCAGTGTGTTTGGTTGTTGGGGGAGGTAGTGTTTCCCTGATCACAATGCAAAGACCCTCATGTTCTTGTCAAATATACAAAATGTTTATTATTGCCCATTTCTTCTGATAGAAATGATAGCGACTGACTTGTTCCCTGTGTAATTTTGTGAGATTTCTAAGAGGAAAGTAGAAATTTCAGGGAATTCCGCAGTGTCTTCTGGTCTCACAAGACCCTTGGTGGAAGGCCTAGAAGCCCCCTATTATGATCAGCAGAGGTGCCCCCAAAACTCCTGGGCAGAACTGCATACCTCACTGGAGACCATGGAGAACAGAGGTGTCTTTAGCAAGAGGCTGAAACATATGGACAATTAACATGTTCTCGTGCAGTCACATATCATGAGTTGAAAGACTTAAGTGTGGAGAACCCAGATCAGGAAGAGAAAGTGACAAGAAGCTTTATCTGTACAGCACGGCTGGTGAAAGACGGTGTGCGGTGTTAGCTGACCTTGTGACCGAGTGCTAGGGCCTGGAGTCTGTCTGAGGTCTTAAGTGCAGGTATTGAAAACACTTAAAGCATAAAGATGCCAATATGAATGGTTAAAAAAAAAATTAAAAGGAGAGATGCTGCAGAATCCATAACCTAAATGTAATCTTGAATTGTCATAGAATTATTGACCTAAACACTGAAACCAGCTCTTAGGTGTGACTTACATACTAAGTAGCATTTATCCAAGAAGGCCATATGCTGTAGAAACAGCCTGTAGAATGCAGAGTTAAGGTTCAAATTAGAAGTCGATATCTTAATCCATCAGCATTGTGAACAGATTTGATGAGATCCCTTTTCGTCTCTTTTATCTGTTTCCTCTTTTGGAAATTAAGTTGATCATAGACTCAGGAAGTAAAATAATAGCTTTATGCCACAGGAATAGAAATCACGTCAAATTTCATTCATCTTACTTTTTTTTTTGTCATCTCCACAAAGGAGGCAGGCTGGCAAATAATTTGAATGAGCTGCTATGACTTTTATTTATTATTAAAATTTATTACACTTTTCCCCCAAATACAAATGGCGTTTAAACTTGATAGCTCTTATCTTAAATCTATTACGGTCATTCCAAGTTCTGCTTTGCTAAATTACCCCTTTCTTTGCTCTCTTATCCATAAAGTCCTCGTCTAGACCCTGGCTAACTCATATATTTAGATTAATGAAATGTCTTTCTCATAGTGCTGTGACTTTCTGCTTCCAGCCTTTCCGACTTTCAGCTAATCCTGCTCTTAGGCATGACACAATCCAGAAGGGATAAATGATCACAGAGAGTCAGTTTTATTCCTTAGCCTGACTTGATTCCAAGTACCTCTATGCCCTTGCCTTATTTCTGGCTGAAATATTCCATTAAAAAAAAAAATCTTCTTCATTCATTCCTCATTCTTTCTTCACAATCCCATTTGATTTGATCTCCATACATAGAATTGTTCTCCTTAACCTCTCCTGTACTTTGTGCCCCTCGTACCGTGACACTGACCACCAGATACCTACAGGATCATTTACTCATTGAAGAGTGTTTGATGAGTTCATGTGGTGTCTTTGCCAAGGATTTTGCTGCACTGGCCTCTTGTTGCAAATTTTGTCTGTAGAGCTTCACACTTCCTGTGGAGTCATATTTCCATATGCTTGTGAAATCTACAAAGGTCGTTCTATTTCCTCTCTGGATCTCTTAACCCCATCCTAACTTCTCACTTTCCTGGAATCTTCAATCGTGAATCTAGAAGGTGAACCTCATAGCAACTATAAACACTATGTGCTCAGCAGTTAACAGAAAACAGCTTACTCACATCTTCTCCATGTTAAGAATTTGGCAGTTCAGTTCAGTCGCTAAGAGGCGTCCAACTCTTTGCAACCCTGTGGACTGTGGAACACCAGGCTTCCCTGTCTTTTACCATCTCCTAGAGTTTGTTTAAACTTATGTCCATTGAGTCTATGATGCCATCCAACCATTTCATCCTCTGTTGTCCCCTTCTCTTCCTGCCCTCAATCTTTCCAAGCATTAGGGTCTTTTTCAATGAGTCAGCTCTTCGCATCAGGTGGCCAAAGTATTGGAGTTTCAGCTTCAGAATCAGTTCTTCCAATGAATAGTCAGGGTTGATTTCCTTTAGGATTGACAAGAATTTAGTACAAACTCTTTTCATGCAAGCCCACAAAGAGTTTTAAAACAGTTTTAAGTAATTCTCCAAAGATCGTGACTAACTACTTAGAATCCTAATGCTAGTATGAGCTTTATAGCCTTGAAAAATTTCTCATCTGTAAGATGCCACAAATAAACATGTATCTCGCACTGCTGTTTTGAATATTAATTAAAATAATGAACATAAACTGCACAACACTGCCTGGCACTTTGTGGAATCTCCATGGATGGCTTTAAGAGTCATTTAAAGTGCAATTATTATTTACAGTTTAAAATAATGGTATATAGAGACAGTGTGATAAGGT
>SJYV01020100.1:536694-589993 GCA_006410875.1 Neotragus pygmaeus
AACCCAAAGACTATTTGGGTACTTTTCTTAATGGCAACCCACTCCACTATTCTTGCCTGGAAAATCCCAATGATGGAGGAACCTGGTAGGCTACAGTCCATGGGGTCGAAAAGAGTCAGACATGACTGAGCGACTTCACTTCATTTCACTTGAATCACAATGAAAAACAGTTGTTGTTATTTGTAGAGTATCAATATTAACTTTAAAATGATAAAATTTGATATGTAGACAGATCATTTGATAGAACGTTTTGCATTTTCTTTGCAGTTTAACACATTTCTCAGTTTACAGGCCAGTGGGTGTCCTTTTGGGGAAAGCATTTTTATCTGCTAGCTTTCAAGAAAAACATCGAAATGTCTGCTATTAACTTTTCTCTCATGATACAGATAGAAAGTAGACAAGTGACATTCTATGTCATCAGTGTGTTTGGTTGTTGGGGGAGGTAGTGTTTCCCTGATCCCAATGCAAAGACCCTCATGTTCTTGTCAAATTTATACAAAATGTTTATTATTGCCCATTTCTTCTGATAGAAATGATAGCGACTGACTTGTTCCCTGTGTAATTTTGTGAGATTTCTAAGAGGAAAGTAGAAATTTCAGGGAATTCCGCAGTGTCTTCTGGTCTCACAAGACCCTTGGTGGAAGGCCTAGAAGCCCCCTATTATGATCAGCAGAGGTGCCCCCAAAACTCCTGGGCAGAACTGCATACCTCACTGGAGACCATGGAGAACAGAGGTGTCTTTAGCAAGAGGCTGAAACATATGGACAATTAACATGTTCTTGTGCAGTCACATATCATGAGTTGAAAGACTTAAGTGTGGAGGACCCAGATCAGGAAGAGAAAGTGACAAGAAGCTTTATCTGCACAGCACGGCTGGTGAAAGACGGTGTGCGGTGTTAGCTGACCTTGTGACTGAGTGCTAGGGCCTGGAGTCTGTCTGAGGTCTAAAGTGCAGGTATTGAAAACACTTAAAGCATAAAGATGCCAATATGAATGGTTAAAAAAAAATTAAAAGGAGAGATGCTGCAGAATCCATAACCTAAATGTAATCTTGAATTGTCATAGAATTATTGACCTAAACACTGAAACCAGCTCTTAGGTGTGATTTACATACTAAGTAGCATTTATCCAAGAAGGCCATATGCTGTAGAAACAGCCTGTAGAATGCAGAGTTAAGGTTCAAATTAGAAGTCGATATCTTAATCCATCAGCATTGTGAACAGATTTGATGAGATCCCTTTTCGTCTCTTTTATCTGTTTCCTCTTTTGGAAATTAAGTTGATCATAGACTCAGGAAGTAAAATAATAGCTTTATGCCACAGGAATAGAAATCACGTCAAATTTCATTCATCTTACTTTTTTTTTGTCATCTCCACAAACGAGGCAGGCTGGCAAATAATTTGAATGAGCTGCTATGACTTTTATTTATTATTAAAATTTATTACACTTTTCCCCCAAATACAAATGGCGTTTAAACTTGATAGCTCTTATCTTAAATCTATTACGGTCATTCCAAGTTCTGCTTTGCTAAATTACCCCTTTCTTTGCTCTCTTATCCATAAAGTCCTCGTCTAGACCCTGGCTAACTCATATATTTAGATTAATGAAATGTCTTTCTCATAGTGCTGTGACTTTCTGCTTCCAGCCTTTCCGACTTTCAGCTAATCCTGCTCTTAGGCATGACACAATCCAGAAGGGATAAATGATCACAGAGAGTCAGTTTTATTCCTTAGCCTGACTTGATTCCAAGTACCTCTATGCCCTTGCCTTATTTCTGGCTGAAATATTCCATTAAAAAAAAAAATCTTCTTCATTCATTCCTCATTCTTTCTTCACAATCCCATTTGATTTGATCTCCATACATAGAATTGTTCTCTTTAACCTCTCCTGTACTTTGTGCCCCTCGTACCGTGACACTGACCACCAGATACCTACAGGATCATTTACTCATTGAAGAGTGTTTGATGAGTTCATGTGGTGTCTTTGCCAAGGATTTTGCTGCACTGGCCTCTTGTTGCAAATTTTGTCTGTAGAGCTTCACACTTCCTGTGGAGTCATATTTCCATATGCTTGTGAAATCTACAAAGGTCGTTCTATTTCCTCTCTGGATCTCTTAACCCCATCCTAACTTCTCACTTTCCTGGAATCTTCAATCGTGAATCTAGAAGGTGAACCTCATAGCAACTATAAACACTATGTGCTCAGCAGTTAACAGAAAACAGCTTACTCACATCTTCTCCATGTTAAGAATTTGGCAGTTCAGTTCAGTCGCTAAGAGGCGTCCAACTCTTTGCAACCCTGTGGACTGTGGCACACCAGGCTTCCCTGTCTTTCACCATCTCCTAGAGTTTGTTTAAACTTATGTCCATTGAGTCTATGATGCCATCCAACCATTTCATCCTCTGTTGTCCCCTTCTCTTCCTGCCCTCAATCTTTCCAAGCATTAGGGTCTTTTTCAATGAGTCAGCTCTTCGCATCAGGTGGCCAAAGTATTGGAGTTTCAGCTTCAGAATCAGTTCTTCCAATGAATAGTCAGGGTTGATTTCCTTTAGGATTGACAAGAATTTAGTACAAACTCTTTTCATGCAAGCCCACAAAGNTGTGTGTGTGTGTGTGATATCCATCTCATTCACTTCCAAGCACCACTTATTTTTACAAATGACTTTATAAGACCCGAAAGAAGAATTATTCTCCAGCATTCTTCAAACCACTTCCAGCTCTGTGTCTCCCGAGTCAAATGGAGCTGTCTTCATCATTTTTACATATAGACCTCCTCAAACTCTAAAATGAATGAAAATCACCTAATTATAAATTCACTGTTAATATAGCCTTAGAGCTGAGAACGTTTCACTCCAGCAGTTAATTTAGTCTGTGGTAAATTCTCACTGTTATCTAGTGTCATTTATCACCTGCTGTTTTATCTTCCTGAGAGCATCCTGCCTGCCCCTCACTGTCTACTGTACATGGACCTTCTGTGACTTTAATGTGCTCGGGACAAAGGCCCCAAAGTGCTTCTATTGGAAGGTTTTGGCAACTTGCCTTCGATATATTCAAGCCATTTTGCTGCCTGTCACTCAGGGCTGTACAAATTGAACTCAGAGGAGAGGTAAAAGGGGTCTAGGAGGCATTTTTTTTTTTCTGGGAAGAATATGCTAATAAAGCGTCATCAGCAGGAAGCAGGCTGTGGCTGAAAGAGTTTTGTCAACTCTGAATTAATTTTGTGTGTTAAGAAGCACGGGGGTGCTTCTAGAGCCGGTCTGTGGTAATTAATCCTTCCTGTTTCTGGAAGAACAGAACTGTAATAAATGCAGCCCAGATTTAACAGATGTGTGCACACAATGTCTGCTTTATGAGGAGTAAAACAAAATGATGGGTACAGAACAAAAAAATATTGATTTAAAAAACTCAAACAGTATGGAAAGCACAGAGCTTGGAATTCCCAGAGTTTATGCAAATATAGTATTCCTTTAAATGTTCACAGACAACGTGGTTTTCAAAACATCTGTCCACGGAGTTGGAGGCTGTGAAGAGACTGAAAAAGACAGATGTTTCTTGTTCCTTAGAAAATTGAGTAAAAAAAAAAAATGCATGCAGCATACACTATGGGATGGAATTGGCTATACCTAGGTGCGGTTGGATTTAGACTCAAATAATCAAATGATGACCTCATTCTGGGATAAAATTCTCATAATCTTCTTCCTTGTTTTTCCCCAAAATGCTTTTCGAGGAAAAAAAATTCAAATTTCATTATCTGTAACTATGAACCCAGGGCTCGTGTGGCAATTTGAATGCTGTCATGAACAGGAGAGTTTGCCTTTCAAAACTGGGCATGCAAATCCCACTGCCAATGCTGATACTTGATATATTCAGATAGAAAGTTCACTTAAAGATGAGGAAGGGCAGGTCGACACAGCGTTCATTAAAACAAATCTATTTTGAAAAAAAGCACTTTCAGTTCAGAGGTACCAGAGCAAGGCAGTCTGGCCCATTAGCTCGTTCTCCCTCTTTCTTGCTTCTTTCTTTCTTATTATCTCATTAAGCTTCCTTGCCAAATGGCTGGGAGGCAGGAATTTGACACGGTTAAGTTAAAGTGGACTAATAGAGAAAATTCCCAGCCAGGAGCAATCATTCTGATAAGGCATGCCTACAACAGATTTTTACATGCCTTTTTCTTCTATCATGAAGATATCTTAAGTGTATATTTAGAGAGTCAAAATCAAAATTTTAGGGCATGTAATAAAACTCAGCTCTCTTTGCCTGGCCTATATCTTCTTATGAGTGCAAATGCTAAAAACACTTTAGCTCACTTTTAATGAATCATATTACTTACTTCATGCAAACTGGAAGTTCCTTTAGGTTTTGGCACTATTACCATTTAAAACTGGTTTTAAAAAGTCAATTTTGGTTAACTCTCTACATTTCACATCAATTTCATGTAGGAGCCTTCTATTAATACTCTGAAAAATTGCAGCTTTACCATAGTGGGTTTTTGCCAGGTTATTAGTATGTTATGTGAAAGGTCTTTGATTAGCTGTCTTTTCATTATTTAGGGTGCCTATCAAAGTCAATCATTTAATTATTGTTCAAAGCTGCTGCAATATTTGGTGAAATAAGAGGCTAGAAGTGACCTTTGATCTTCATGGAAAGAGTAATACAGCTGAAGAAACCTATTCATTTTATATGCATATTCTTTTTAGAATCTGGCTGATGAAGGCATTTATGGAGAACATACATTTCACACTAGGAGTTATCTATAGCTTATCACAGTCTAAATGAGGATACAAACCACTTCCAGAGTCAATTCATGGACCATTTCTTTCTTTCTTTTTTTTCAAATTAGATATTAGATCACTGAAATAAGATTAAGTTCCATTTACTGCATTTAAATAATAGATTTTGATAGCTGCAAAAAATTTTGTTTTAAAGAATCCAAATCTCTCAATTAAATGTCTGTCTACAAAAGCAACGTTTGCAGTTTGCTATAGTCTAAAAATGCGATATTACTCTTGAAAGCTCAGTTTATCCATTCAGTAAGCACATTTTGAAGTTCTACTTTGTGCTTAAAGAAATAGCTTGAGAGACATAGGTGCTACAAAAACAAACAGAAGCGGTGCCTGCCCTTGAGGAAGCCATGGACTCTCCTGCCCCCTTTGTATATTTTACATTTCATTTATAAAATATATTAAGAGAATTCAAGGCCCGGGAAAAATGATTCAGAGTCCACCAGCAGACAGGACAGAAGTGATGGAGAATTGTTCCAAATGGAAGGAACAGCATATATGAAAGACCTGAAAAATCATGGCTTCTCAAATTAATTTAAAGATGTGCTTTGCCAGGAACTCAGAGTCTGCAGATCTTCATCCAAAGCTCACTCCTTACTTTGTGCAAAAGTGAGTGAAAGGTTGTCAATCATGTCTGACTGTGACCCCATGGACTGTAGTCCGGCAAGCTCCTTTGTCCATGGGATTTCCCAGGCAAGAATACTGGAGTGGGTACCATTTCCTTCTCCAGGGAATCTTCCTGACTCAGAGATCAAACCCTAGTCTCCTGCATTGCAGGGAGATTCTTAACCATCTGAACCACTAGGGAAGTCTCAATTAGTGCAAAGAATTCCACAAATCAGAAATAAACGCCCTAGAGTTTTCCTTGCATAGAACAAGGATGCTAATCACAAGGCCTATTCTGGATCAACGTGGTGCCAGACGTAACCGTGGAATCATACATCTCAAAAGTCCCCAAGAAACTTGAAAATACAGTCTAATAGTAGAGAAGTATGTGAGTCCAAGGTCATACAGGAAAAAAAAAATTAAAGCCTTCCATATTCTTGGGATCTGCTCTGTGATTTGCTTAAAATCTCCCGTGGGTTTAGGAGAAGATGGGCCAGGTTTTTCCTGAATCAGCACTAAACCATCTATTCACTAGTATGCAGGTCAGGAAACAGCAGTTAGAACTCAACATGGACCAAGGGACTGGTTCAAAATTGAGAAAGGAGTATGACAAGGCTATATAATGTCACTCTGCTTATTTAACTTATATGCAGAGTACATCATCCAAAAATGTCAGGCTGGATAAATCACAAGCTGGAATCAAGACTGCTGGGAGAAATATCAGTAAGCTCAGATATGTGGGTGATATCATTCTAAAGGCAGAAAGTGAAGATGAGGGTGAAAGATGAGAGTGAAAAAGCTGGCTTAAAATTCAACATTCAAAAAACTAAGATCATGCCATCTGGCCCCATCACTTCATGGCAAATAGAATGAGAAAAAGTAGAACGGTGAGAGATTTTATTTTCTTGCACTCCAAAATCACTGTGGACAGTGACTGCAAGCTTGAAATTAAAAGATGCTCCCTCCTTAGAAGAAAAACTATGGCAAATCAAGACAGTATATTAAAAAGCAAAGACATCATTTTGTTGACGAATGTCCATATAGTGTAAGCTATAGTTTTTCTAGTAGTCATGTACAGATATATGGCTGTGATAGTTGGACCATAAAGAAGGATGAATGCTGAAGAATTGATGTTTTTGAACTGTGGTGCTGGAAAAGACTCTTGAGAGTCCCTTGGTCTGCCTGGAGATCAAACCAGTCAATCCTAAAGAAAATCAACCCTGAATATTCATTGGAAGGACTGAAGCTGAATTTCCAGTACTTTGGCCACTTGATGTGAAGAACTGACTCCTTGGAACAGATTCTGATGCTGGGAAAGATTGAAGGCAAGAAGAGAAGAGGGCGGCAGAGGATGAAATGATTGGATAGCATCACTAACTCAATGGACCTGAGTTTGAGCCAACTCTGGGAGATAGTGAAGGACAGGGAAGCTTGATGTGCTGCAATCCATGGGGTCACAAAGAGTCGGGCCTGACTTAATGATTGAACAACACCAACATTCACTAGTAACTATTCACACCCAGGATGTGTAAACTTAGTTGGAGAGTAATGTCATTATTTTAGTTAGTTTTTTTTTTTTTTTTTCCAAACTGCAGCATGAATCGATGAATTGATGTCACACCTAGGAGGTGCCAGGGCCTCACCTCTAGAAATTCTGATTTTTGTCTTTGGGAGAGATTGTTTGAGAAGTGGTTAATGAAAAACTTAGTGAGTGCTCTGTAAATGTAGCTATGATTATTGTGATTATCAGCATTAACAACTCCTGATGCTAATTTTGGTGCAACTTGTGTTCAAGAATCACTCTCTTGCAAAAAGAAAAAAGAAGCATGGCCCTGTGAATTCCTTTGAATTCATATATGAGGATGGGGAAAGGATGACTCCCAAAGTCACGGCTGAAGGCAGTGTTTGTTGCTGCTTGACTGTTAAATGTGAGGATATTACAGCCTCTTCAAGCCATTCCCAAGAGTCTAAGGCAAACCTAGTGGAATCACACATCTCCAAATTTTCCTGACATTTTCAAGTTTAAGGATAACAATTATGTTCATCTTATCCTTGCTTCACTGATGATATTTGGGGATTGAAGACAGGGTGGGAGGGTGAAAAAGTCTAGAGCTAAACATATTCAGAACTGAGCAGAAGCCTAAAATCTGACACTACGTGCACCATCCTCCAATCTGGACCTACTCAGCACTTATCCGCTCCCCACAAGTTCAGAGATTATAGTTGGCTTCCGCCACCTCCCCCTCTCAATGTTGCCTGTAACATTTCAACTGATACCGCCTAGAACATAATACTGAAACAGCTCTGGGTTTTCCAAATGGCTGGTACAAATCTGTGTCTAAAAACCCTGCTAATTCTTACATCGTCTTCAGCTCGTGATGAACGGTGTCATGCAAAACCTCCAAAATGTTTAAAGATGGAGACAGAAGATGTCCTGTCCAAATTGTTATCAGTCAAGCAATAACAATATGGTTATTAAACCTCACAGGACATTGGGGAGGAAAAGTAAAGGAGTCAGTAAATCTGTCAGACGGTCATTATCCTGGTCTTCTGCTTAGGAGTGACCTCGGATCCCAACGTGGCACTGCTGGAATATCCCCGGGTGATTGCATAAAATAACGGTGGTAATGAGGTGTTTAGAAACACGCTTATCTCTCTTTGCCCATCGTCCTGGAGCTGGGATAGCATGCACTGAATGAAAAAGGGATCTTTGGGAAGTTAACATTTCCCAGATACAGTTAGTGAGGGCATTGAAAGGGTCTGTTTGGAGAAGTAGACACAATGTGATCCCATGTAGAAGCGAACCTGCCGCTCTGCCCGTTTGCTTCCCCAGGCCCCATACGCGGAGTCCAGCCCACTCTGCTCGGGATACACCGGTGTGTCGGGGCGACGGAGCCACCTATGCGGTGGGATGGACTGGGTGATGAAGGCTTACAGCCGCAGCTGTTTTTGTATCTTGGCTTTTTAACCTTACGCGTGTGGGGGGGTAGCCATCTTTAAAACATCTGGGTGCCTAGCTGAAACAATAGCGTAGCTTCTGCAGTAATCTTGTGTAATTTCTGGTGAATGGTAGGGTACATTTAAACAGTCCTAATGGAGTGAACAATACTGTTTTAAAGGGCTTTGATCATTACTTATCTCAGCTGATTATAGGAATCTTGTTGGAAGCGTTCAAAGGATTTTTAATTTTGAATCTCTTTATGTCTTCAACCTAGTGATGACACTAATTTCCCCCATTGCCTGTGAAAGGAAGTCTAGAGTTGGCCTCAGACGTTTTATTGTTCCTGTGTCATGTCTTTTGTGTATGCAGATGGGGTGCTTAATTCCAAGGCCTTTGCCACGTTAAAAAATAATTTAAATAACTAGACATGGTAAAGACACCCCAAGCGTTTCTGCTTAAGGAGGAAAATACCACCAATACAAATATGTAGTCAGTTTTTTTTTTTTTAAACAAAAATGAAGCTACTGTTTACCATATGTACAAATGATATCTCTCTCCTGGAATTCATAAGATTTTCTGAATGAATCACCCTTTTCCTTTTCCTTTTCTTTGATATTAACTAAGAAGAGAAAAAGAAATGTTCATTTAACAAATCTGAAGTCAGTAGAAAGTGCTATAAGAAGAGACGTTGTATCCACACCCCAGGGTCCATACCTGCAGGACAGAGCAATTGTAGAGAAGTCTCAGAAGAAAATGAGGCATTTGTGTGTGCTGTAATTGTTGCAAAATAAAAGTAACTAATTAGAGGTCTTACATAAGTTAGTTTTCTTTACCCATGAAGACTTGCCTCTGTAACATTTAAGCAGGTGGCTACAATTTGTTAAAATTGTGAGCTTTCTGAGGCATTTGTTTAATGACAATTGTGTGACCAGATGGCCTATTTTAATAGAACATTTGATTACCTGGGCATAGCAACATTTCTGCTGCTGAGTGTCCAAACTCACCCCCTTCACCTGGCAGTGCTGCTCACTTGTTGGGGGAACATCTTTCCAATAAACCGATTGATTTAGTTGAGTCAGTGAGATTCCACTTTTGAATATCTATGATGTCAAAAGTACCACTCTAGAGCTATTTAGAAAGGATTTCTTTCTATCAGTTAGCTGTTTTACAATTGCAATTTTCGAGATATTGCTTAAAAAACAAATTAGTAAAGTAGAACATAATGAAAATTTGGAAGTGTTTAAAAAAATACCCTCCAAATGTTCTGTTAACTCCAGACAAATCTGGATAATAGCACTGCCATTGATCATCTTGGTTTAGAATGGCAGTTACAGAGAAGCTGAGGAGCCAGGCTGAAGTGTCCAGGAGAGCTAAGTTCAGGTCTAAGAGTTGGAGATGAACTGTCTTTGTTTCTAGAAATGTGACCTGTGGACCAGCATCATCAGATCATCTGGCCTTGCTGGAAATGCAGACTCTTGGATTCTACTCTGCATGTTCAGAATCCATGTCTCAGTTTAACGAGATGCCCGGATATTCATGTACATGACAGTTTGAAATGATGGTGTGGATAAAGTGGTCTTGTTCAGCCACTCAGCTGTGTCTGACTCCTTGTGACCCCATGAACTGTAGCACGCCAGGCTTCCCTGGCCTTCACCGTCTCCCAGTTTGCTCAAACTCATGTCCATTGAGTCGATGATATGTGGTCTACATCACTGGATAACACCTAGCTAAAGCTGTGGTCCCCAAGCCAGCATGAAATTATGTATTTGAATCTTAACTCTAAAATTAAAAATTGAATCTATAATTTATAGAATTCCTCCCCCCCCGGATACATTTAAGTGCTTCAAATTTTTTAATATCCAAATTCTATAGCATTGGCTAACTAGGAGTTACAGGTCTAGAAAGGAAAAGAGAAAAGGTATGATGTGGCTTTAGATGAAGTAGCTGAGACATTTCCTTCATATTTGATCAGATATTTCTTTCAAAACATCAAGATTTTTCTCTCACCACTGACTGGAGTCTCAAGCAAAGAGACTTTTAGTACAAATATGGATGATGACCCAAAATAATTTCCACCATTTGTGGTGCTCTCAGAGGTCAGATGTCTATTGATCAAGATTGACCCCAGGAAATTGGTGGTTATTTTTATCTTGCGGCAAAGACAAAACACATCACTTTAAAGTTTCCAAAATACAAATGACCTTCTTCTTTTCAGAGTGCTTAGATAGGTTGGGGAAAAAGTAATTTGAAGAGTTTCTGGGATCGTGTTGAATAATATATAATGCTTTCCTGCATTTACATGAAAGTAATAAGGTCATTAACTAAGATCCTAAATTCGCAGGAACAAACATTTAAGAAAGCATATTCTAGAGATTTCTCCCTATATAAAGATAAAAAATTTGTTTTAAGATAGGTCTCTTTGCCAGTTCTCTATTCCTAGCCAATACTGACTCTGATTTGGAAAGAAGCGATACACATTTATTACAAGTCCATTTTTCAATCACTTATATTTTTTCCAGTGGATCAGATTTTACAAAACACATTCCCACATAATAACATCTCCTTTGGTCCTAGTATAGCCCTATGAATTGGACCAGCCAGGCATGAATCAATTCCATTTTCCATCACAGAGAAATAGGTAGGGTAGCTTTTTTTTTTTTTTTTAAGACTGCTTGTAAACTAACCTGGGTTTGAATTCTGGCTCTGGAATTTACTGCCAATTAAGAACTGGTGCAAATAACTTGTCCACTGAACCATTCAAAAATATCTTCCAAGCATCTGCCATATGGCTGGTTCCTTCCTGAGCTCCAGGCAACTCAGACACTTAGGTGTGGTCCATGAGCCCCTGGTACCTAGACATGCATGTACGTGGACACGGGCTTACCTTTTAAACAGAGTTCCTGTTGTTGTTCAGTTTCTAAGCCGTGTGGGACTCTTCGGGACCCAGTGACCGCAGCACACCAGATCTCCCTGTCCCTCACCGTCTCCCGGAGTTTGCCCAAGTTCATGTCCATTGATTGAATTGGTGATGCCATCCAACCATCTCATCCTCTGTGACCCTCTCCTCCTTCTGCCTTCAGTCTTTCCCAGTGTTAAAGCACAGTCCACCAGCCTAAAAGGGTGTGTGCTTTCTCTAACACTGAGCCATCTGTAACACCTCAAATATTGTTAATATAGAGCATTTTCAAGGGTTTTTTGTTGTTGTTGCTGTTGTTTTTCTAAATGTTAGCTAGAATGTTTCTGGAGATCATGTTGCAGGTGATACAAGCACTAAATTATTCTGCTCTACGTCTTAAACTAGTATCATCTTATCGGTCAATTACATCACAATAAAAGTATTTTTTCAGAGGTTTATATTTTATTTCATTTTTAATTTAATGAGATTAAAAAAATATATTTCTAGTTCAGATTATCTGTAATGGAGATAATAGTGCTGCAAACAGCTCATTATGTTCACTTAGTGTTCTAACAGGCCCACGGCCTGTCAAGAGAGCAGTGTTGGAGGTCACTCTCCTGTATTTCCTAAGGATAGAACCAAGAGGGTTTCCTAGGAACACAGAGAACATGTTTTAGGCCTTTCGTGTTGATGTCTGTCCTCACTACCTTCTTTGTTCTTGTGGGTTCCTGAGCCTTGCTCCCTGCTGTGCTTACATGCATAAGCTTCGAAGGCTCCATGCTGGCTCGTGGCTTGAGCTCTGATTTTGCTCTACTTGCTTTCACCAACCCTGAATATTCATTGGAAGGGCTGATGCTGAAGCTGAAACTCCAATCCTTTGGCCACCTGATGCAAAGAGCTGACTCATAGGACCCATAGGACCTGATGCTGGGAAAGATTGAAGACAGAAGGAAAAGCAGGCGGCAGAGGGTAAGATAGTATCACCAACTCAATGGACATGAATCTGAGCAAACTCCAGGAGATAGTGGAGGACAGGGAAGCCTGGCGTGCTGCAGTCCATGGGATCATAAAGAGTTGAACAGGATTTAGCAACCAAACAACAACACTTCATCAGATTCATGTTGCTACACAACTGTTTCTTTGCCTAATGGTCCTTAAAGTATTACACAATTCTGTGATGCATCACTTAGCATCTGTAACATCAGACTTAACAGGGTGGGGCAGACAATACCAGTCTTCCCTTTCACAGCTTATTCTTCATCAAAACAGGAGGGGAAAAAAAAATGCTTTTAACTCAACATTGACTCCACAAGCTTGGAGCATACAGTGTGGTATATATTTGTTGATGGGGTTTAAGAGCAGTTCATGACAGATTCATGACTCTCTCTGTCCTGTTTGGACAGAATGTTGTAAGATTTCCCAGCATCAGTTGTAAGATTTATGTGCTAGTTCATCTGTAAGCATGTCACAGGGCACGTAACTTTAGAGACTCATTAAGTAACATTCAACTGGCACTCCCTAGGCCAATAGTTCTGTTAGAGGGCTAAGGGCTTATTTGATAATCTGCTCTGATTCTAAAAGAGTACAAAAGAGAGATTCCTAAATCTTCTTAATTATATATAGGAGGACAGTGACCAAAGGTTAGTTTATTGTGAAGCATTTAAGCATATTAAAGTGACTACATTTTTTAAAATGTGAAATATAATTTTATTTTCTTAAAGCTTATACCCTTTTATTCCAAAAAGCAAACAACTTGACTTTCTGCTGTAACCAATTTTCCAAAGTCCTTAAAAATACTTTGAAAATGGAATTTATTAGCAGTCTAATCATCTACCGCATAGACATACTGTAACTTTTATAAACAGACCCCTACTGGCATACAACTTATAGTGATTATAGTTTAATTTAAAAATGGCTGAACTGTTAAGTTGGGAGGAAATGGCAACCCACTCCAGTGTTCTTGCCTGGGAAATCCCATGGACAGAGGAGGGTGGGCTAGAGTCCATGGATCACAAAGAGTCAGACACGGCTGAGCACACACACGCTTGGTCACGGTGTCTTGGAATGAATGCATTAGCATTTTTTCTTCCTATTGATTGATAGATTTGATTCTACAGATTAAAGTCCTTCTGCTTCCTTCTAATGGAATATCCTAGAAGTACATGTTTGTTCACTGAAAACCAGAGAGAAAAATTAATAGGAGCAACACATCACATACGTTTTCATGTATTGATAGAAATGCTCATTAAAATTTTGAACAGAACACCAAGTTATGCATTTTCTAGTGAGATAACTTATTGAATGTATCTTGTAAAGTCACATACTATCAATGGTCATTCATCAAGTTACTTTACTTTTGTTTCTGGGCATATCGGGCATCATGTATAATTCTGGATAGGGAATTTTGTCAATCACTAGAAACCATATTAATATTTCAAAAACTACAAAAATGTTCATGGATGAAAACAACTGAAATATCAAACAGATATATTAAAGTCAGAAACACTAAACTATAGCTCATAATATTTTCATGTTTTCACATTGTGAAGGACAGTTTATCTTTGGACTTAGTCAGTTTATTATTTAATAAATAACTTACTAATATAATTGACTTATCTATGCCTATATGTAGTAATTTCCTTTTGTCTTGATTTTTTAAACAATATTTTAAAATTCTATCATTTTAGGCATAGACTGTATATTTTCTTATAATTTAAATATTTGGATCTTGCTTTTAAATATGTAGATTTTCATAATATTTTATATGGACAAGGCTAGTACAAAAATAATGATTGTAAAAGTTTCTTGTATTTTGGTAATATAACTACTATTTGATTAGTAATTCATTCTCTTTTCCATTCGTTGTTATTCTTTTTTATATTCTTGAGAGCTCTGCTTGGTTTCTCCTCTTATTCTGAGGATATTTCTTCTTAAATTGATTGCATGTGTGGTTGTGTTAAAATATAGGTAAAATATTTTAAGTAGTGTATATAAAATAAAATTAGGTAGAAAAACCAATGTTTTTTATTTTTAAAGTTCTTTATCTTTAAAGTTAAAGTTCACTTGAAATGCTCCAACATAAATGTCTTTTACTTGTTTTAAAGTATTTATTAACTCTCAGCAAAAAAGAATTCTTGCTTCAAAAATTATTTGCCATGTACTGTATATTGAATAGAACAGGTAGCAATCAGAATTCTGAGATATATATTGTTCTTTCTGTTGAAAGTGAAAAAAAATTCTCATAAAAAAACAAATAGAGGTGCCAACTGCAGAGTCAGGGGGCCCTAGAAAATGGAGAAATGGGTGGTGAAGTAGAAAGCGAAGGGTTTTGCTTTTGTTCTGCTAAGACTGGAGATTTCTCTGAGACATCCCACACAAATATCCAGTCAGTTGTAATTGAAAGTCTAGGCTAGGAACAAGGTTCTTAGCTAGGAGAAACTATTCAAGATATAATAGTATATGGAATGATTTTACTATTAATATAAAAGATATAGCAACTGGTTTTCATAATGATGTATGTGTGTGTGTGTGTGTGTGTGTATATATATATATATATATATATTTTTTTTTTTTTTTTGCCATAAACCTAGGAGTCCTTCTTGATCTTTCCTTCTCACATCCACTCTTATAATATCTTCCTGTTCTTCTGCTGATCATTTTCAATCCAGTAACAATCTGATTATCTAAGAACAATATACATGTGGTCATGACCCTTGCTCATGTGATACTCTTCAATGACATCCGTGATTCTTAGGATCAAACCTGAAGACCTTTCTGGTCAGTTCAGTTCAGTCACTAAGTCATGTCTGACTCTTCGTGACCACATGGACTGCAGCATGCCAGGCCTCCCTGTCCATCACCAACTCCCAGAGTTTACTCAAACTCACATCCATTGAGTCAGTGATGCCATCCAGCCATCTCATCCTCTATCGTCCCCTTCTCCTCCTGCCTTCAGTCTTTCCCAGCATCAGGGTCTTTTCCAATGAGTCAGCTCTTTGCATCAGGTGGCCAAAGGACTGGGGTTTCAGCTTCAACATCAGTCCTGCCAATGAATATTCAAGACTGACTTCCTTCAGGGCCTCTAAAGTGTTCCTCCGCCTGACTACAAAGCTATGTGACGCGTGCCTTTTCCTGCTCAGTGTGTGTATGTGTGCCCAGTGGTGTCTGAGTTTTGGTGACCTCATTGATGCTAGTCCGCCAGGTTCCTCTGTCCTTGGGACTTTTCCCAGCAAGAATACTGGAGTGGGTTGCCATTTCCTCCTCTGGGGGATCCTTCTGACCTAGGGACTGAACTTACAGTTTCATGCATTTCCTGAACTGGCAGATGGATTCTTTACCACTGAGCCACCTGGGATGCTAAACTCAGAATGCACTTGCTTCAGTTCTTCGGGTACTGAGCCTGCTTCAGAATTACCATCTTCATAAATACCTGTAGTGGTTGGTTTTCCTGCCTCCTTAACTGGCTAACTTCTACTTATGCTACAGATTAAAGGTTCAATTTCACTTCCTAGACAGGCTTCCATTAGGCCTTTTATGGTTTCCTTCACTGCACATCTTACAAATCCTGGTTCATTCCTGCACAGTGCATTGGCTTTCTCCTCCACTGACCAGTAGCAGCAGGAGACCCAGGCTTGGTTGACCATCATAGCTCTAGTGCTTGCCGCTGCTGCTACTGCTAAGTCGCTTCAGTCATGTCCGACTCTGTGCGACCCCATAGATGGCAGCCCACTAACTGCATGTAAATAAAAGTACTGTTTGTGAACTTGTGAACTGGCTTTACTTAAAGGGCCACAGGAGACATAAGAGACACAGGTTTGATCCCTGGGTCAGGAAGATCCCCTGGAGGAGGGCACAGCAACCCACTCCTGTATTCTTGCCTGGAGAATCCCTTGGACCGAAGAGCCAGGCAGGCTGCAGTCCATGGGGTTGCAGAGACCCACAGTCCACAGTCGCGTGATTAAAGCAGCTGAGTGCAAAGGGTTGCATCTTTGGCTGCAGAGGGTTTGGCTGTATGACTTTCTTTNTGACGGAGGATGAGATGTCTGGATGGCATCACCGACTCGATGGATGTGAGTTTGAGTGAACTCCAGGAGATCGTGATGGACAAGGAAGCCTGGCGTGCTGTGATTCATGGGGTCGCAAAGAGTCGGATGCAACTGAGCAACTGAACTGAACTGAATTGAACTGAAAATCACTGTAGAGGGTGACTGCAGCCATGAAATTAAAGATGATTGCTTCTTGGAAGAAAAGCTACGACCAACCTAGGCNGTGCTGTGATTCATGGGGTCGCAAAGAGTCGGATGCAACTGAGCAACTGAACTGAACTGAATTGAACTGAAAATCACTGTAGAGGGTGACTGCAGCCATGAAATTAAAGATGATTGCTTCTTGGAAGAAAAGCTACGACCAACCTAGGCAGCATATTAAAAAGCAGAGACATTACTTTGCCAACAAAGGTCCATCTAGTCAAAACTATGGCTTTTCCAGTAGTCATGTATGGATGTGAGAGTTGGACTATAAAGAAAGCTGAGCACTGAAGAATTATTGCTTTTGAACTGTGGTGTTGGAGAAGACTCCTGAGAGTCCCTTGGACTGCAAGGAGATCCAACCTGTCCATCCAAAAGGAAATAAGTCCCGAATATTCATTGGAAGGACTGATGTTGAAGCTGAAACTCCAATACTTTGGCCACCTAATATAAGAACCAACTCATTGGAAAGACCCTGATGCTGGGAAAGATTGAAGGTGGGAGGAGAAGGGGACGACAGAAGATGAGATGGTTGAATGTTATCACCAACTCGATGGACATGAGTTTGAATAATCTCTGGGTGTTGGTGATGGACAGGGAAACCTGGCGTGCTTGCAAAGAGTAGGACACGGCTGAGTGACTGTAACTGAAGTTACAGTTCATGGCTGAACTGAAGTTATGGTTTATTATTAGTAGTAGTTTTCTAGAGTTGCCATGACAAAATGTCACAGACTGTGTGGCTTAAACAAAGGAAATTTTTTTTTTTTTTAGAAATTAATTTTTCACAGTTTTAAAGATGAGAAGTGCTAGATCAAGCTGTCAGCAGATGTCTTAGTCCATTCAGGCTGTTTTCTCTGTAACTACACCATTCTGGAGGCTGGAAATCTAAGATTGGGGTGCAGGCACAGTTGGGTTCTGGTAGGTCCTTTTGGTGTCAGACTGTTGACTTCTTCATCTGTCCTCACATGGTGCAAGGGGCAGCAAGTTCTTGGGGTGTCTTTTTTAAGGGCACCAATCCCATTCATGAAGGTTCTGTTTTCATGACATAATTACCTCCCAAATGCCCCATCTCCTACTATCACCATCATCAGGATTAGGATTTCACATAGGAATTTGGAGGGGACATATTCAGACCATAGCATGGCACTAGATTCTTCTGAGAGCTTTTTTTTCAAATTACAGGTCACTGCCTTCTCTCTGTGTTCTCACATGGCCTTTTTTCTTTACTGTACACTCTGGTGTTTCTTTCTCTTCCTATCAGGACCAGTCCTGTTGGATTAGACCTCTATGCTCATAACCTTATTTTAACCTAAGAACCCTTTTAAAGACCTTGTCTCCTAATGTGGTTATATTCTCAGGTTATGGGAGCTGAGAAATCAACACATGAGGTTGGATGGAGAGTTCAATGGACAGTGGAGCCTGGCAGGTTCCTTTTGTCCATTCCTGGAGTAGAAAATGAAAACCCACTCCAGTATCCTTGCCTGAAGAGTTCAATGGACAGAGGAGCCTGGCAGGCTATAGTCCACGAGGTTGCAAAGAGTCAGACACAACTGAGCATGCAAGCAATTCAGTCTATTAATACTGCAGTTTTTTGAGAACCGGTTAAGTATAACCTATCAGTTGAAAATATGAGGTTGGAGGCAATTGCCAAGGGAATAAGTATAAAAGGGAACAGATAAGAGCTAATAATAAAATACCTGGAGTCCCCATGTAACAATATTACAGAGCCAACAATCAGAAATCTAAGAATACATGAGGAATAAGAATGACAATAAAATCCTTAACTCTCCAAATCCCACAAACAGTTCATGTTGGTTACTCACTTAATAAGAACATATCACTGTGACTATTGCAACAATTACCTATGTGTTGAGAGAAGAAGCTAATCTGGAAGGGAACTTCCAAAAAAATGAATGAAGATGAAGAAAGGAATGATGGGTATGGGCAGAAGAAAAAGAATGAACATCCATGAGAATATCTATTTCATGAGGCCTTTTACTGAAAAGTGACCTCTGGTCCCTGCTGAGAGGATCAGTTGATTGTCTATCTGAATATCTCTGCTATCCTCCTGCTGCTGCTGCTGCTAAGTCGCTTCAGTTGTGTCCGACTTTGTGTGACCCCATAGACAGCAGCTCACCAGGCTCCCCGATCCTGGGATTCTCCAGGCAACAACACTGGAGTGGGTTGCCATTTCCTTCTCCAATGCATGAAAGTGAAAAGTGAAGGTGAAGTCACTCAGTCGTGTCTGACTCTTGGCGGCCCCATGGACTGCAGCCTACCAGGCTCCTCCATCCATGGGATTTTCCAAGCAAGAGTACTGGAGAGTGTTGCCATTGCCTTCTCTGTTTGCGATCCTAGGCATCTGGGAAAAAAAAAAAAAAGGCAACTTCTTCCTCACCCTTTTCCAAGGCTAAGGAAAATCTCTCATTGATTTTGCTTGAACTCATCAGTTTTTGGGAGAGAGGAAGAGATAGAAATAGAACTTTAATAGGCTGATTATTTATGCACATGAATAGAAGAACTACTAACTTTTTTCCATTATTATAAACACTTAGCAACCTATCTAGG
Source organism: Neotragus pygmaeus (assembly GCA_006410875.1). Classification (NCBI taxonomy): domain Eukaryota; kingdom Metazoa; phylum Chordata; class Mammalia; order Artiodactyla; family Bovidae; genus Neotragus; species Neotragus pygmaeus. The sequence continues at coordinate 555,733 of SJYV01020100.1, forward strand.
AAGGAGGATTCTTTCACCTGCTCACCAGGTATTAGAAGGCACAGAGGAATGAATACTATCTATTGAAAATAGGCTTTACTAATATATATGATTTAATAAACTCCAAAGCTATAGATTTTCCCCAAAAGAACTGTAATAGCAGTGAGTATACGAACACTTTCAATGTTCTATATTACTTCCAAATGTTTTAACAACTGTGTGGTTTCTCGAGCATGATTTTTCCACAAGCCGAGCTCTTACAGTCACTCGAACTGTTGCTAGTCAGCTTCACAGATACCATGAAGGTTAATTCAAGAACAGAAAATGACATCACAGTGCCATGCTTAGGCCGAAGTTCAGTATATACTTACTCATTTTATTTTAGTCAAAGGAAGTAACTAGGAAGAACACCATATAAGTAACACACAAAGTCAACAATATATAATTCCTTTCCAACAAAAAAGGANGTTAATTCAAGAACAGAAAATGACATCACAGTGCCATGCTTAGGCCGAAGTTCAGTATATACTTACTCATTTTATTTTAGTCAAAGGAAGTAACTAGGAAGAACACCATATAAGTAACACACAAAGTCAACAATACATAATTCCTTTCCAACAAAAAAGGAATGAAACTTGTCTATGCTGCTATATATCAAAAGATCCAAGCATTCTCTGTGAAAACAAGGACAATGATTAAGTTTTCAGTTAACGATTCAGTTATATTGGTTGAGTGTTTCCCTAGGATGTTAAGTATTCATTTTTATAAATAAGAATATTTTGTTGAGGTAATAATAGTTGTGAACAGAGTCTGTATTTCTAAGTCAGCTGAAAGACTAGGCTTTTACTTTCTTATTCAACAGATAATATAAGTGCTCATAACAATGCACATAGAACCCTATTCATAAAAATTAAATAATCAAATAGTCAAGTCTAAGAAAGAAATGGAAAATTTTATTCAGGGCAATCTGAGGATTTTAAGCAGTTTTTCAGAAAGCTCAGAGGCATTCCAAAGAGGTAGAGGGAGAGGCAAGTACATATGTGATTTTGGTGAAGGGGTACATGCAATCAAGCACACATCTGGTAGAAGATTATTACTACTCTCAAGGCACAGATATTAGTTAATGGTTTTAGGGCTTTTCTATGTATGGGAAAATGGGAGAAACCAGTCCATACAATTTTTTTTTTCCTGAAAATACCTAACCAGTTCTGCCAGTTTTCCCAGAGCACAGAAAGTCTAACCCTGATCTTCATCCTGACTCCCTTCAGTGCTGTAGGTCAGTGACTGCCATGGTTAATGACTTGATTCTGGTAGAAATGGTGATAGGCAGCATTATTTTATAATTCCCTCCCTTTTGGTCTTAATTTCTTCCAAGATTTGAGAGGCATTTGTGACCAGTTTGTTCTATGGTGCTAGAAATGCTCATTCCTAGGCCAGGGGAAGATTTCAACGACTGGCCACTCAATGTGCTTTTACTGGACTAAGCTTTACCAACAGTAGCCAAAAGACTCTGGACTGCCTACTTTATTAGTTTGTTTGTTGTTTAGTCGCTAAGTGGTGTCCGATCCTTGCAATCCCATGGACTGTAGTATGCCAGGCTCCCTCTGTCCATGAGATTTTCCAGGCAAGAATACTGGAGTGGGTTGTCATTTCCTTCATGAGGGGATCTTCCCCTCCCATGGATCAAACCTGCATCTCCTGCATTCTGGAAATGGGTCCCTCTTGTTGCTTCTTCCAATATCTAGAGCTAAACTATTATATGCAATCATTGATCTTATAAGACTACATACTTGGTCAATCAATTCAAGTCACCTAGTCATCATTATGTTTATCAGAGGCTCAGTCACACATTTGGTAATACAAGTGTCAACACAAATGAATCAGGCGATCTAAGAAAGAAATGGAAAATTCTCTTCAAGGAAATTTGAGGAGTATAATCCAGGAAGAGCATCTCAGAAAACTCAGAGAAATGTTCCGTTCTTTACAAGTCAAGGCAGAATTATATAAGCTTTTGGAGATAGAGGGCTGTATATTAAACTATGGGTTATACAGTTTACATAATCCAGAGCTAAGCCTCACATGGCCCCATATAAGATCAAGAAGGAATGTTATCTTTTAAGGAGTTGTCTTGTTGATGTGGAGAATGTTGTGTTTTATGGTTGAATAGATATTTCTGTTCATGGGGGAGGTTTGGCCAATGCTTGATTCAGACACACAGTGCACAGTAGGGGGAAGAGAGAGTGCCAAAGGGCAGAGAAATTTTTTTATGTTTAAATTTTTCTTGTCTTGTCATGAAATATGGATTTTATCTCACACAAGAAACAATCTTATCAAACAGGCAGAATACAAGTAATACAGCTATGAACATTAATAAGGTCACATGTAAGTAATGTCATCTTCTGAGCAGTTACATGACTGGGGCTAGAAGAAGAACACTGGATCTTTAGGGCTGAGCCAGTATTTCTGCCATTGGGGAGGTCTGGTTAACACATAAAGCAGACACAGGAAGCACATCAGGACAGGGGGAGGTGGGCCAAACAAGCAGAGAATGAATTTTTATTTAAATGCTTCTTATCTTCCCTCAAAATATGAATTTTACTTCATCAACCCCTAACGTGTTACTTACAGAAATGAAACATCTTTAGAAGGAAATGTCCCCAATTCCTTTTCTAACTGGGGCATTTGATTTCTTTCCAAAAGCCATAGTTCTTTGTAGCTTTTTATGACATCCATATTCTGCCTGTATCATGTTTATCCACGGACTTGAATTAGTTTGTCATTTGGTCTTAAGCAATTGTGGAGGAACTGGTTCAGAATAGGAATATTTAAAAGCTTCTCTGCTATAAACTAAAGAATGTTTGTTGCTATGACTGTTATAACACAGTGATTGTAAAGCAAGACAGAATCTGCTGTTTTGTTTTGTTGAACTGTTTTTCTGAGCTGAAGCGATAAAACCGAGAATGTGGAGTTCCAACGGGGCTCACTTTACAAAGCTTACACAATTCACAGCATTTAAAGACATTTTAAACAGGAGAACAGGGGTTGCTGCAGAGGACCTGAATGACTTGGAAATAACATTAAATCACTAAAAGTACATACATTGTGTTGGAGGGGACAGTTTTTTTCTTCTTCTCTTCTAATTTCTTAGGCTTGTCTAGTAATCAAATTGACATAAGACAGAAGAACAGGAGAAAACCCCAGTTTATTAACATGTTAAATGTTATAGTACATGGGCTTCCTAGGAGGCACAGTGGTAAAGAATCTGCCTGCCAATGCAGGAAATGCAAGAGACGCGGGTTCAGTCCCTGTGTTGGAAAGATGCCCTGGAGTATTATATTCTTGCCTGGAAATTTCCATGGACAGAGGAGCCCAGTGGGGTTACAAAGAGTCAGACATAACTGAGTGACTAACACTTTCACTTTAATTTGATAACATGTGAAATTATAGTTTATTGAGGAAAATTTACTATACCAGATGCCCAAGAGGTGGGCCTGTGTTAGTTCTGAATTTTGATTGAACAGACATTCCAGAAGGGTATCCCAGGCTTTGAGACACAGTCGAAGGGCCTCTGCTTTGTCTCTGGAGACATACAAGCTCCTCAAATTGACATGCATGACAGGCACTGACAACAGATTGCTAAGTGTTTCTTAGAGAAGTAACACCAGTTAGTCTTTATTTTTTGTAACTGAGCAGGACCCTATGAGGTCTTCCTGGGATGGACCCTTCCCCCTTACTTTCTGCTGTAGCGCCTCTCTGAAGTACCTAGATAATATTGCTGGTGCACCTGTTCTGAGTTGTTTTATAGATGCTAAAATCACCCCCAACAGGAAAGAAAGTAACTCCTTGAACCCTCAGATCTACTGGCACCTAAGGAATAATGTGAGGGTTGGACTATAAAGAAAGCTGAGCACTGAAAAATTAATGGGTTTTAAACTGTGGTGTTGGAGAAGACTCTTGAGAGTCCCTTGGACTGCAAGGAGATCCAACCAGTCCATCCTAAAGGAGATCAGTCCTGGGTGTTGATTGGAAGGATTGATGTTGAAACTGAAACTCCAATTCTTTGGCCACCTGATGCGAAGAGCTGACTCATTTGAAAAGACCCTGATGTTGGGAAAGATTGAGGGCAGGAGGAGAAGCGGATGACAGAGGATGAGATGGTTGGATGGCATCACTGACTCAATGGATGGGTTTGGGTCAACTCTGGCAGTTGGTGATGAACAGGGAGGCCTGGCGTGCTGCAATTCATGGGGTCACGAAGAGTCGGACACGACTGAGCGACTAGACTGAACTGAAGGAATGATGATGCCCTGTAACCTCAACATCAACCAATCAGAGAATTGTACATGAGCTGATCACACACCCTACAACACCCTCCCACCTGGCCTCTGAAAATGCTTTGCTGAAACCCTTCGGGGAGTCTGGGGTTATTTGGAGTTCTCCTTACTCTGCACTCCAATAAACCTTTCTCTGCTCCAAACCCCAGTGTCTCAGTTTATTTGGCCTCATTGTGCGTCTGACATAGGAACTTGTATTTAGTAACATTGTATTTATTATCTAAGCAAAGTTACTGGCTGCTCCATGACTTGGATCAGCACTGATAGAAGTAGACCATAGAAACAGCTCAGAGAGGAGAAGGAAAGCAAGGACTAAGTTGGTGGTAGTTTGGATGGAAGGGGAAAGGCTACATTAAAGAGTTAATTAGAATTTTCTGACCAGTTGGCTGCAGGGTACAAGAGAGAAGGGTCAGGTATTTAGATATTTCCCTCGTGGAATCAGGGTTGACTGCTGAACTACAAGAGTTGGTGAAAGCTCACAGTTACAGTCATTTGAGAATTTCCAAATTCCAGGGTTCTTGGATTACTGATACCTCTTTTTTTCTAATATGTTTGGGTAGATTTGTAACAGACCAAGCCAGCAGTAGAATTGTCTTTTCTTTTAACTTAGGACTCACATAAGCCTGTAAGACACTGAGGAAGATGAAATGAACTTCTTTGCTTGATCAGAAGTTTGATTCATGTGCAGAGGGGAATGAATAAGTTGCCCATGATTAAGTTCTTGTAAAAGAAACAGACAAACAAAAAACCCTTTTTCATTTTCTTACTTAAGTTTCTTATAATATTAATGGTGTGGTGAAAGGAGTAACTATGAGGGTGAAAAGCCAAGCAATATTTAAAATTTTCTGCCTAAAAAGAAATCTCTAATCTGGCATTGTAGCAAACGGATGTCACATACAAGCTTCTTCCAAATCGCCACATAATTGATTTTTTAGAACTATGACTTAAGACCTTAAAAAAACTAGCAAGACTCTNTAGACTCTGGAGCACAGTCGGCGCCCATCGTCATAAACGCTGTTCAGACAGCTCGATCAGATCAGCACTCCTGTCAGGGTCTGTGCTTTGCTTTTACTCATCTCTGAGGCATTTTTTTTTTCCGTCTCTAGGGTCTTTTCAATCCTAAAGGAAATCGGTCCTGAATATTCATTGGAAGGACTGATGCTGAAGCTGAAACTCTTAATGCTTTGGCCACCTGATTCAAAGAACTGACTCAATGGAAAACACCCTGATGCTGGGAAAGATTGAAGGCAGGAAGAGAAGGGGGTGACGTGACAGAGGTTGAGATGGTTGGATGGCAGCACCAACTTGATGGATGTGAGTCTGAGCAAGCTCCGTGAGTTAGTGATGGACAGGGAAGCCTGGCACGCTGCAGTCCACGGGGTCACAAAGAGTCAGACACGACTGAGCGAACTGACTGACGGCCCTTCCTTCAGCTTATTTGTTGAGTAAATCATGGTTCTGCGGACGCTCTCATTTTCTGGAGTTCCCATATGGTTTCCTCCTTGTGCAAGCGGCATGTTTCTCTGCTCCTTGTGTTTCCAAACTTACGATTAACGAAGTTTTGTCAGTTTCAGGCTTGATTTTGGGATTTTGTCACCCGGATGTCCGTAGTGTTTAATTGTCTCCCTGTTTGTGATGTTAAGACTGAAAACTGGATTCAAGTGTTGCCGCTTGCTCCGCCCTTTAACAAGGCCAGCCTTTCATCTGGAGTTTTAGCCCCGTTGGTAGCTGTTACCATGGTCCTTTTTTCCTGGTTGTTCGTCACCAAGTCGTGTCCAACTCTCTGCAACCGCGAGGATTGCGGCACACCAGGCTTCCCTGTCCTTCACCATCTCCTGGAGTTTGCTCAAGCTCATGTCCATTGGGTCGGTGATGCTACCCAACCATCTCATCCTCTGTCATCCCCTTCTCCTCCTGCCTTCAGTCTTTCCTAGCCTCAGGGTCTTTTCCAGTGAGTCATCTCTTCTCGTCAGGTGGCCAAAGTATTGGCCTTATTTCCTTGGAGATTGCAAACTAATGATTGGTAGCTGGAGCTTGAACTTAAAAAATAAAAAATTTCATCAACGATTTGGTTACTCTGAAGTCCAGTTCATACAGGAAAGACAGGATAAAACTTGATTTTACTCTCTAATTCGTTTTCAGAATGAGTTGGTTCCCTCACCATCTTTTTTAAAGGTAATGAAGATGTTTTCCAGTTATCACGACGTGAGCACATCTCTCTAACTCAGCTTGAGCATGAAGTGAGCTTCAGTTCATCATCATAGTGCTGCTGTCTCAGTAACCAGGCTGTCCCCTCTCTGGCTGGGAGTCTGCACAGGGCTCGGGGCCCTCGTGCACACCCTGCCTGGTTTCTGCATCCAGGCCACACCCACCGAGTGCCCTCTCTTCCCAGACATGCAGCCAGCTGTCAGTCGGGAAGGAACTGGTAGGAAATGCGGAAAAACTTCCTGCTGTCAGATTTGTCTTCCTCTTTCTACGTTTGTGTGACCCTCCCTAGAAGCCCCCTTGCTTCCGTAATCCCTTTCGCTCTCATTCGCCCACACCCAGAAGTCCTGCACGGTGGGACGCGCACTGCACTCCGTTCGGTTTCTTATGTCCCAGCGGTGCCGTCACTTCTGTGCAGTCGCATCAGCTGGCCCACTCCTTAACCACAGGTTCCTGCCTGTCAGGTCCTGCCAGGCTGTGTCGCCTCTGGTGTTCGGGAAACTGCGTGGACGTCTCGTAATTGTGTCTGTGGAACTTCCGTTTCTGGGTCTTGTGAACAGTGTCGGAAGTTTTTTCACTCACTTCACCTGATTTTGTCCAATTGTGACCAAGAGTCATTCTCTAAAGCATGTGCGCGCCGTGGGCGATGGCGGGCCCTCGTGCACACCCTGCCCTTTCTGCACTCCTAATGTGTCTGCACCATGGGCGATGACGGGCCCTCGTGCACACCCTGCCCTTTGGGCACTCCTTTATGCTTCCCAGCTGCTCGTTGCCCCCTGTGACCTTGGCTGCTGTGAGCTCAGTGCACACTCTGACCTTACAGGTGTTTGTCTGAAGACTGTTCTGGGTGAGGAGTTTGAAAGGGCGCCAAAGTCTGCCCCGCCTCTGCTCTCCAGATCAGCGCACAACCTGGAGGCTGGCAGGGGCCGTGGCCTAGCGTGCTGAGCCGACAGCGGCCCCTCCGTCTGTCCATAAGCGCAGCCCGCGAGCAGGCGGGCACCCCCACGCGTCCATGGGGCGGACACTGCAGCTCGGCCCAGGAGCGCTGGCCCGTCGCTGAGCGCCTGGCCTGGCTGTTGCAGCCACGCTGCCTCCACTCAGACTCCTCCTCAGAGCCGAAGGCACGTGCTGTCCTCCCGGCGCTGCTCGGCGCGGGTGCGGGTGTCCCTGGAGCGCTGTGCCGCTCTGTACTCAGGACCCCAGGGTGCGTGAGTAGCATGGTAAGAGGACACCTCCAGATTGTTGCTTTCACCTGGAAGTGGTGGCAAGCGCTCGATTTCCCAGCTGTTTAAAACATACACCACAGTAGGAGGGCGAGGTTCTGGTGATTCCAGCTGCTGTGTTTTGACTGTTAACAAACTAGGTCAGCGTCAGAGTGTTCTAATAAATTGGTGGTTAACAGACTCTGAAGGACTGAAGTCACAGCAGTGAAACTGAGGACAGACCGTGGCCCAAGGAAGCCCAGGAAGCTTCTGGTGCACGGGGGTGTGTGCGTGTGCGTGTGCGTGTGCGTGGTCGCCTCTCTCTACTCACAGTCGTCGATGCCATGATGTGGTTGTTGCCTCTCCCACAGGACTAGTGAGCCTTGTCAGCACACCACTTCCACCCCCCAAGACAGCCTTACCTCCAACCGTGGTGCAGACGTTTTGATTTCAAAGGGAGCAAGAGAAATTACAGACCAGCCATAGGTAGCCAGGTCTGCAGACTCGGTGTGGAAAGGGTAGAAAGACGTTAAGGACAGAACTTTTTTCATACTTCCATATTCACTTCCACTGCCTGTGTTCTCTCACCTCTCACCTACCTTCCTGGAGTTTGTGTTTTGAACCTCGCAATTCCCTTTGGTTTCTGGAGTGGGGTGGGTCAGTCAGGGCCTGGTTGCTGTCTTCTAGGCAGAGCGGCTCTGGTCTGTGCAGGAACAGTGGTGCCTGTTTCTGGAGGGTTTGCTGTGAACCATCAGAGCGGCTCTGGTCTGTGCAGGAACAGCGGTGACTGTTTCTGGAGGGTTTGCTGTGAACCAGAGTGTATCGTGTCGTTCAGTTGTACATCTGTGAGCCTTCTCCGCCGCAGGCTGAGGGAGAATAGCCTGAGCCTCTGCCAGCTCGGCTTCAAGGCTTCCCACACTCAGGTCTCTCGCGGGGCGTGCTCAGGGATGCCTCTTCACCCTTGCTTGGCATTTCCAGCCCTTCCTCCTTTGCAAGATCGGCCTTGCAGCCTGGCCCGGAGTCTTGTGCGCCTGGGGAGTGTTGTTACCTGCATGTACTGCACACTCAGAAACTGCCAAGTTCACTGGTTCCAGCAGAGCACGCACGCCTGCCGGGTTTTGTGAGAACACCAAACCACAGAGCAGTCTTTGGATGGCTCACCTCTGACCTGTCCCAGCTGGACCAGAAAGGCCAGCTCTCTGTGTCTCTCCCGACTGCAGGTGACCTTCTGCGACCGTCTTCTCTCAGTAGTGAGCCAGGAAAGCCGGCCCCTGGCTGTTCTGAGTCGAGCTTAGCAGCTAGCCATCTCGATGGCTGTCTATTCTTCACATTCTGGTGGAGAACTTGTGAGTGTGTGTTTTAAAGCAGCGTCTTGAGAATCTCCTGGGAGCCCACGATAGAAAGGAGACTTCCAGGCCGGCCTCCCTCCCTAAAGCTGAGAATGCGTGGCTGGCAGAAGCAGGGCTGCTGTGTGTCTCAGCTCCTCAGTGAGCCGGTGCCGCAGCAGCCGCCCGTCTCCGCCACGCAGGTGGGGCGCGGGACAGCGTGCCCCGTGGTCAGCTGGGGATCCGGCTCTGGTGGCAGGGCGGGTGCCCTCGACAGGAGCCAGTGGGAGAGACTGAATGAAACCTTCGTGTTGTGCAGGAAGGCACTTGAGTAAGAGTTTTCTTTTTATCATTTTACTTTAATTTTCTGTTAATATCTTGTACTAATGATCAGAGTGTTTGAGTGACAACCAAAGTATATATTTGAAAACGCAGTTTTCAGCTTTGCAGCTGCTTTCGTTACTGATTGCAAATGATGTGACAGCCTGTGATGACAGTAATAAGGACCTGAGATGTACGTGAAATGCATGTCACTCTGAGCAGGTTTGTGTATTGAAGGAGAGATGATGGTAGGCTTTATGAAACCACAAAGACTTTTAGGGGCTTCAGATGTGATGGAAATGAAAGGTACATGCCTTCTTATATTGCACGGTTGGGCTGTATTAGTGAAAAGAAAAATCAGTGTAATTTCTTGGACTTTTTTCTCTTTTTTCCTTTGTGCTGTGGCTTTCTCATCTTATGCTAAGGAAAATGGGTGCAGAAATCCTTTTTTTTTTTAAACTAGAGCAGATGCTCCTTTCGGACACACTCACGGGTCCATATCCACCAAGGCGGCACGTAGACTGCCACCGATGTGGCTGTTCGGGAGGCAGGGTAGCTCTGCTCTCCCCGGGAGAAGGCTGGCAGAGCCAGCAGAGGCAGCGGTGCACTTGGCAGTGGCCCGCTCCCTCCCGGGACATCCCCGAGGGGAGCGTCTCTGCACCAGCAGACAGCATCTGCACTGCAGCTCTGTCCGAAGTAACCGGAAGCTGGAGATCAGTCAGTGCCCACAGCGTGGAGTGGGCACGTGAGCGTGATGTGCTCGTCCAGGCAGGGAGACCCGTCCCCCCGAGGCCAGGCCTGGACATTGAAGAGAGCCTGGAGGGCAGCGTGCTGCTGTGCGTCCCCTCCTCTGCTGGGGAGCGCGGGCAGCAGGGCGACCTCCCCGTCCTGGGCCCACCAGGACGAGGTGCAGGAGTGCTGTGGGGAGCAGGCTGCCGCCTCTCCGTCAGGATGCTGGCACGTGTGTGTGGAAAACACAGGATCTATGTGCTTCCCTCGGCGTGAGTCCTGCTTAATTGGAAAAGGGGACAACGCCTACCTGCAGACTTGGAACCTTGCCAGCAAGACGTCACAGTTAGCAAATGCCCGTTGGCGCGGTTTCCAAGCTCACTTCTAGCGTAGAGCTTTGCACTGCCTCAGCTCCGATAGCTGCAAGGTCACGGTCTCCACTGCGACCGGCCAGGCCTGCCGCCCCTCCTCACAGTCACACTTCTCCACATGCCGACCCCAGAGATCCCTTGTGATATAAATGAAGATGAAGCTCCAGGTCAGTTTCTGGCTTTCATGTTTTTTTCTGCCTCTGAGTTTATTAGAAACTCCTCTGTCTTTGATTCCGAGGCCTTTTCTTTGGTCTAAAGGCAGAAACGTGGCCGAGGTGGCCCTTGCTTCTGACACTGTGGGTGGAACCCGGCCCTGCGAGTGGGCCCCGTGTGCCCTGCTCACCATGCCAGCTCCAGCACTGGGAGCAGAGCCGCTCTGGGCCGAGTCGCCTGCAGGGGCCGCACGTGCATCCTTGGCCGCGGCCGTGGCGTGGACGGCGGGGCTGCCGTCCTGACCCAGGCTGTCAGGCTCCAGAGCCGTGGTCTGCAGTCCGGCTTCCCTCACAAGCACGTATTAGCTGGATTTCCTTTGAGGTCATTCTTGTTGAGGGCTGGGGCGGGGCTCCTAGAGACTGTGAAATCTGAAGATTCTGCAGACCTTTATGAAGTATATATATAACTGTAACACCTCACAATGTGAAACAGAACACATTTGTGTACATAGGATTAGTTCTATTTTCTTGTCACCTTTATGTTTTTAATTTTTAATTGAAGGGTAATTGCTTTATAATGTTGTGTTGGTTTCTGCCATGCAGCCACGTGAATCGGCCAAAAATATACATGTGTCCCTGCCCACGTGCGCCTCCCTCCCACCCCAAGCCCACTTGCCCCTCTCGGTTGTCACACAGCACGGGCTGAGCTCCCTGGGTGATACGGCAGCTCCCTGCAGGCTGTTTACCGCGTGGCCGGGGATCATGTCAGCGCTGCTCTCAGTCCGTCCCTCCCTGCCCTTGCCCCGCTGTGTCCACAGCCTGTTCTCCATGTCCGCGTCTCTGTTCCTGGCCTGCAAACAGACCCATTGGTTCCGTTTTTCTAGAGTCTGTATTTATGCATTGATACACAGTATCTGTTGACTTTACTCCACTCTGTATGACAGGCTCTAGGTTCATCCACCTCAGGCCACCTGATTCGTTCACGTTTACTTTTCTAACTGAAGCTGCCTTCTGATGGAAACATTTTTTTCCTGCCAAAAGAAGAAATTGAAACAAATAAAATTGATTTATTTAATGTTATATTAATTAAATTTTTATACCTTTAAGTCTAAAATTCAGTATCAGTTTTGAATGTTGAAACTGATATTTCATCCTAAATGTATCCTGTTCTGTGCTATTTTAGGTTAGAATAAGTTCACAGACTATTTTACACATCAAATTCTGACATTGAAATCGGAGAGATTGTGACTCCCTTGCCTGTATTGGAATCTTCAAAGGTACAGTTTGTCTCTGAACTTTATGAAAGCTAAACTCTTATGAATATAAATCCTCTTCAGTTCAGTTCAGTCGCTCAGTCGTGTCCAACTCTTTGCAACCCCATGAATTGCAGCACGTCAGGCCTCCCTGTCCATCGAGTCAGTGATGCCATCCAGCCATCTCATCCTCAGTTGTCCCCTTCTCCTCCTGTCCCCAATCCTTCCCAGCATCAGTCTTCTCCATTGAGTCAACTCTTCGCATGAGGTGGCCAAAGTACTGGAGTTTCAGCTTCAGCATCATTCCTTCCAAAGAAATCCCAGGGCAGATCTTCTTCAGAATGGACTGATTGGATCTCCTTGCAGTCCAAGGGACTCTCAAGAGTCTTCTCCAACACCACAGTTCAGAAGCATCAATTCTTCGGCACTCAGCTTTCTTCACAGTCCAACTCTCACATCCATACATGACCACAGGAAAAACCATAGCCTTGATTAGATGGACCTTTGTTGGCAAAGTAATGTCTCTGCTTTTGAATATGCTGTCTAGGTTGGTCATAACTTTCCTTCCAAGGAATAAGCGTCTTTTAATTTCATGGCTACAGTCACCTTCTGCATTGATTTTGGAGCCCCCCAAAATAAAGTCTGCCACTGTTTCCCCTGTTTTTCCATCTATTTGCCATGAAGTGATGGGACCAGATCCCATGATCTTTGTTTTCTGAGTGTTGAGCTTTAAGCCAACTTTTTCACTCTCCTCTTTCACTTTCATCAAGAGGCTCTTTGGTTCTTCTTTACTTTCTNTTCTCACACCCACTGCTCCAGGACAAGCGGCGGGGTCCTCAGAGGCCCTTCCATCCGGGTGTCTGAAATCAGTGAGCCTAAAGGCCCCTGACTCAAGTCACCTCTTGTTCAACCTCCACAGGGGACACTGACCCGCACACGCATGACGGCCCTGGCTCCAGGAGCTCCATCTCTGTGTCACACTGACCCATCTTGGCCAGGCTCCATGTGAACCGCTGTCCACTACCAGGGTCCAAGGGCTGTGACTCCCCCCTCCCCCCCCACTCCTTCCCATGAAGGGTCCTTGCACACAGGAAGCAGAGGGCCAGGGCAATTCTCCCAGGAGAGAGGAGGGGACCTGAGGGGACAGTTCTCCCAGAAGAGGACAGCCAGCCCCAAGGGGACAGTCCTCTCAGGAGAGGGGAGCCAGCCCCGAGGGGATAGCTCTTCCAGGAGGGGACCCTAGCCCCAAGTGGGCAGTTCTCACAGGAGAGGGGACCCCAGAGGACAGTCTTCTCAGGACAGGGAACCCCAGCCCCGAGGGGACAGCTTTCCCAGGAGGGGACCCCAGCCCCGAGTAGACAGTTCTCTCCGGAGAGAGGACCCTGCCCCGAAGGGACTGACTGCTATCCCAGGCCCAGGAACAGACACGCACTTACTTTCGTCAGCATAAAATCCGGCGGGACAGAGGGTCACACAGGAGTTCACCTCCTGATGGTGGTAGAAGCCACGGCGGCAGGTCAGGCACTGCGTGGAGCCCCGGCCAGAGCAAGTCTCACACCCCTTGTGGCACCGGCGGCAGCGGCGGGCTGCGGTGTCCCCAAAGTAGCCCAGANCACAGGAGTTCACCTCCTGATGGTGGTAGAAGCCACGGCGGCAGGTCAGGCACTGCGTGGAGCCCCGGCCAGAGCAAGTCTCACACCCCTTGTGGCACCGGCGGCAGCGGCGGGCTGCGGTGTCCCCAAAGTAGCCCAGAGGGCACGTACTCACACACTTCCTGTGGGGCAGACACGGAAAAGACCGTACTGCTGGGCCCAGTCCCCACCTGCACGGGGGCACAGGGAGGGGTGTGCCAGGGCTGGCAGAGGGGCCCCTCAGCTGCCCCTGGAGGTTCCTGATGCAGTTGTGTGGGGAAGGCTTGCATGGGAAGCCCAGAGCCCTTTCCTCTCAAGGCTTCCCTAAGGGGTGGGGGCACTTGAAGGGCACGTGGCTTCCTTGGGCAGAACTCCCAGCACCAGCAGAAGCCCCCTNCATATTCCAGGATGTCTGGCTCTAGGTGAGTGATCACACCATCGTGATTATCTGGGTCATGAAGATCTTTTTTGTACAGTTCTTCTGTGTATTCTTGCCACTTCTTCTTAATATCTTCTGCTTCTGTTAGGTCCATACCGTTTCTCTCCTTTATCAAGCTCATCTTTGCATGAAATGTTCCCTTGGTAGCTCTGATTTTCTTGAAGAGATCTCTAGTCTTTCCCATTCTGCTTTCCTCTATTTTCTTTGCATTGATCAGTGAGGAACGCTTTCTTATCTCTCCTTACTATTCTTTGGAACTCTGCATTCAAATGGGTATATCTTTCCTTTTCTCCTTTGCTTTTCACTATTCTTGTTTTCACAGCTATTTGTAAAGCCTCCTCAGACAGCCATTTTGCTTTTTTGCATTTCTTTTTCTTGGGAATGGTCTTGCTTCCTATCTCCTATACAGTGTCACGAACCTCCATCCATAGTTCACCAGGCACCCTGTCTTATCAGTCCTGTAAATCTATTTCTCACTTCCACTGTATAATCGTTAGGGATTTGATTTAGGTCATACCTGAATGGTCTAGTGGTTTTCCTTCCTTTCTTCAATTTAAGTCTGAATTTGGCAATAAGGAGTTCATGATATGACATATATTAATTAAAGCCCAAAAAAAAGGATTCTGAGAAAGAGAATAGAAAACTGTAGAGACCTATTTAGTCATTCATAGGCTACATTTGAAATGTATTCTTTTGACTCCAAGCATTCATGTATAAATCCCGGATATGTCAAGAAAGAGTGAGTTAAACATAAAGGCCTGGACCTGAAACTGCTCTCTGCTCCAGCACAAGTGATTCTGCTGCAGAAGTTTCGAGCCTTTCCAACTGACAGTCGATGCCATTTCTAATTGCTGTTAATAGGGAGTAATTTCAATAATGTGTCTTCACACTGTAATTGAATAGATGATTTACTTGAAAAGAAATGCCCCAAAGTTCTTTCATGTAATATTTCAGTTTGACCAAAAAAAAAGTACATTGTGGGATATTTATAGTATTTTTCAATCTATTTTTATCTGTAGACGAGGACTGGTAACTGATTTAGGGCACAAGGGTTAAAAACAGGAAGTGTGGTTTATAAAGTAGGCAGTCTCTCCAGAGTTTCCAGAGTCAGATTTTTATTACTGACTGAGTGCACTGTTTCAGAACAACAAGAGGCAGGGCGCCTGCGACCATTCTCTGTGTGGAGGGTTTAGCAGGAAATGCCTTGGAGGAAAGCAGAGGGGGGGGGGTTCCGGGGGGCACCCGTGTCTTCAGTACACGCAGTGTCTCTCTGTCCACCTCTTTCTCAGACACACTATTTTGATGGTCTAAGTCTTGTATAACAAAGTAAATTTCCTTTGACCTTTGCATTTTGCTTGAATTTTTCTTATAGTGTTTTGATGGAAAGTTTTGTCATCATCATAGTTGAGAAGTGTATATTATGGTTTTTATTAATTATAGTAAGTAGAGAATCCAAGTTAAGAAAGTGAAAAAGGCATGAGGAAGTGGAGGTTTAATTTTGAGTAGCCTTTTCAATTTCAAGTTGGCAGAATGGATCAAAACCTTTGACTCAGCAATTTCACTTCTGGAAGGTATCTGAGTAAATTATTCTATGAGAATATGAGGACCAGTAGCCTCGTGGTGGTGTTTATGGTGGCATATACTGAAAGGTAGCGTGACTGCCGAGTAGTTATGAGTAAGGAGAAGTAATGAAACAACTTAGAGTAAATAGGATAAGTAAATTACGGGACATCCATGCTAAAGAACCCTCAGCAGCCAGTGAAGATGCGGTCAGTGTGCACACCGGCACAGAAGAGAGCGTGGACATCAGGGAAGGAAGCAAGGCTCGCTCTCTAGGGGAAAAAAGCATATTCATAGGAGATCTAGAAGGCTCACCACGCTAGGGAGGAAGATAAAGGGGAAGCTCACTGGGCTTCTGTTAGTTAGTAGGAAACCTTGCAGTTCTGTGTCTTATTCTCAGTGTGCATTTAATGTTTTCAGAACAAGAATAGAGGCTTGATCAATGCACAGTTTCCACTGTTCTGGTCTTTAACGTGGATACTCTCTAGAGAAGTCTGCCTAGCCATTTGTCCAAATTATTATAGGAAGACTCAAGTCTGCCTGTATAACACTTTTAAATTGAATAGACAGTTTCCCATTTGTCCAAATTATTATAGGAAAACTCGAGTCTGCCTGTATAACACTTTTTAATTGAAAAAAAACAGTCTTCCATATTTCAAGGAAAACCCGAAGCTTCCGTCACTGCGTGCCCCCGTGCCCCCGCGTTTCCGGCTGTCACTGGGTGCCGTTCCTGAGGGAGGCGCAGAGGGGCTCTGCGTCCTTTCTGCCTGGCAGGGCCTGTCTCTCCGCAGACAGTGCTGAGGGCCCCGTCGGGCAGAAGCCCCCGCTCGGCGGCTGTGAGCGACCCGCTCCTGGTGCCTGCTTCCTGGGCTGCTCCCGAGCCTGCCACGGTGCTCCCCTGTGCCCGGGGGCCGTGGCCCCGGGGCGTGAGGGGCTTTGTTTTTTTGTGAGTTTGTTCTTGAGGCCACTCCCGTGTCCCCAGCACATGGAACAGAGTCTGGCAGGTAATAATAATAGGCATTCAATAAAAATTCCTGCAGTTATTCCAAAATGATGTCCTCCCCATCTGATTAAAACAGGAAACCAATAAATACAGCTAGAAGATAGACTTCTTTTCCACTTTGATGTATGGAAAACAAGACCTTCATTGTTGGCAAACGTGTTCTGAGATCCAGGCCCCCGTATGAGAAGCCCGCCCTGCAGGGGGCGCAGGGACTCTGGCCCAGAAGAGCTGGGCTCTGCCTTCTCCGTGGGGAATTCCCACTGGGTGCGCGGCTCGGTGACAGTCTGGGCTGGTACTGTGTGGGTGGGGACACTTCTCTTGTCAAATACCGTGACACACTCGGATTCCACATTCAGAGTTGAGGAGGCAAGACTGTAAATACTTAGAAGCTGTTGTCATTCTGTGTCTGAAGAACATGGAAAGTTGTGGGCGTTCTTCTAAGAGGAACCTTCTCACAAACAACACCGACGGCCGCATCACCACAGGGCGGCGTTTGCTGTGCCCTTCCTGTGCGTGCTCACCGGCTTGAGGCCCGTGAGGCTGGCGCTCGTGGCCCGCTGCTGCTGGGCCAGCCCGAGACCAGCACCTGTCCCGAGTGTTCACGGCTCCGGGAAGCGGGCGTCTTCCAAGTGCCTGGCATAGTGAGCGTTGAGGCCGTGTTGATGTTCTGCTCTTTGGAGCAGGCCGTTTGCTCAGGGATACAGCTGGAAAAATCAGACTGAAAACAGATGTATTTAGCCTCAGCAGTATTGTATTCTGCTGTAGTTTCTTTATTCAAATTGTATTTTTCAAATGAATCCTGAAAACTTGTTTCAGAAGGCTTACTTTGTTTTCTTAAATCCCTTGAAAGGGGAGAGACTTGCCTTAGCAGACGTCCCCTGCACACGGACACCCAGTGTTGCCGCTCTCTGTGGAGACTGCGGAACCCTGCCTGTGCTTTTTCTTCGCCTGTTGGCTCACTCACGCTGCCTTCACTTTTCAGCTTAAGAGGGCTCAGTCCTAGGAGCGTCGTTGTGAGTGAGCATGTGCTGCCTTTGCCCTTTTTGTTTCATACGCGTAAACATTCTTGAGCTGCTGCCCAGCCGCAGTGGTGGGTCTGTGGCTCCAGAGGTGCGGTGAAGGGGACAAGCCCCGTGTCCACGGAGCTGGCAGTCCAGCCGGGAGACAGCGTCAGCCTGGCCTGGGCCAGGGTGCCTGGGGGGCCTGCATGCCAGCGTGGCCACACTGGGGAGCGCTCCCCGCCCTGCTGTCCTCTGAGAGGTGAGAGCTCCGCACCCTGCTGTCCTCTGAGAGGTGAGAGCTCCGCACCCTGCTGTCCTCTGAGACATGGCCCTGTGTGGAGTGGGCAGCACTTCTGCTGCAGCCCCAGGCAGCCCACCAGTCAGGGCCGTCCAGGAGCTCTGGGGAGGCTGAGCACGGCCACCAGGGAGCCCTGAGGTCAGGGCTGGCTGTGGCCTGCGGGTCGGACTTGCGGTTCTTGTTCACTTAGCCCAGTGCCCCGATGTCACCAGGGAGCCAGGCGCCCCTTCCCTGGGGCGAGCAACACGCACCATCCTTCCCAAACCCGTGCAGAGTGTGACCAGAGAGCTCCAGCGGGCTCACAGCCTCCCGAGGACGCCGTGCGTGTTTGCACATGCGTGTGTGTGTGTGTGCGGTCACTGTGGCGGGCCCAGGAACTGCGTTTACCTTTGGATGTGCGGGAGCCAGCCCTCCACACGGTTCAGTTCAAAGACTCAAGTCTTGAGCCCAGTGGTTGCATTGACCAGAACACAGCGCTGGGACCCACAAGCCCCTGCCTGGCCGGGGGGGGTGGGGGCCCACCTCTCGGGGAGACGGCGCTGCTGGGCCTCGCACTAGTCACACGCTCACCTTTCACCTTCACCAGGACGGCTTTCCTCCCAGACAAGACTCGTTGCCCTGCAGCTGTCCTTGTTCTCAGGAAAAATCAACTTACTCCTGGATTGTATTTAATTATGTTTCGATCTGTTTTATCAGTTATTTATTCCATCAGCAAAATAGAATCAAAGAAATATTTATGAGATTGGCTCCTCACAAACTGAGCGCATCCAGACATGGCCCGGAGCTCAGCAGCCTGGCACAGCTGTGTGTGCAGAGCCGGCATGCGCTGGGCCCTCACGGGCTGTGGTCCAGCCCTCCAGCTAATCAGCAGCTCAGGCAGGTCGTGGGGAATGCAACTTTGCGACACAGTAGGATTTTCTGTTTGATGCAGAAGAAATTCTCAGTTTGTGCTGTTAACTCTCGAAGGCGTCCTGAAACACTGTTCTCCAAGTGAAAGTAACTGTTTTGGAGTTACTAGAGCAGTATTTTGTTTTTATACTTTTTCGTGCAAAATAGCACTGGGGCACCAGGGCCACCTCACTGCAGCCCCACGAGGGTGCGAACCTCGCCCTTGTGGATGGGAGATGGGGTGGTCTCCCAGCCCTCCTGCCTCGGGTCCTGGCTTGTGAGGAGGAGACAGCAACAGAAGTGCCCTCAGGAGCTCTGGGCCTGTGCTGGCCCTCTGCCTCCTGGAAGGTGCGAAGCACTCATGTCTCCACTGAATGCCTTTCCCTCCCCCGTCTGATTGCAGGTGTCAGAAACTACTTGAAAGAAGCGTTGGTGAATATAATCGCCGTGCACGCAGAGGTAAGCTGTCGCTGGCTATTCCTAAGGGGTGTGGGCAACTGGACAAGAGAGGAGGGGTAAATTCTGTGGTTCTTATGGGGGCCTTCTCCCTTCAGAATGTATTTTTAGTCTGAGTAAAACACAGATCTGAGTGTTTTACTGAGTTTTACTGAGTAAAATCAGTATCTGGTTTCAACGCACATATGTGCATGTTTTAACTGTGAGTCTTTTTTATGAAATATGGTGTGTTTTTCCCCATAATTAAGACTAACGGATATTTGGCAGGTAAAGAGAGAAGAGGGCGAAAGGGTGTTTTCTCCACCGTGGGCGCCTGCTGCCCCGGTCTTCGCCAGTATACAGTGAGCGCTGGTGTCTGATTCTGGCAGCCGAGGGGCATGCTGGAGGACAGGCGCAGCCCGCGGCAGGGTGCGGGCGGTGGCCTCCCCTGTGTGGCTGACGAGGGTTCCCAGACGCTGGCGCTGCCAGTCACGCCTGGCCCGCTCCTGGGCGCTTTCCACCAGTGTCCCACCCCCCATCGCTCCGGCTGGGCTGCAGCCCGTGGGCCACCGTCCAGCAGACAGGTTCTCGGTAGAAGACTGCTGTTGAACCCTCCTGAGCATCTGCCCCTGTGCAGGTGCGTGGGGGGTGGGGGCTGCCTCCCCCTCTGCGCCCACACGCGCTGTCTGGGTCACCTCGGTGACGCGGAGACACATGGCCGTGGAGGCTGAACCGGAGCACGAGTGAAGGACAGCGCCGCCTGCTGGCCGGGGCAGCCAGGCCCAGCGGCCTCCGCGGGGAGCGGCCGCAGCGCCCGTCCCGCTCAGGTCCTCGTGAGGCACGGCACACTCGTTCTCCGTGAAAGGAAGCTAAAACATGGTTTAGCTCAGGCGGGAATCTACTACGCACACCTTTTTATGATGAGTGACATACTTTCAACTTGGATACTTTTTACACATCAGAGACCTTTATAAAAACGCTCTTCTGTTAGGTTAGCTCTGGGAAAGTCAGTGCGGCTTCAGATCCTCAGGCGGTGGAGACGGCCCCTCGCAGGTGGTGCCAAGGGCGCTGCAGGGTGTGTGGGCCTTTGCGTGATGATGGTGACTCCTACTGAGGCACCCACTGTCACTGTTTACAAACAAACAAAAAGGCTTTTCTGGCCCCTTTTCCACACATCCCAGTGGCTGAAAGTAGAATTCTGTACATAACATTTACGGTTCACTGTTCGCAAACAATCTTACCTTGCCCAGAATTTTCTTCAATGCTCAGGTTATGTTTGGGTTGACCCGAAGGTTTAATACTAGTGATTGAGTCTGAAAAATGGAAAAGCTAAAAAAAAAAAAACGGATTTAGTTTAACATAGACGTCAGGATAGTAATGTTTCACCAAATATAGTAAATCTTAGTTTGAAACTATCAAAATTCAAAACTTGAAAATGGTGTTNTTATGAGAATTCACAGCCTGATATAGGTAAAAAATTCCCTTCAGTGTAGTTCAGTCACTCAGTCATGTCCGACTCTTTGTGATCCCATGGACTGTAGCACATCAGGCCTCCCTGTCCATCACCAACTTCCTGAGCTTATCCAAGCTCATGTCCATCAGGTTAGCGATACCATCCAACCATCTCATCCTCTGTCGTCCTCTTCTCCTGCCCTCAATCTTCCCCAGCATCAGGGTCTTTTCCAGGGAGTCAGTTCTTCTCAGCAAGTGGCCAAAGTATTAGAGCTTCAGCTGCATCATCAGTCCTTCCAATGAATATTCAGGACTGATCTGATTGATTTCCTTTAGGATGGACTGGTTTGATCTCTTTGCAGTTCAAGGGTTTCTCAAGAGTCTTCTCCAACACTACAGTTTAAAAGCATCAGTTCTTTAGCGCTCAGCCTTCTTTATGGTCCAACTCTCACATCCATACATGACCACTGGAAAAACCATAGCTTTGACTAGATGTGTACCTTTGTTGGGAAAATAATGTCTCTGCTTTTTAATATGCTGTCTAGCTTGATCATAACTTTTCTTCCAAGGAGCAAGCATCTTTTAATTTCATGGCTGCAGTCACCATCTGCAGTGATTTTCGATCCTCAGCCCCAAAAGAAGTCTGTCACTGTTTCCATTGTTGGGAAATTTTTACAGTTTCCTTAAAAAACTCAAAAAATGCAACTGCTTTCCACAGGAAATATTGTTGTGTTAGTTCATAAATCCTTTGATACCTGATACCTGAAATTTTCTTCCATCAGTACATTTTTTTTTTTTAATTTCTGCTCCCACAGAAGAGAAGTTAGAACTAAAGCATACCTAGAGATTCTTATGTGAGTTGAGTATCACCCACTTCACTTTATCTAAATTATGTATTCATTATATGTATTAATATTATGCTGGGGGTAAAAATTGAAATTAACAGCAAACTTTCTTTCACTTGATTTAATGCAATTTCCATATAACTTCTTTCTAAAGCTTGATATATACATTTAAAGGTTATATAAATGCTAAGTAAGTAACTGTTAGTGGCTCAGTCATGCCCGACTGTTTGTGACCACGTGGACTGCAGCCCACCAGGCTCCTGTGTCCATGAGACTTCCCAGGTAAGGATACTGGAGCGGATTGCCATTTCCTTCTCCAGGGGATCTTCCTGACCCAGGAATCGAACCCAAGTCTCCTGCACTACAGGCAGATTCTTTACTGACTGAGCTACAAGGAAAGCTAAATTGAATTAATTTTTGTATATTTTCATTTGAGCAAAATCTTACTTTTTGAAAAACAAAAGCAGATGAGTGTTCTAAAAAGCTTATTGATTTTGGAACAATTTTTTCCAGTCAAGGGGAACTAAACAATAAACTTTTTGGCAAAAATGAAAAACAGCCCTCAGCTCTAAATGTTTTTCTCCACATTTTTGAAAGAATTCCAAACATGGCAAAGGACCTTCCTCCCAGTCAAGGGAGTGTGAGGTTAGGAGCCCGGTGGTGCATCTTGCCTCTGCAGCAAACCCCTGCCTCTTATCTTAGCTATGTTTTCTTATTCGTGATGCGCATGTTCATGATGCTATTTGCTTCTTTTAGTCCCTCCCATTTTGGGGAGAGCTTGTGTGAATCTAGTAGTGTCATCTGAGTGTACTAGCTTTAACAGCATGTAAGAAACTCTTTGCTCATTAGACAAGGGTGAAATATTTCAAAGTGCTCAGCTGAACAGAAACTATATCTTCAAATGGAACACAATGGAGCTACATAATTCAAGGGTTCACTGGCTTCCAGAGTTTGAGTTGAATTTTTTTCCAGCCTAGTGCCAGGTGTCACCAATCCTGGTTCTCCCATGTGATTACTTCCAAACGATGTGTGAGTTCCAGGCAGAGCAAGGGTGTGGAAGAGGCGGGGGCAAGAAAGGGATCCTCACCAACTCAACAAGAATTTTTTTTTTTGGGGAGAAATCATCAAAGCTCCAAATATACACACTTTCTCAGCAAACTACTTGGAAGAAAATAGAAAGAGGAAAGAAGAATAAAGTAACTCGTCTAATTCTTGACAAAGCGTTAGAGCCTCTTAGGTGAAATGTGCACAAATAGAAGGGGAGAAGAGGGAAACAGACTATTTTGGGGAGGTTTAGACTGTCAGTCAGCCTTCACACAGACCTGCTGTTCTAAGCACAGTACTTTATTATTAGCTCCTTTAATTGTACACATTATAAGATAGTTTATTTTATTAACCTTTGAAAAATGCAGAAACTGAGGCACAAAGAGTCTAAATAGCATCGGAGCAAGTGAGCTCGCCAATCTTGGAGACGGTCATAAGAGCTGCTATGCGCTCTGTTCAGTCACCCACCTGTGTTTGACTCTGTGACCCATGGACTGCAGCACGCCAGGCTCCCCTGTCCTTCACTATCTCCCAGAGCCTGCTCAGACTTATGTCCACTGAGTTGATGATGCCATCCAACCATCTCATCCTCTGTCTCTGTCTTCTCCTCCTGCCCTCCATCTTTCCCAGCATTAGGGTCTTTTCCAAGCAGTCAGTGGCCAAAAACTAGTATGGAGTTGTGATTACTCTCTAAAAAGCTTCAACTTATTTGAGCCATTCTCTTATATCCTATACAATAAATAAACGCAACACTCTTAACTGAGACAGTGCCATTGGTCAATTGCCCATTGTTCCATGGAAAGTAGTTTGAGTTACTTGCTGGCAATGGTGGTTTTTCTTTCATTCATCCGTTCATCTAAAAGCAAGTGTCCTTATGATCTGGCTTCCCTGGTACCTCAGTGGTATGTAAATAATCTGCCTGCCAATGCAGGAGACCCAATTTTAATCCCTGGGTCAGGAAGATCCCCTGGAAAAGGAAATGGCAGCCCACCCCAGTATTCCTGCCTGGAGAATTCCATGGACGGAGGAGCCTGGTAGGCTATGGTCCATGGGGTCACAAAAAGTCAGATACAACATGATGGTTTAACAACTATATTGTGATGGTGAGTCTAGGATGCTCTGATTTAGCCAGACTCCCAGGCAAAAGTTCCTTTTTGTAGGAAACTAGTACATGAACTTGTGACAAATAAAATTACACTTTAAACAGTTACATTAGTTATCAGTCATTAAGATTGTTATACTTTGGTTTACAGGGTAGATGTTAGTTTTCAATTGGACACTGTTACTGTAATATTCAAACTGAGTTCAAATCTTTGAAGTTATGTGCTATCTAAACTGCATAAAAATGGCTGGAGAAAACAAAAATGGCTTTAAAAATAGCTTACAAAATAAGTAATTTTTGCTTTAGTTTAAAAATGCAAAGAACTAGGTGGCTGACGCTTACTCCTTGGAAGAAAAGTTATGACCAACCTAGATAGTATATTCAAAAGCAGAGACATTACTTTGCCGACTAAGGTCCATCTAGTCAAGGCTATGGTTTTTCCTGTGGTCATGTATGGATGTGAGAGTTGGACTGCGAAGAAGGCTGAGTGCCGAAGAATTGATGCTTTTGAACTGTGGTGTTGGAGAAGACTCTTGAGAGTCCCTTGGACTTCAAAGAGATCAGCCCTGGGATTTCTTTGGAAGGAATGATGCTAAAGCTGAAACTCCAGTGCTTTGGCCACCTCATGCGAAGAGTTGATTCATTGGAAAAGACTCTGATGCTGGGAGGGATTGTGGGCAGGAGGAGAAGGGGACGACTGAGGATGAGAAGGGGGGATGGCATCACGGACTCGAAGGGCGTGAGTCTGAGTGAACTCCGGGAGACGGTGATGGACAGGGAGGCCTGGCGTGCTGTGATTCACGGGGTCACAAAGGGTCGGACATGACTGAGTGACTGAACTGAACTGAACTGATGCTTTGATTGAATTTCACTCTGATCCATCTCATATATCAATAATAGATGCATTCAAGTCAAGAAGGAAACAAAATAAAAGGATTAAGAATATGTTTGGTTTGCTATTTTTCTCTCAATTTCTGGACCTAGTTTTCCAATAGTCTTAGTTCTTTCCATTGCAATGTGTTGATCTAGGGACATGTGAAGTACAGAGCAGGAAATAGCATGATGGAACCAAGAGCTTGACTAGGAGAGTGAACGTCTAGTTTCATTCTAATTGTGGATAAACAATGCTTTGAAACATTATTTTCTTCATCATCGTTTTCATGTTTTCTTTCTCTGTATGTAAAGTGTGCTAAGCCTTTCTGTGAATGTAAAACATCTGAAGAGATAGAAGAGGAAAAACAGTTTTCTTGGAAAAGCAGACTGACTTGGGATAAGAAAACTGGAGAGAGAGATATTTCTCCAGGCAGGAGAAAGGAAAAGAGAGGGCTGAGCCCTGGGGACTGGTTTGGCTTATCATTGGTGGCCAAGGAGGACCCTGAATAAGTAAAGCGGAGAGGACCTCACCAAAAATTTTTGGTCTCCCGTATGGCACATAAAAATTAAAAAAAAGATTCGAGACATGAAGGAGCCATCAGATACAGAGCAGTAAGTGTTACCGTGACGTTATTATGAAGAAGACACCAGCGACCACAGCCCTCCCTTACCTGTGGTCCAAAACACAGGCACATATACATCCGTATTTTGCACTTTATAAAATTCTTTAAATTAAGAACAAGGCTTGATTAACATCAAAATTAACTTGATACCACTGAAAACAGAAAAATGGGATGTTTTTATACATCTCTGATTTTGGACTGAGATTCACAGCCTCCACATGCTACTTTATATAACACACCAGGTCTTGACAGGTGATGAATGACAGTGGTTTAGCTATCATTTACTGGCCTGTGGATTAGCTAAAGCAAGCCTTTAATTTTTGAGTAATTTTATAACCTACCACTGAATTGTGAACTCTCTGCAAGGTCCTGGGCATTTTAGTATTAAAATAAAGCAAATGTAATTTAGCCATTAAGAGTACTACACTATGATTTCACATATAATACTGCATCTGAGTTGATTGCTTCTCTTTTCACTAAGGTGGGTCTCTTGCCAATTCTTGGGCCTGATAAAGTGAGTTTTTTTGAGAATATACCTTTCCAATCTCTCCAAAGGTCATCTCTGAGATGATCACAATGATAATATGAATCTGGAAAATAAGCTGNTTCTCTTTTCACTAAGGTGGGTCTGTTGTCAATTCTTGGGCCTGATAAAGTGAGTTTTTTTGAGAATATACCTTTCCAATCTCTCCAAAGGTCATCTCTGAGATGATCACAATGATAATATGAATCTGGAAAATAAGCTGGTGGAGGAATTATTTTCCTCTCTGGTCTCTGTCATAGCCACATTGAAATAAGTATTAAAATAAAAAGTAAGAAGTGGTAAAACCACCCATCCCAAAGTATAAATAAATACAAGTTTCATTGGATAATCATGGCCTCTGTCTTAAAAATTGCAGTTCTCAGAAACCCAGACAAAAGGGAAGAGGGATCTGAATCTTATCTAGAGAAAGAGGCCATTGCCAGAAGCCACACAGGACGCTGGCAACACAGTCTGCTGTAGCTCATTCTGCAAATACTCCCTGGAACGTTTTCATTTTTTTTGCTCAATGTTAGATCCTGGAGATGCCCACATGGAAAACCATGCTATCAAACTAGAGATGCTAAAACAATGTCTGGCATATTATAGGCAACTGATAAATAAATAGTGTAAGTATATTTAACACCACTGTTTGAGTAAAATTAGTATATACAGCATAATCAACTAGAGTGAGTATATTTAGCATTGGCCTATGTAGGGAAACATACGTTCAGTATGAAATGAGAAAAAGAAGAAGAATATAAATCATAACTGAAAAACTTAGTGTTTTTCACTTCCAAGAAGAGGAGATTTTAAAAATGAGTGAGTGACAATACCACCCTAACAGCAGAAAGCAAAGAGGAACTAAAGAGCCTCTTGATGAAGGTGAAAGAGAAGAGTGAAAAAGCTGGCTTAAAACTCAACATTAAGAAAACTAAGATTATGGTGTCCAGTCCCATCACTTCATGGCAAATAGATGGGGAAAAAATGGAAGCAGTGTCNGGAACTAAAGAGCCTCTTGATGAAGGTGAAAGAGAAGAGTGAAAAAGCTGGCTTAAAACTCAACATTAAGAAAACTAAGATTATGGTGTCCAGTCCCATCACTTCATGGCAAATAGATGGGGAAAAAATGGAAGCAGTGTCAGACTTTATTTTCTTGGGCTCCAAAATGACTGTGGGTGGTGACTGCAGCCATGAAATTAGAAGCAAAGTTATGACAAACCTAGACAATATATTTAAAAGCAGAGATATCACTTTGCAGACAAAAGTCCATATGATAAAAGCTGTGGTCTTTCCAGTAGTTGTATATGAATGTGAGAGTTGGATCATAAAGAAGGTTGAGAACCAAAAAATTGAGACTTTCAAACAGTGGTGCTGGAGAAGACTTAAGATTCCCTTGGACTTCAAAGAGATCAAACCAGTCAATCCTGAAGGAAATCAACCCTGAGTATTCATTGGGGGAACTGATGCTGAAGCTCCAATACTTTGGCAATCAGTTCTTTGATGCAAGGAGCCAACTTGAAAAAGACCCTGATGCTGGGAAAGATAGAGGGCAGGAGGAGGGGACAACAGAGGATGCCATACTTGGATGGCATGACCGACTCAGCATGAGTTTGAACAAACTCTGGGAGTTAGTGAAGGACAAGGAAGCCTGGGGTCATGAAGAGTCAGACACTACTTAACAACTGAACAACAACACAGTTACTTCCGGGTAAATATTCAAAGAAGACAAAATGAAAGGGAGGGAGANTCTGCAGTGATTTTGGAGCCCCAAAAAACAAAGTCTGACACTGTTTCCACTGTTTCCCCATCTATTTCCCATGAAGTGATGGGACCAGATGCCATGATCTTCATTTTCTGAATGTTGAGCTTTAAGCCAACTTTTTCACTCTCCTCTTTCACTTTCATCAAGAGGCTTTTTAGTTCCTCTTCACTTTCTTCCATAAGAGTGGTGTCATCTGCATATCTGAGGTTATTGATATTTCTCCCGGCAACCTTGATTCTAGCTTGTGCCCCTTCCAGCCCAGCGTTTCTCATGATGTACTCTGCATAGAAGTTAAACAAGCAGAGTGACAATATACTGGGGTATGGTAAAAAATTAATATAATTCAATGTTGCCATGCTAAGGTCATTAGACCTAGATTTCTGATCATTTTTTCAATTCGATTACAATTAATAGCTGCCTGAAGGACAGGGTGTGTTTTGGTTACAAGGAATAAGAGAAAATATTGCTGGAATCACAGTGACACTCTACTGCAGGAAAATGAAAAAGAAGGAGAAAAGAAAAGCCTGCTTCTATGCAAGGGAAGAGAAATTAGATAAAAGACACTAAGATATATGTGTGTGACATGCTCCATAGCAAGGTTTTAATTGTCCTTTTTCACTTGATAGGAAAAAATGCAGACACTTAATAGAAATTAAAAACTCATTTTTCTTGACTTTTCTCTGTGCCAGGCCTAGTAGATGAAATCATTCTGCCAAGGACCTTGGTCTGAAGCCATTATTTGTATAGCTACTTCTTGTTCAGAAATCAGAAAGTCATTTAAGCCGGGGGTAGACAGCTGTGTGAAGTGTTATAAAGTAAGTGATGTCTGAAAATTAGTAACACAGAAAAGTCTACAGCTGGCAGAATCATCTGAAATTCAACAATGTTTGGAAAATGCTTGCCAGCTGAAAGAATGGGTGAAGAGAAAGAAAAAAGAAAGAAAGAAACAAAATTTGACATTCAGAATAAGAACATGGAATATGTTTATATGAGACAAGGTCATATTATTATATATTACATGATACATATATCCTATATATTGTCTAAAATGTATATTTCAGAGTAGATTGTACTGCTTATACTTTGGGCTGCTACTGTATATTTTTAAACATATGTTTTGACATTTAATTCTCTTAGGGCAAAATGATGTAAAACTAACCATGAAAAAAAATGTCTTCTAAGCTGGATTTCTTTATTGAAGTAACGATTATACATATGAAAGAGAAAAACCTCTTATATGCACAACATTCCCAAGAGACAACTTAATATGATTCTATAATAACAGTGGGACAAGCCTGGGTTGACAGCCTATGCCTGAAGATCATGTGCACTTGTGTGGTTTTTTGGAGTCTGTCTAGATAAAATACATTTTCTAGATTAGATAGAATGAATTGGTGGGCTCCTGGATCCCCTCTCTTTGGGGGAAAAAAAATTGCTTTTGGTTTCAAGTTTGCAATCCTGCTACTTGAAATCATGAAATAGTATAGCTAATCAAAATACATTAAATATTAATATTGATAAGAATGAATACATTCCAGGTCAATGGGGTGGTTGGAAGACATCACCAGCCAACTCAATGGACATGAGTCTGAGCAAACTCCAAGAGATAGTGAAAGACAGGGAAGCCTGGCATACTGCATTGCATGGAGTCCCAAAGAGTCGAACATTACTTAGTGAAGGAACCACAAATTTTTATATTTGTGGGCAGAATTCTTTCTTAGAACTGCTCATGTTGTGTTGTGGTTCATCACTTTTTACTGTATGTAAGAGGAACCTTGGCCACTGGACTAGATTGTATCTTCCACAGTTGGAGCGACAATGTACTCCATTCCACATATTTTTCATTCTGTGTGATGTCAACCTGTTCTCATTTAGTGAGTGCATTCCAATCCCTGGGTTGGGAAGATCCCCTGGAGAAGAAAATGGCAACTCACTCCAATATTATTGCCTGGAAAATCCCCTGGATGGAGGAGCCTGGCGGGCTACAGTCCACAGGGTCTCCGAGTTGGACATGGCTGAGCGACTTCCCTTTCTTTCAGTTTCCATCCCTTTGGGTGGAATCTGAGGGCTGCCTCAAACAAGAACTACGGTGAAAGTGATGCAAATGAGGTGCAAAGTGAGGTCATAAAAGTGCCATCAACTTTTGCTGTGTTCTCTCAGGTCGCTCATTTTTGGAACCCAGTCATCACGCTGTGGGGGCTTCCATGGTAGCTCAGACGGTAAAGCGTCTGCGTACAGTGTGGGAGACCTGGGTTCGATCCCTGGGTCGGGAAGATCCCCTGGAGGAGGAAACGGCAACTCACTCCAGTATTCATGCCTGGAAAATCCCATGGACCAAGGAGCCTGGTGGGCTACAGTCCATGGGGTCGCAAAGAGCCGGACACGACTGAGCGACTTCACTTCACTTCATCACGCTGTGCGGAAGCCAGGTAGTGACTTGGAGAGACAATGTCTGTGTTCTGGTTGACGGCCTGCTATGGACTGAGTGTCTGTGTCTCTCCCACCACCCAGTCTGGATGCAGAAGCCCTAATCCCCAATGTGATGATATTTGAAGGTGGGGACTTTGGACCGTAATTAGCTTTAGATGAGGTCACGGGGACAGGGAGCTCTCCCCATGATGAGTTTAATGCCCTTACAAGAAGAGGAAGAGGCAGCAGGCTTCCCCTCTCTGCCATAATGGGCACCAGAAGAAGGCAGGCAGCAGCCAGCCAGGAGAAGGCTCCACACCAGAAGTCAGTCTGCTGGCGCCTTGATCTTGTATTTCCCAGTATCAGAACTGGGAGAAATGAGCATCTGTTGTTTTATCAGCCCTGTCTATCTGTTAGGATGTGCCGGGAATGCACAGTCCCATCGAGGTCAACATAAGCCGTCAGACTTGTGTGAGCAGCGCTTTGATGATTTCAATCCTGGAGTCCTGCCATCCACAGCCTCCCGACTTCTACTGAAGCCTCAGGGCAGAGACAAGATTGCTGTTGCTGTTCAGTCCCTCAGTCATGTCTAGCTCTTTGAGACCACATGGATTGTAGCCTGGCACGCTTCTCAGTCATCCACTGTCTCCCAGAGTTTCCTGATTCATGTCCATTGAGTCGGTGATGCTATCTAAATATCTCATCCTCTGCCACCCTCTTCTCCTTTTGCCTTCAATTTTCTCCAACATTAGGGTCTTTTCCAATGTTTAGTCTGTTCTTTGCATCAGGTGGTCAAAGTATTGGCACTTCAGCTGCAACATCATTCCTTCCAGTGAATGTTCAGGACTGACTTCCTTCAGGATTAACTGGTTTGGTCTCCTTGCAGTCCAAGGGACTCACAGGAGTCTTCTCCAGCATCACAAGGTACTTTCTCCAAATTTGGTTCACATAGCAGGTTAATAGACAATAAAATGATTTTTGATGTCCGAAGCCAGTTGATTTTATGGTGAAACAACGCATTGTTTGGTACCTAGAAGGAAATTGGTGCTCTAAGACCCCAGGCATGGAGCATTTATTCTGGGATGAGCCAGGGGACAGAANTTAATAGACAATAAAATGATTTTTGATGTCCGAAGCCAGTTGATTTTATGGTGAAACAACGCATTGTTTGGTACCTAGAAGGAAATTGGTGCTCTAAGACCCCAGGCATGGAGCATTTGTTCTGGGATGAGCCAGGGGACAGAAACAGGGAGCGGGGATTAGGGGCATGGTTCACGCAAGAGACTGGGGAGGCTGTGAGAAGAAGCCTGGTGGGTTTCAGTGAGGCTTTGGGACAGACTTAGAGGAAAACCAGACAGTGATATCAAATACTAGCGAAAAGAAGACCCTTGTTATGTAATAGGAGAAAGTTATGTAACACCATGGCTTGCCGTAATGTGAGGAATTTTAAAAAGATTTCTTAGTCATGTTTATGATCTAGTAAAGAGATCTGCAGGCAAGGTAGTGATCTGAGAGCCACTTGGCTTCATCTCAGGACCTCTGACAAATGTGAGGGGAGATAGAGAATTTAGAAAAAAGGAAAAAGACCTGTTCAGTGCAAAGGAGCTACTGAGCTTGGAAATAAAACATTTCCTCACTCATAGCCTCTCCAGGTGGCAGATTATGCTGAAATTAAGAAATGACTTTTGGGCAAAGGATAAGTACACTGTGAGGCAGACGTGGTTTAAAGATAAAGCCAAGGGCATGACTAAAAACCTTTGTTAAGATCTCAGAGTGATTTAAGGTGGTAGATCATAGACCCTCTCAAACTCATATGGTTAGTATGATCATTAATATTGTTTTAATTATGATGTGCAGTATTCATTTATAAAAAAAAAAAACACCTCAACTTAAGCCTTTGAGCCTTCATCTTTTCATGGTGAAATGATATTATTCTGTATTGGCCGACCACCTTATAATTTTGAGCTACATCAAATGCGTTTGCTATTTAATCATTATTTTAATCAAACTTGTGGAGTGAGCAGGACAAATATCATTATTCTTCATTCTCCATAATGGCATTACAAGTCACTTTCACTATCTATTTTCTTGTTACCCTTTAGTTCAATGACTAATTCTTTGACTCTGGAAGTGTCTACTCCATACTGGGCAATGTTCGTATTACCTAAATTGTCCCATTATTTCCCTTAACAACCTGATGCAGGTGGTGTTATTATACCTGACTGTCAGATGAGGTAATTAAAAAATACAAGAAGTTAAATAAAATTTCTGATATCATATTATTACTCTGTTCGAGAATCAGGAGCCGAATCTAGTCTTTATGACTGAGAGGTGAGCCAGTTATCTTCCCATGTCACTTGGCCATCTTGCATATAACAGTCACAAAGAAAATTTTAAAAAATTAAAAAGCAAAGTCATTTGATTTGTGATTCTTTTGCTGTAAATACTGATATTTTACTAGTTTCAATATCTCCCAATAAGTCATCCTAAGGCAGTATTCATTATACAAATTCTATAAAGAGTTTTTGCTTTAAATTTAAAATTAAGATGGAAAAGAATCATTTAACATTTATAGTATATTTTTTTTAATTTCACGAATAAGCTATAGAAAATCGCTAATATAAACATGTCTTGATGTTCCGTAGTTTTATATTTTCATTAAAAAGTATCATCTAGAATAGTATTTAAATAATAACTTAATCTTATATACATATAAAGAAAACAGATGCTCAATCAGTGAAGTCAGTGCAGTCACTCAGTCATGTCCAACTCTTTGTGACCCCATGGACTGTAGCCTATCAGGCTCCTCCATCCATGGGATTTTCCAGGCAAGAGTGCTGGAGTGGATTGCCATTTCCTTCTCCATTTCCTTCTCCCGACCCAGCAATCGAACCCGGGTCTCCCACATTGCAGGCAGACGCTTTACCATCTGAGCCACCAGGGAAGCCCCTCAGATGCTCAATATTTACATAGTGATTATTTTTAAAAATTCCTTATGGGTGCATTGGCATGCATTATAGTAAATACTTGAAATACTTTGCTTCATTTATAATATAGTGGTGATCTTACATTCTCCTTTAGTTGGATTGGCTATAACTCATTGGTTTTGGGGGTCAGACTCTAGAAATGTGAAATAAATAAAAGTTCTTTCATTCATTTGTTCACTCATTCATACCTCTTCCAGCAAAATGTATTAAATTAGGTGAAGAGATAGGCTACCCACTCCAGTATTCTTGGGCTTCCCTGGTGGCTCAGCTGGTAAAGAATCTGCCTGCAGTGCAGGAGACCTGGGTCCAACCCCTGGGTTGGGAAGGTCCCCTGGAGGAGGGCATGACAACTCACTCCAGTATTCTTNCCACTCCAGTATTCTTGGGCTTCCCTGGTGGCTCAGCTGGTAAAGAATCTGCCTGCAGTGCAGGAGACCTGGGTCCAACCCCTGGGTTGGGAAGGTCCCCTGGAGGAGGGCATGACAACTCACTCCAGTATTCTTGCCTAGAGAATCCCCATGGACAGAGGAGCCTAGCGGGCTACAGTCTCTGGGGTCACTCAGGTCACAGCTCAGTGACTAACCACAGACAGACACTGTGCTATTCCTCGATTTATAGTTAAAAGGAAAAAGAAAACTAAAAATGCAGCATGGTGGCATGTTTTGTGCTAGAGGTACAAATGACGCAATGGAATATCAGAGTTGGAGGTCAGGAGGGTTCAGTGAAGAAGGAATTTTCAGTTCAAAGATTCATCGGACTTAGCCAAATTGAGCAATTCATTGACGAACATGGAAATGACCCATTCCTGTAAAAGGGCAGGCGGAAAAAGTGGATTTCTAAGCAAGAGGCAATGAAATAGATTCCAGGTACCCTTGTGAATCCTCAGGGTGAGGAGTTAAGAGATGGCAGTGGTGTGAACCTGTCCGTGTTTCGCATCTAGGGCTCAGGTAGCACACTTCAGTGCTGGGAATTTGGGATGTTGGAACCCCCACCAAGCTTGTTGACTCACCTGTCTTTAGGTTGCAGTGGGAGGAGGTGGAGACTGGGCTTATGGAATGGGACACCCTCGTGCTGCCTCCTCCCAACAGCCTGTGACCTCAGGAAGCCGTCTTCCTGTTCTGAGCTCTAAGAATGAGTGGCCCAGGGAACAAGGTGAAAACTCACTCCCATTGTCCATCCCTGCCCTGTAAGTCACACACAGTCACTTCTGTTAAACAGTACAAGTTACAATGAGTCGCAAACCCTTCCAAATTCCAAGGAGAGGAAAAAGGGAAGGAGGGTCCAAGCCACGTTGTGTGGAATGGGGAGGATTCTGGGGCCATCTTTGAATCATGTGCTCTCTTGCCATCCATCACTCTTACAACATTAAAAAAATCTGGCTGGCTTCCTCCTAAGTCTCATTTGTTCTTACTTTTCATTGGCTTTACCCTAGTTTCTCAATGAAAATGATCCCTTTCATCTTCATAGACGAACTTCTGAATATCTAATCAGAGTGCTCTGATTTTTTTTTTTTTT
>SJYV01020100.1:591797-675244 GCA_006410875.1 Neotragus pygmaeus
TAAAGAAAGCTGAGTACAGAAGAATTGATGCTTTTGAACTGTCGTGTTGGAGAAGACTCTTGAGAGTCTCTTGGACAGCAAGGAGATCCAACCAGTTCATCCTAAAAGAAATCAGTCCTGGGTGTTTATTGGAAGGACTGATGTTGAAGCTGAAACTCCAATATTTTGGCCACCTGATGCGAAGAGCTGACTCCTTTGAAAAGACCCTGATGCTGGGAAAGACTGAGGGCAAGAGGAGAAAGGGACAACAGAGGGTGAGATGGCTGGATGGCATCATTGACTCGATGGACATGGGTTTGGGTAAACTCTGGAAGTTGGTGATAGACAGGGAGGCCTGGAGTGCTGTAGTTCATGGGGTCACAAAGAGTGGGACACGACTGAGCGACTGGACTGAACTGAACTGATCTGGAGATGCAAATACTGACTCACTTTGTAGAGGAGCTGAGACCAATGGAAGTCCATTATCCACACTCACAGGTTAGGAAGAAGAAGAAACTGTATTTCTACTTTAGATTTCTGACTTCAATTCCACGAAGATCTTCAATTTGAGGAAGTAATACTTAATCACTTAAAATAGCTATGAGCAATGCAAGACAGCATACATTCAGGTGCAAGAACCTGTGGTAATTGCACTCTGATGATTTTTGCCTTTGTCTGCAGTCACCTCGTAATAGAGACAAGGGTCAGAGTCATTTCTCCATTGTCTTAGAGACCAAAGGAATATTCTCTGCTCTGCATTTTAAGCTTAAAGGCAAGCAGTTGGAATATGTAATATACATATATCCCTGCTCCTGTTACAATGTTGAAATGTTGCAGGCATTTGAAGCAGTTTTCCTCGTTCACAAATGATCACTCAAGTAAGAGTCGACAGGAACTTTATGGGACTGGAGAAAGGAATCACCCTCAGTTAAGATAAATTATGGTTTTATTCATGGAATTTTTATTTTCTAAACAACAAAAGTCGATATTCCTTCTCTCTAGAAGCAGGATAATTTTGATTCTCGTAGACTTATCAATATACAATATTATCTTAAATGACAGCAGTAATTATATTATCATGAGTACTGAAGTTGGATACCTTTATTTATTAATTCCCTTAGACTCATAATATGTTTAGTAATAATGATAAGTTGATTCCTAAGGTGACAATTTTTATTCATGAACATAATTTAAAGATTTAAGTATTTAGAGTATTTGCTTTCTTTATGGTTCTTGTATGGCATGTCTGTTTTTGACATTATGGATCATTCCAAAATAAACCTTCCCTTGTCCTGGATGAGTCAACCTGTCAGTTTCATTGATTTTGTATTATGTTCTTAGTATTGGGTTATACTATCTATTTCTTCTACTTTATGGTTAAGAAATTTTAAAAAGTTATCAAGTAACAGTATATTAAAGTGCATTAAATTTCACCATTNACCTGTCAGTTTCATTGATTTTGTATTATGTTCTTAGTATTGGGTTATACTATCTATTTCTTCTACTTTATGGTTAAGAAATTTTAAAAAGTTATCAAGTAACAGTATATTAAAGTGCATTAAATTTCACCATTTAATAGACCAGTTGCTGGCATTCACTATGGGCCTTGGGTTTAACTATGTCTTTCAGATTATTCAGAGTTCATGTGTGAGGAGCAGATTTGAGTTTCTGCATCCAAGCAGGTGTTATAAACATTAATAAATTCCCACAAAAACCCTGGGAAATGAGGACACTATTATGTCTACTTTGTAGATAAAGAACTTGCAGCTTGTAATCAGGCCACAGTGAGCCAGACAGAGAAGAGTTTCCCATAAACAGTGAGACAGGATCACAGGTTTGTACTCCAAAATAAAGCAGTCATGTCTGGTAATCGCCTTTATTTGTGATTTTTATGCAGTAAACATTAGTTTGTACTATATGCAAGGCATTAAGCTCATCTGCATGGGGCCTTGTCTCTCATAAAATTAGT
This sequence comes from Neotragus pygmaeus, assembly GCA_006410875.1. NCBI lineage: Eukaryota > Metazoa > Chordata > Mammalia > Artiodactyla > Bovidae > Neotragus > Neotragus pygmaeus. The sequence continues at coordinate 593,746 of SJYV01020100.1, forward strand.
TCTAAGCACAGTCGTTCTTAAGATTTGATCTCTTATTCAAGACGCTTGCATTCACAGTTGCTTGGCACCTTAGATTGGTCTGTAGTTTTGCTTCTATCTTTTTGTTATGAATTTAAGGACAGCTGGTATTTGCTTTACCCACTCCCCACCACCCTTTCCTTGCACATAATCTGCTTCCACACCCCTTCCCTTATTTCTATGAGAGTTCTGAAGAAGAGATAACTCTTCTCATCTTTAGAGTAACCCTGTCCCTTTTTGCTTCCTGNAGGACAGCTGGTATTTGCTTTACCCACTCCCCACCACCCTTTCCTTGCACATAATCTGCTTCCACACCCCTTCCCTTATTTCTATGAGAGTTCTGAAGAAGAGATAACTCTTCTCATCTTTAGAGTAACCCTGTCCCTTTTTGCTTCCTGAAGTTTTTTGTTCCCATACTATGCATTCTTTCTCCAATCCTTTCTGTATCAATTATATGCATTCTTCCATCTAATATTTTCTATTTAAAAGTCTCAGTTCAGTTGCTCAGTTGTGTCCGACTCTTTGAGACGCCATGGACAGCAGCAGGCTGGATCTCCCTGTCCATCACCAGCTCCCGGAGCCTACGCAAACTCAAGTCCATCGAGTTGGTGATGCCCTCCAACCATCTCATCCTCTGTTGTCCATGTCATATAGAGAGAAGTAAATCAGAAAGAGAAAAACTAATATTGCATGCTAACATACAGGTAGAATCTAGAAAACTGGTGCAGATGATCTTATCTGCAAAGCAGAACTAGAGACACAGATGTAGAGAACAAATATGGGACACCAAAGTGGAAGGGGGCTGGGCGGGAGGAGTTGGGTGATTGGGATTGGCATGTGTACACTACTGTCTATAAAATGGATCAGGAGAACTCACCATAGAGCGCAGGGAATGCTACTCAGCGCTCTGCAGTGACCTGATGGGAAAGAAGTCCAAAAGGGAGGGGCTACATGTTGATGTATGAGGACTACCTCAGTGGCTTAGATGGTAAANCTGATGAAAGATAGGGTATCCCCTAACACTAGGCAATCTGGCATTATTAAATTTCATGCAGTTGTCCACGCAGAGCCCCCAGGACTTCATCCATTAGAGTATAGATTTCTGTCCCATGATGTTCTATTCTCTAGAGAATTCTGACCATGGGCCTCTGCTCCAGTAAGTGATGATTGCCTCTACCTGCACGTCTGTTTCTCTAATTCTCTAGCAAGAGTTTGCCTTGTGACTTCAGTTCTCTGAGGGATCTATAAAGAGTTTGGGGTTTTTTTCCAGTTTTGTGGCTTCTGTCCTGTTTGTGGTTGAGTGACAGTTTCCAAGTTCCTTACAAGTCAGACCAGACCCTGGAGTCCAACTCTCCTCTTTGTTTCCTTTTCGACTATAAACTTTAACAGAAATAAGCTTTGAAATGAAAACTCTGTTTGCAAAACACTCTAATCTTTTTGTTAAAGAACTCGGNTCCAAGTTCCTTACAAGTCAGACCAGACCCTGGAGTCCAACTCTCCTCTTTGTTTCCTTTTCGACTATAAACTTTAACAGAAATAAGCTTTGAAATGAAAACTCTGTTTGCAAAACACTCTAATCTTTTTGTTAAAGAACTCGGTGAGCCAAAGAACTATATTCTCAGTGGAAAAATGACAATCTATAAACCATTCTCTTCATGATGAAAACATAAACATCAAGTATTTGGTGACCCCATCCTTCTTTTCACATGCCCCTGCCTGGGGGATTAAGTGACAAAGGACAGTAAAGCTCACTGTTTTCCTGTGCAATGTGTAAAGTCAATGATATTCTAATATCTTGGCAAGTCTTAGGGCTAGCCTCAGAAAGCTTTCAGTCTCAAGCTGAATATTGCTTATGGTTTTGAATGAGGAAATATGTTTCAAGGTGAAGAAAATGTATCTTTGCATAATATTAAAATGAAGCTCTGCCTGGATTCGGTTGAGCTAAGATTCCTCAGGTTGTAACTCATATCTGGGAAACACATTTCTTCTTTCTTGAGATGTTATTGTCCTTTCTTTTGTTGCTTGTGCTTTTCCTCTAGCCATCTCCCACTTTCCTTCTCATAGATTACCCTCTGTTTTCATTGGTCTGGAAAATTCAAACCATGATATATTTCAGTGTATATCAATTCATCAAACAGCCAACTCCCTGAAAGATTTCAGAAAAGCTTCTAGTGAGTAAAGAGGCATATCTCAGCAGAAAGATTTTGCCTTGTCCTTTTGGAAGCTTTTAAAATAATCCCAGGTTCTGAACGGCAATGGACATATTGCATTTAAGAAAATAAATAACAATGCTTTAATATATTTATAACATTGTGTTTATTAAAACTAAGTGGATTGATGATCAAAACAAAATACATTGCATTATCAAAATTACATAGATAGGTGTTCATTTAATAGACTGTAAAAGATCTTTTGTCCATTCCTATCTTCCCTGGTGACTCAGAGGTTAAAGCATCTGCCTCCAGTGTGGGAGGCCTGGGTTCGATCCTTGGGTGGGGAAGATCCCCTGGAGAAGGAAATGGTAAACCACTCCAGTATTCTTGCCTGGAGAATCCCATGGACGGANGCTGCAATTCATGGGGTCGCAAAGTGTCGGACACGACTGAGCGACTGAACTGAACTGAACTTTCTGATAGTGAAGATAATTATATAACACTCATAGTGAATGTATGACTAACAAGTCACAGGAATTAGCTGCAATATGGTGCTATGGGAAAAAACAAAACTGAATTCAGAATACTCTGTACTATGATCCTATAATATCTGACTTATTACTTAACTTCTCTCAGTCTCTTTCATCTCAGTATTAAAAAGAGGGAAATAACATGGAATTCACCTTTCACACACCATCATGAATATCACAATATTTACATGAGTATCATGTGTATAACACGAGGCAACAGTGCCCAGGAAAAGTCAGCCACTGAATCAGGATTAAAACATGACTTTGGTTGTCAAACTGCATAGGCTCAAGTTTCATCTTTCTTATGCATTAGCTGGATGACTGTCATTTAGTTAGTGAGACTTTCGGTATCTTGGTTTTCTTGTTCATGAAATGGATGCGTTCATGGGGTTACAATGAGTTGGACACAACTGAGTAACTTTTAAAATAAATAAAAAATAAATGATGATCACAATAGTATTCATTGTAGGATTACTATGAAGATGAATCAGGTTGTTAATTGCAAATTAGTTGGTAATATTGAGTAACAAATCAAAACAGGAAAAAGTAGTCAAGAGATTTTAAATGAAGAGTCAGCAAAATAATTGTTTTCCTTTTCAAAGAATTAAATGCAGAACTAATCATTCCCATGTGTGTTTGTCCCCAAAATTAAACAGAGAAAATAAAACAAGAAGAAGAAGAAGAAAAAAAAAGAAATGCAGTGCTCCATGCAGAGGAAGGAAGCTATGTCCCTGTCTGCTCCTTAGCGACTGAAATTTGTCTTTCGAATAGCAAAAATAGAATAGTAAACACCCAGAAACATTCATTGCAAAGACCAGGCCTGTCATCCCTTAATGCTTCTTTCCTTTTTTCCATAATTGCATTTATTTATTTATCCGTGTACTTACTCAGGTGCTGGTCTTCATTGCTGCGCGCTGGCTTCCTCCAGTTGCAGCCAGTGGGGGCTCCTCTCCGGTCATAATGCACCGGCCTCTCATCGCTACAGCCTCTCTCCCTGAGGAGGCTCTAGGGCCCCAGGTTTCAGGAGCTGCGGCATGTGAGCTCAGTAGTTGCAGCTTCTGGGCCCCAGCACACAGGCTCAATAGTCTTGATGCTCAATAGTCCTCCAGACAGCATATGGGATCTTCCCAGACCAGGGATCGAACCTGTGTCTCCTGCACTTGCAGGCTGATTCCTCACCACTGAACCACCAGGAAAGCACAATGCTTGTTTTTAAAAAGCTTGTGGAGCACTTTCCCCTCTCGTATATTTAACGCATTTTAATATGAATATGTCTATACAAATTCTTACAATTTGAAGAGCTGTAAATTAATATTATGAAGAATGCCTAATAATTTTATCAAAAACCATTGAAAAACAGACAGGAATATAGTCACCTTTGTTGACCATAATTCCAGGAAAGGAAGCATATGAAGCACATAAAAGTAAAATCCACTTATTGGCCATCCATCATCACTCATTCCATAGCAGAGCTATCGAAATAAACCTTATTTTCTAATTAAGAATTTCTTTTATGGCCAGTAAATTACTTTCATGATTTGCCCTGTAGCTCTGCAGAATGCCACCATCACACCCTGTCTCAGGTATAATGGAAGAAATTTCTATATTCATAAAATGAATGTTTTCTGTCCAGAATTGCTTTTGATTAGTATGAGCTACATTACTGACACTGCCTTTTTCTGGGAAAGAACCCCGAGTGTATTTTATCAAAGTGCAGTAATTGTGCTGGAAGTAAGATAGCAATGGCATTCGTTAGCTTTGATTCTAATGGCTGTAAGAGCCGCAGAAAAGTAGGACTTTGTGCTACCTTTGGATAAAATAATGACTGTCCGTTGCGTGCCAGCTTTCATGGACTTAATTTGTGTAAAGATGATAATGCTGGGCGTGTACTTAGAGCTTTTACTTTCTGAAGCTCCACTTTTCATTTCTGAACGTGCCTGTCAGTGTCGCCAGAAGAATCAGTGAAAACGACCTTGGCCTTCGGCATGAGTGGTCTAAATTGAAAGAAGCATATTTCGAGAGCTGAGACCCAGCCACAAACCCAACAGCCAGCTGGATAATAAAGCAAAGGCAGCTGCCAACCCAGCTGTGCAATGCGCTCGCGGGGTGGTGTTTGGTTCAAGACTCACTCGCCTGCCTCATATCTGCACCCAGAGAGCTGCTTCCACTGGAGTCTGTGAATTTCACTCCTCTTCTTAACTACCTGAGGATATCTACTCAGCCTAAATTGTGTGATTATTTTCATTATTGTTTAAAATTCTGCATTATCCATGTAGGACTTTTAGAAACTTTTTAAAATTTCTTTATGTGTTTGGTCAAACCAGTCAGTCCCAAAGAAAATCAACCCTGAATTGCATCCCAGTGAATATTGGGAGGACTGATGCTGAAGCTGAAGTTTCAATAATTTGGCCACCTGATGTGAAGAGCCAACTCATCGGAAAAGACCCTGATGCTGGGAAAGATTGAGGGCAAGAGGAGAAGGGAATGACAGAGGACGAGATGGTTGGATGGCATCACTGGTTTAATGGACATGGGTTTGAGCAAACCCTGGGAGATGATGAAGGACAGGGAAGCCTGGCATGCTGCAGTCCATGGGGTCGCGAAGAGTCGGACATGACTGAGCGACTGATGAATGAATGAGCAACGTGTTTGACTCCATCGGGTCTCAGCTGCAGCCCTCTGGATCTTCACTGCATTATGTAGGATCTTTTATTGGGGTTCCCAGACTCTCTACTTGTGGCACTTGGGCTCCAGAGGGTACAGGCTCAGTAGTTGCAGCCAAGCATGCAACTAGCATGTGGGATCTTAGCTCTTGGACCAGGGATCAAACCAGCATCCTCTGCATTGCAAGGCAGGTCTTAACCATTGAACCTCTAGGAAAGTACCTCCACTTAGGATTAAAAAACAAAACAAAACTTTGGACTGGTCAAAGCAAAACAAAACTGCCTTTGTCTGAACTATCCACAATTGTCTTTGAGAAATCAGCAGACAGCTGTGAATGGTCCCACAATTCACATATGAAGATAGCATGATGCTATTTATAAATAAACCTAGAGAGGTTAAACCTAGAGAGGTGTTGGTAGATGGAGAGAGAATGCACAGTGGCATTAAGGAAGGTGGAAAGAATACACAGAGTTGTCTGGAATCTGGCTGACTGGGGCATTTGTCTGTCCCCTCCCATGCCTCTTGCCCAGGGTTGGCAGGTTGAGATCCTGACTTACAGACGAGCATGTAAGGAGATAAGAGGATTGAAGGAGGTTACGCGGTAGATGACGTGGAAGATGGGGGCTGGTCGCAGGTGGAGCCTCATCTTTGACAGTACAGTTTTTCATTTTAGATTAATTTTTTGCTCGGATATAAATTTCAATATTTGGGTTTTATTAAAATCAAGATAATAAATAGAATGTTTACACCAAATCACCTTGAAGTGGTGCTTTCAAAGAATAAAGCAACAGAAACTCAAATCATAATGGCTTATCATGTGATTTTAGAAAATTTCAACTACCAAATGCCCCAATCTGTTTTCCAAGATTACTTTTTAGCTATTACCAGGGCGATCTTACAATCTAAAGTTCTATTTCACTTAAGAGTAAATAGATTTGTAGAAATATGTCCAAGAGATCCAGCATCTGAGAAAGGAAGCTGTCAGTGATGCATGTTTATTTTGTCAGAAGTTGCCATCTAATTATTATTTTGTAGCAGTCTTAAAGGGAGGTGAAGTCTACTAATATTATCACTTTGTAATCCAGAATGTTTCCCTCTGACATATAAAAAAAAGCAAAATGAATGGAGACACATGGTCGAAACCCAGAAGCATTAACAGGATACAACCCCCTTCCACTTTTTCAAGTCGCGAAAGGCCAAACTCAGGACTAAAATTAGACCAAATTCTTTGAGTGGTTCTTACTCCCCTTTGGATGGTTCTTATTCTCCAATGCTGGCATCTGGCGTGGACCAGCCCAAATCTCAGCCTGAGAGGCTCTACTATTTGCAGCGGATGTACAGCAAGTAAAAGGGCTTCCCAGGTGGAGCTACGGTAACAAAAGAAAACACTTGTCAGAGCAGGAGGCTTAAGAGACTCGGGTTCCATCCCAGGGATGGGAAGATGCCCTGGAGGAGGAAATGGCAACCCACGCCAGTATTCTTGCCTAGATAATCCCAGACAGAGGAGCGTGGCAGGCTATAACCCACAGGATCTCAAAGAGTTGGACATGACTGGAGTGACTTAGCATGCATGCACAGACTGAGCAAAGCTCAAAGGTGATGTCAACATGGAAAGCCCTAATGGGCACTGAGCACCTTCTATAGGGAATGTGGTGTCAAGTCTCCGGATGATCAATTTCTGCTACCTCTTAAACAAGCCGACCGACCCTGCTTTCTTAAATGATCAGTTCTCTTTCTTTGTCTTTCCTGAATTAAATACACATAAATTTGGATATCATTTCAAATATTCCAACACATGGCTATGTTATCTATGTACAGCACAACATCCTTTTTTATAAACTCAGATCTGAATGAAACAAACTGTCTTCTATTTGAAATAATAGTGGCAACTACCCTTTATTTAGTGCTGACTTTGAACTGTGGACTTTGCATTCATGGTCTCTAGTCACATCATGGATTATCTGTGACAGATATTATCCCTCTTTTGTAGATGGGAACAGGAGGCCCCGAGACACCAAGTAACTTAGCCAATGGTAGGAACCGATAAAGAAGGACGCTAATTCAGCCCTTTAGACCTTGATGCCCTTGATAATACAGGAGCTTTCTTTTGTCAGTATTCATAGTGACGCAATTTTAGTTAATGCAGAATTTCTCAAAGATCCATTGCACACATATTCTAATAATAAAAGGAAAATCCTAGCAAATACCTTTACATGTGTCTTTTAAGGCTCTGTTTTTTTCTGCAGAATCTCTACAGTTTGAATGCTACCGGGTATGTAATTGTTAGTGTTCTCACATTTATCTCTTTAAATCATTATCAGGTAATGAGAGTAGTCAAAATATACCATGTGCTTTCTATGTGCAAAACTTATAATAGGCTGTCTTCAAGAACTGTTGTTGTTGTTCAGCTGCTAAGTTGTATCCAACTCTTTGCAACCCTGTGGACTGCAGCACACCAGGCTTCCCTGTCCTTCACTACCTCCCAGAGTTTGCTCAAAATCTTGTCCATTGAACTGGTGATGCCATCCAGTCATCTTATCCTCGGTTGCAAATTAACTCTCTTAATTGTCATCAAGATTTGACTATTTAGATGATTATTTGATCTCTACCATCATCATCTTACCAATGAGGAAACTCAAAAACAGAGGTAAAATGATGTGTTTAAAGTTATATAGTCAGTTAGTGGCAGACCTAGAATCAAACTTGTCCTTTTGACACAGTCTAAAATCTTAGCCTCTATGCCAAACTGTCTCTAAATAATACTTTCCTTAGTGTGAAAAGCATCAGTTGCTTGGTCATGTCCAACTCCTTGCAACCCCACCAGGCTCCTCCGTCCATGGAATTCTCCAGGCAAGAATACTGGAATGGGAACCATTACCTTCTTCTAGGGATCCTCTCAGCCCAGGGATCGAACCCTGGTCTCTAGCATTGCAACCTGGTTAAAAGAAGTTTAATAGCACATTTTTTGCATACTACATAATAGAAAGAAATATTAAATTGAACCTTAAAGATATAAATATTTATTAAAGCCACTTAGTTCTAAAATGTAATTAGAAAATCCATTGACTTACAGTCAACTGTATTCAATACTTTGTAAATAGAGAGTTGTGAATCATTTACTGGGCAGTGGGAAGCTACCATTATTTTTGTCACCATTATTTTGGTTCATATTTGTTAAGTGAGCTAAATGACTATCTTTATAGTCATTCTCTCTCTGTTAAGCAAGCTTAAGTCAGTCAATATGAGTAGGAACAAACCATGAAAATTATTTTTTAAAAGGCATTTTCTGTAATCCAGTGGTATTCTATGAGCTGCCACAGATTCCGTACTCATACAAAAAACAAGAAAAAAAGTAACTGGTTCTGCATGCCTTAACTACCAAACCCCAAGGACCTTTCACTCCTTAAATGATCCTGTTGTCACTCATTAAGTTGCCCTAGGAGGTATAACCCCCAAACAGTGACTTCTGAGAGATAATAACCACAGCCGTGGCCTAAAGCACTTAGATAGACTACCCTCTTTCTTCAAGCGCTATTAAGCCTGTGGGGTAAAGCCCTTGACCTGTGGTGTCAACATAGCATCTTGGCCACGGTCACGAATGAAAGGGCCATCTACATGTGTGCTTAAGGTAGAATGCACAATAGACCACGCACCATTTATTAAAGTTNAAAACAGTGACTTCTGAGAGATAATAACCACAGCCGTGGCCTAAAGCACTTAGGTAGACTACCCTCTTTCTTCAAGCACTATTAAGCCTATGGGGTAAAGCCCTTGACCTGTGGTGTCAACATAGCATCTTGGCCACGGTCATGAATGAAAGGGCCATCTACATGTGTGCTTAAGGTAGAATGCACAATAGACCACGCACCATTTATTAAAGTTCACATGTCAAAACAGGCAGTATTAGAGCTCTCAGTATCATCTTTCAGCTGTGACCAGAAAGACAAAAGCAGAATTATCAGGCTGGAATAGACCTTGAAAGATTATTTAGTCCATTGCTTGATCTTAAGGCAAACCATACAAGTATTGTATACACTAGTCAACCCATCAACCAAGATTTATTTTATATTTACAGGTGCACAGCCTTGTATAGGATCTGGCCCTCTATACCATTAGAGTCATGTTTTCCCAAGGGTTTGAGTCATTCTCAAGTGCAGCCCACAAAGGTTCAGAAGCAGTACTCTGTTTATTTTAGTACCAAAAAAAAAAAAGTGTCACTAGTGTTCACCGTTCATTGTGGGAAGTGGCAGGAATAAATGATGAATCAAGCACAGCTTTGTCTTCAAGAAGTTTGCAACCACTAGCAACCCAATCTCCCCCTCTCTCCACTTCATACGTATACTTATCGTTACGGTCACACCACACCAGCCACAACCGCTGCCCAGCCTCTGTGAAGGTTCTTAAGCATCTGAAACTTATCAGACGTCCTTTGGAAAGTTAGCAAGTTTTGTGGCCACTGATACATATGCAGGCACCCACATTACATATGGCAACAGCTTATAAAAATTTGATAAGAGATTGAATATGGTGTTTCTATTCCAAAACACCCAAATATGTCTTCGTGGGAATGCAAAATGACAAACACAGTTAATTCAGACTGTAGTTTGTGTCAAAAGGGAGGTCCCAAGATTTGTTATTCTCAGGCTTGTTCTCCCCAAACCCAGATCTCACTCATCCCCAAAACCTCACACGCTGGGGTGTCTCGGTCTCAGCACTCCTGAGGCCAGGATCTAGCCAGCCACTGTGTCTAAAATGGTGAGCGCTCCAGGGTTTTCGGTTCAGAAATCATTTGAAATGCATGCCCTTCCTCTTTACAGCTATAGAAGAGAAAAGCTAAAGAATTCAGCCTTGCAAATAGGCTTCTAGATGTGTACATATTGTATGGTTGGCTAGGCATAGATTAAAGGTGCTGGTCACACCAGAGTTGAGCACAGGTGAAATGTATGAGCAGTTTATGGAGTAATCTGAGCTGAATCCAAACTTCAGAAATATGAAGCATGACCTCCCGACGTGTCCTACAGGAGTCTGATCATGGGAATATTATGTCAACATACAATACTGGTGATTTATTAATGATCCAGAATACAGAATCACAGGTCAGAAAAAGATCCCTCATTAGCCATTGAGGCTTGATCTATCTGGGCAAGGAACACAAGGGTATCAGCCTTTACCAGGCAGCAGACTCCTTTATGGGAGAAGGCAATGGCACCCCACTCCAGCACTCTTGCCTGGAAAATCCCATGGATAGAGGAGCCTGGGGGGCTGCAGTCCATGGGGTCACTAAGAATTGACACGACTGAGTGACTTCACTTTCACTTTTATGCATTGGAGAAGGAAATGGCAACCCACTCGTGCTCTTGCCTGGAGAATCCCAGGGACGGTGGAGCCTGGTGGGCTGCCATCTATGGGGTCGCACAGAGTTGGACACGACTGAAGCGACTTAGCAGCAGCAGCAGCAGCAGCAGACTCCTTTCTGAGAGCACCCTGGTCCTCACCCTGTTGTATGTCAAGCTTCACACGCTGACAGTTCAACTGCTGAACAGGTTTGAGAGATGACGGGCTGGTGGAGTACATGTTGCCTTTCTGAAATGGTCTATACAGACATGAAGTAGACATGGTATCTAGGTGTGCCACAGCTTTCCTTCCAAGAGGCAAGCATCTTTTAATTTCATGGCTGCAGTCACTACCTGCAGTGATTTTCGAATCCAAGAAAATGAAATTTGTCACTGCTTCCATTTTTCCCTTTATACTTGCCGTGACGTGACATACCTAGTGTATTAAAAAGCAAAGACATCACTTTGCCAACAAAGGTCTGCATAGTCATAGCTATGGTTTTTCCACAGTCATGTATGGACATGCAAGTTGGACCATAAAGAAGGTTGAACGCTGAAGAATTGATGCTTTCAAACTGTCATACTGTAGAAGACTCTTGAAAGCCCCTCACACAGCAAGGAGTTCAAATCAGTCCATCCTAAAGGAAATCAACCCTGACTATTCATTGGAAGGGCTGATGCTGAAGCTCCAATAGTTTGGCCGCCTGATAGGAAGAGTTGACTAAACATTGGAAAAGACCTTGATGCTGGGAAAGATTGAAGGTGGGAGGAGAAGGGGGAGACAGATGATGAGATGTTTGAATGGCACCACTGACTCAATGGACATGAATTTGAGTAAGCTCCAGCAGACAGTAAATAACACAGGAGCCTCATGCTGCAGTCCATGAGGTCGCAAAAAGTTGGACACAACTTAATGACTGAACAACAGCAAAGACACAGTGTGACTCCAGCCAGAAACCCTTTTTAGGACCGACATGCCCCTCCCCCTTAGGCACTGCCCTCTCCCTGGGAATTACGCTCAGTCATGGAGAACGGCCTTCCCCTTCCAAGGGGCAGTCCATGACCAGAGACCGGTGAATATGCAGATGTAAGAGTCCAGCCTCTCAGCTCAAGTTCAGAGTACTTCTGAAAGGTCACATCAATTCCAAAGCCTCTTGTGGCATCAGGTGCAAAACCATGTTGCATGCCAACTGCACCCTTTTTCCACCCCAGATTTCTTCACTTTCATATAAATGCATCACCTGAGTCCACGGACCTCTGGCTGACAACTCCTTTTATTAGAGTCTGTATCCACAGAAATAATTGGTGAGCTACAAATTTTCCTCTTCATATGAAAAAATTCTAACCAATTGCATCCAATACTTTTCGTCTTACTTTTTATAAAAAACAGAACACATTCTGTTGTCCTGTGTTGAGCCACTCAGTCATGTATAACTCTGTGACCCCATTGACTGTAGCCTGCCAGGCTCCTCTGTCCATTGAATTCTCCAAGCAAGAATACAGGATTGGGTCAGCCATTTCCTTCTCCAGGGGATCTTCCCAACCCAGGAATCCAACCAGGGTCTCCTGCATTGCAGGCAGATTCTTTACCAGCTGAGCTACCAGGGATGCCCAGAACACATTATAATGTGATTTCAATGCATTGGGCTCTGGTGAGCTCAAATGCCAACCATCTCTCTCTTCAAATTCAGCATTGCATGGAATCCTCTTCATTGGTGTAAGCTGTCCCTGCTGTTGAAGCTGTATTGTTATCTGGCAGTGGGTTTTAATCAGAGTTTGTTAAATATGTTTGTCTATAACATTAGATGGGATAAATTGTACCTTATCATTTTGGCTCATGGCAAAATAGAACAATTAAGCTGCCCGGTGGCAGGCTGACATTTATCAGACTATTTTCACTGCCAGTTTAAATGACAACGTTGGCGTAATCCAATTTGTGTTCTCGGCAGCTTAGGGAAGCATCAAGGTGCCTGCAGTGTTTGTGAATGGGTTGCCAGTGTGGTGCGCTGATTTCTAAATATATTCTTCCCAGATATCAGTTTTGTACATTTTTCCCCCAGATTGAAACAAGCTATTCAGGAATGCACTGTCCCTGGGATTAGCCCCGGGAGTCATTTCTCTTGTAACCAGCCTCTAGCATCACTTGTAGAGAAAGGAGTTGACTAGAAGACCATTGTTTAAAAATTCCAGTTCTACTTGGGTGCATGCGTGTCATCTCTGTTACAGAACTTATGGCAGCATCCTGTTGGAAGACCTAAAATGTAGAGATGCTAAGAGGGGAAACACACAGAACAACCCATCAAGCAGATTGGAAATATTAAAAGGACTTCTCTCTGCTTCACCTTGACCCCTCTGCAAGCTCAAGTTAGCAGAACCCCCTGAATATGCCTTTAAACACTGTATTCAAATTAGGAGTTTGGGATTAACAGATATACACTATTATATATAAAATAGATAACCACAAAGGACCCACTGTATAGCACTGGAAAATATATTCAATATTTTGTCATAACTTATAGGGGAAGGGGGCTTCCCTGGTAGCTCAGCTGGTAAAGAATCTGCCTGCAATGCAGGAGACCCCAGGAAGACCCCTGGAGAAGGAAATGTATTCCTGCCTGGAGAATATCCATGGACAGAAGAGCCTGGTGAGCTACAGTCCTTAGGATCACAGAGTTAGACAAGACTGAGCAATCTACATCTATATATCTAGATAGATGTATTCAATATATATTCTATTAATATATTCAATATATGACTATGCTGTAAACCTGAAACTAACTCAACAGTGTAAAGAAACTATACTTCAATAAAAAATCATGGATATTAAAAAAGAAAATTGATATGGACACTCTATAGAGAAAGCATGCTGCACATATCTGACCCTTCCCCACTCCCCTTAAGGTACAGAAAAAATTGAATCAGAATGTCTGGTATCATTTCTGTTTAAAAATGTTATATTAACCCAGTAATCGAGGTTTTCAGGCTAGTTTCTAGACTGTGTTTCAGAGTGAGAATAAATAAGTCATTCTACTTCCTCCTAGGAAGAATTTATCCCACTTTTTAGATTGGGATATTCATGTAAAAGAAAATAAATATCATATCTCCTTTACCTAATGATCTTATAAAAACAGAAGCTGTAGTAAATGCAAAACTAAATTCAAAAGGATTAGTTAGAATGAAGCTGTTGTTTTAACATGAGCTTTACATATTAATATCACATTTTTTCCTTGTAAGTAAATAGTTGTATTTCGTGTTATAGAAATAAACAATCCAGGATTGATAAAATTCTTAGCTTGCAGGAGTTTGGGTAGGGTGAAGAGAAAAGACTCAGGCCAGCCCCTGAAGAGGGTTCCGACCTGTGTGTTCATCCTTCTAGCCCCGTGTGAAATCAGGCTGTCTGCACAGCTGCAGTTCCCAGGGAATCAGGACTTGGGTCCTCTGTCTTCTGGGACTTCCCCAAAAGTTATCAGAAGTTTCCATCTCTTCATTATCCCTTCCCCAAGGTTTTCAGCCCTGCTGGAGGCCAAGAGAAAATGCCCCCTTCTTTGTGTTTTCTATCAACCACTGACTCTCTTTAGTGTCTCTGGTAATTGTGACTCTTTTTCTTACCAAACAACGATGATCATCTCCTTTTTGGTGGAATTGTGATGGTTGGTGGTGGGGAGAGACTGTTAGGTGGTGGGGAGAGACTGTTAGGTGGTGGTGAAGGTAGATCTGGCTTCTGAAGTACATTCTTTCCAGTCACGTGTTTATAAATTCATTCTATGCCCCATTTCAGCATGTTTTCATTGTTGATATTCAAAACATTTATCTTCTGAATGTCAAAGATAATTTCTATCAACTGCGTGTCACTAGGATTTGAAAGGCTCGGCTCAAAATCAAAAAAATATGTCTATTCTATAACTCGTTTGCCTTCCTTTTTCTAGGTTGTATGTGCAATCTTTCTAAAAGCAAAGAGCAGACTGGTGTGAAGAGTTATGGATAACAGAAATGTGGTTTAAAAAATTTTGCTGTTATCTAAAATATCGGCCTACCATATCCATTTAACATACCTCAATCACAATGAAAAACATTTTGTACACACTCTTAGGTGTAGACACAAAGGAATTTCAATCAGGTATTCTAACAAATACACGCACACGAATGTTCATAGCGGTACTATTCACAGGAGCCAACACGTGGAAACAGTCCAGTGTCATCAAGAGATGAATGGATAAACCAAAGGCCGTACAGTCATATGATGGAATACAATTCAGCCCTTAAAAAGGAATGAAGTACTGATACTTGCTACAGCCCGGCTGAAATTTGATCACATTGTTAACTGTGAGAGACAGTTATAGAAGGACAGACATTATAACTCTATTTAGATGAAATACCCGAAACAAGCAAACCCATATGGACAGAAAGCAGACTGGGGGTTGTCAGAAGCTGGGGCAGGAGGATGAAAAGTGACTGTTTAATAGATATGAGATTTCCATTTGGAGTGATAAAAATAATACTAGAAATAGAAGAGATAATGGCTAGAAAATATTGTGAAGACATTTAAGCCCATCTGAATAAACTGTATGGTCTAAAATGATTAAAATGTGAAATTTGATGTTATCTGTATTTTACCACAATAAAAGATAATTGCAGAAGTAAAATATAATTTTTAGTAGACAATTCAAGGCAAGTCTTAAATATGTTTTATGAAACAGGAGGACGCTACTTCTTTTCCCATAATCTTACTTTACTGAAGCTGCTGTTTTCCCGTTTCCAATTTTTCCCCCAAATATCTGAAATAAAAATACTGCAAAATATTAAGTAAAATAATTTGCTATCGTGCTTAGTCACTCAGTCATGTCTGACTCTTTGCAACCTCATGCACTGTAGGCCAGCAAGCTGCTCTGTCCATGGGGATTCTCCAGGCAAGAATGCTGGAGTGGGTTGCTGTGCCCTGCTCTGGGGGGATCTTCCCAATTTAGGGATCGAACCCAGGTCTCCCACACTGCAGACAGATTCTTTACCGTCTGAGTCACTATTTACTATTAGGATACATATATAATGTAGGATCAAAGAGTTTATAAAATTGATAATGAGGATGAGGATGATGACTGAGTTCTGAGGTTTATTATGTGACAGGCAGTCATCTGAGATTTTTTTGCTATTTTAACTCATCTCATCCTCTTTCAACTGTGATGAGACTGGTGCTGAGACCATTCCCACTTTACAGAAATGGACACTGCAGCCAGTCACTGGTTCGATGTCACACGGACAGCATAGGGAACAGTGAGATGTGAACTTAGACGTTATGGCCAGAAGGTCCGAGATTTTGAGCAACTGCATTTCGGATGCACAGGAATATTGTAGTATGCTAAGTTCAGGCCCTTTTAAAAAAATCATTTTTAATTGGAGGATCATTGCTTTATAATGG
The DNA here is from genome assembly GCA_006410875.1 of Neotragus pygmaeus. Taxonomy (NCBI): domain Eukaryota; kingdom Metazoa; phylum Chordata; class Mammalia; order Artiodactyla; family Bovidae; genus Neotragus; species Neotragus pygmaeus. Next base: position 609,857 of record SJYV01020100.1, read on the forward strand.
TGTGTCATTCTCCGCCCTGCAATGAAGTGAATCAGGGGTAAGTGTTTACTATCCCCTGCCTCTTGAGCCTTCCTCTCACCCAGTCCCCATCCCACCCAGCTAGGGCACTCCAGAGCTCCAGGCTGAACTCCCTGGGTTTACACAGTGGCTTCCCACTACCTATTTTACATATGCTAATAGATTATTTAAATGCTTCTCTCTCGGTTCCTCCCACCCTTTCCTCCCCCCTCCCCGTGTTCACAAGCCCCGTCTCTGTGTCTGTGTCTCTATTCCTGTCCTGAAAACAGGTTGATCAGCACCACCTTTCTAGATTCCATATGTGTGTGTTCATGTAGGATATTTTTCTAACTTACTTTACACTGTATAAGAGACTCTAGGTTCTTCCCCCTCAGTTCAACTGGCTCAAATTGGCTCCTTTTTATGACTGAGTAGGGGCTTCCTAGGTGGCTCAGGGGGTAAAGAATCTGCCTGCAACTTAGGAAATGTGGGTTCAATTCCTGGGAAGATCCCCTGGAGGAGGGCATGGCAATCCACTCCAGTATTCTTGCCAGGAGAATCTCATGGACGGAGGAGCTTGGTGGGGTACAATCCATGGGGTCGCAAAGAGCAGGACACAGCTGAAGCTAAGTCATAGCATGCCAGCAAGCACATCTCTCCTAAAGAGAATTTTACTGACCAGAAATAGGTTTACAGAGTATGCAAATCTCCCTGTGACTTCATTTACATGACAATCAGCCTTTCCACGGTGTTCTGACAACTTTCCTGTCCACTGTGGGATGTTTATTGGTTCATTATTTGTAAAATAGTAAAACCTCATCTGAAAAAAAAAAGAAGCATGTTGTGTCTTTCATTTCAAAACCGCCCCAGGGCCCTACGGGGTATATTAAATCTGTCTCTTTGCCGTATATCTCGCTGTCCATTTTACTTGAAACCAGGTGTTTTGTATATTGAACTTTTTAACACCGCGGGGAGGTAAGTATGCACAGCTGGAGGTTTATGCTTCACACATTTTCATGTTGGAGAACAAGAAGCGGCCCCCAGGAGTAACTCCTTCAGCAAGGAGCAGGGGGGGTCGGGCGAACAAAGCGCTTCTGTATCTGGTGGCGGGCGCGGGGCGGGGGATGTCTCGGATGCGGGACCCGCATGCAAAGTGGCTGCCAGCGACGCGGAGACAAAACGTGGCGACGGATCGCAGGGCCCAGGTTCTCAGATCAATCAGGAGCGATGAGGCTGTCACCGCAAGAAGGGCCGAGACGCAGCATCAAAGCCGGGAGGGAGAGAGGAGCGGCTTTTGGCCCGCCTGCCTTTTGTCTTCTTAACCAGCCCCAGGAGCCAGCTCACATCCCCCGTGAAAGGCCGAGTTAATCTGTTTCTAGTGAACATTGTTCGGCTGTGTGTAGTCAGCTCCGCAATCATTAAAGAAAAANAGCCTTCCTCTCACCCAGTCCCCATCCCACCCAGCTAGGGCACTCCAGAGCTCCAGGCTGAACTCCCTGGGTTTACACAGTGGCTTCCCACTACCTATTTTACATATGCTAATAGATTATTTAAATGCTTCTCTCTCGGTTCCTCCCACCCTTTCCTCCCCCCTCCCCGTGTTCACAAGCCCCGTCTCTGTGTCTGTGTCTCTATTCCTGTCCTGAAAACAGGTTGATCAGCACCACCTTTCTAGATTCCATATGTGTGTGTTCATGTAGGATATTTTTCTAACTTACTTTACACTGTATAAGAGACTCTAGGTTCTTCCCCCTCAGTTCAACTGGCTCAAATTGGCTCCTTTTTATGACTGAGTAGGGGCTTCCTAGGTGGCTCAGGGGGTAAAGAATCTGCCTGCAACTTAGGAAATGTGGGTTCAATTCCTGGGAAGATCCCCTGGAGGAGGGCATGGCAATCCACTCCAGTATTCTTGCCAGGAGAATCTCATGGACGGAGGAGCTTGGTGGGGTACAATCCATGGGGTCGCAAAGAGCAGGACACAGCTGAAGCTAAGTCATAGCATGCCAGCAAGCACATCTCTCCTAAAGAGAATTTTACTGACCAGAAATAGGTTTACAGAGTATGCAAATCTCCCTGTGACTTCATTTACATGACAATCAGCCTTTCCACGGTGTTCTGACAACTTTCCTGTCCACTGTGGGATGTTTATTGGTTCATTATTTGTAAAATAGTAAAACCTCATCTGAAAAAAAAAAGAAGCATGTTGTGTCTTTCATTTCAAAACCGCCCCAGGGCCCTACGGGGTATATTAAATCTGTCTCTTTGCCGTATATCTCGCTGTCCATTTTACTTGAAACCAGGTGTTTTGTATATTGAACTTTTTAACACCGCGGGGAGGTAAGTATGCACAGCTGGAGGTTTATGCTTCACACATTTTCATGTTGGAGAACAAGAAGCGGCCCCCAGGAGTAACTCCTTCAGCAAGGAGCAGGGGGGGTCGGGCGAACAAAGCGCTTCTGTATCTGGTGGCGGGCGCGGGGCGGGGGATGTCTCGGATGCGGGACCCGCATGCAAAGTGGCTGCCAGCGACGCGGAGACAAAACGTGGCGACGGATCGCAGGGCCCAGGTTCTCAGATCAATCAGGAGCGATGAGGCTGTCACCGCAAGAAGGGCCGAGACGCAGCATCAAAGCCGGGAGGGAGAGAGGAGCGGCTTTTGGCCCGCCTGCCTTTTGTCTTCTTAACCAGCCCCAGGAGCCAGCTCACATCCCCCGTGAAAGGCCGAGTTAATCTGTTTCTAGTGAACATTGTTCGGCTGTGTGTAGTCAGCTCCGCAATCATTAAAGAAAAATAACTAGGTTGGCAGGATCGGGAAAAAAAAAAACAGCCTTGATTTTCCTGTGGGGTGCGTTTTGTCAGGAGAGGGATTTTCTGCCTGTATCATTGTCCGCCCGACAGGGAAAAAGGGACCGACCTCCCACAACAGACTCAGGCAGGCTGCGAGCTTTTTGGCCTCCGCGATGAGCTGTGTGGAGCCAGACGGAAGATGCTTTATGAAAATTAAAAACACGACCTTTCCAGTGCATTCTCTTCTGGATTCAGTTTCCCCTCTGAAGTCTTCTTAAGAAATTCAAGCACAACAACAACAAAAAAGCACTTTCCCACACTTGAGTCTTGGGTTGGCTTTCCCAGAAGAATTGGTCATGGTATTGCAGGGGGAGTTTGATGCTTATGGACGTGGGAAGAGATACAGGGGAGAGTCAGTGCAAGGTGAGGGGGGATGTCTTTATCATTTCTTTGTACGTGGCTTTGATGTCAAGAAAGTTTCATTTAGCTCCGCTGATTATAGATCAACCTCTCCACCATTCAAATAAGATGGTCCTATTACATTTAGTCAAATGATGATTCAGATTGTCGTCATTTGAGGGCAGGTATGTAGTCAGCATCATCTTTGTGTGTGTGTATGCCAAGTCACTTCAGTCATGTCCAACTCTTTGTGGACGTTTGGACTGTAGCCCACCAGGCTCCTCTGTTCATGGGATTCTCCAAGCAAGAACACTGGAGTGGGTTGCCATGCATTTCTCCAGGGATCTTCCTGACCAAGGATCGAATCCACGTCTCTTATGTCTCCTGCATTTGGCAGGCAGGTTCTTTACCACTAGCTGCCCTTAGGAAGCCTGGAGCCAGTTGTCATTTCCTTCTCCAAGAAATCTTCCTGACCCAGGGATCGAACCTGTATTTCTAAAGTCTCCTGCATGGGCAGGCAGGATTTTTACTACCAGCGCCACCTGGGAAAGCCTGAGCATCATCTTTGCCTCAAACTAATGAAGCCCCCCTCTTAGCATGGATAATGCTGCTCTAAGACCACACAGATTCACTCTGCTTAAGACTGAAGGCGTTTTTTCTTCTTTGGGCTACTTATAAGGTGGATTGCAAAATCATACAATGATATTAATTAATGTAAAAGAGAACTTGAAAAATCTACCACCTATTCATGATAAAAACTCTCAAGAAGTTAAGAATAGGAATAATTAGAACTTGATGAAGATCATCTCCAAAATCCTACATCTAATACCATATTTGATAGTGAATAGAGCTTTGTCCTGTGTTTGGAACAAGGTAAGGGTGTCTGCCCTTATCACTCTTCTAACATAAAAGTTGGAATTCTGGCCACTTAACTAAAGAAATAGAAAGAAGTAAAAGGCATAAAGATTGGAAATGTAGAAACAAAACCATTCATGGTTCTTTTACACAGAAAATCTCTGAATCTACAAAAGTAATAAGCAATTTCAACAAGTTTTCAGGATGCAAGATCAACACAAAGAAATCCACACTTCTACACGCTAAGAATGAGAATGGGTAAACCAAAATTGAAAACATTTACAGTCACTTAAAATAAAATGAAATATTTTGATGTACACTTCAGTGAAATATATATTAGTTATGTATAATGAAAATTGCAAAATGGTGAAAAATCAAGAAAATCTAAATAAATGGGGAGATATACACACACACACACACACACACAAAAAGACTGAAGGCGGTATGGTGATGTTGGATTCAACTGGCTGAGTGTTGGATTCTGTGTAGCTACAACAATTGGCACCATGAGTTTTCCTGCCAAGAAAAAAATAAATGCAAACTCTTTCAAAATAAAAAAAAAGCAACACCTGGAATACCAAGTAAAGAGAGATTTTGGCAACATATCTGCATTACACAGATATGAGAGAGTCACTCATATCTGACCAGAGGAAGGAAAAAATTAAAGCTTGGGTTTTTTTAACTGTTTTTGCCCAATTATTTTTGAAGGTTTGAGATAGTTCTTTCTGCACTTAAACTGAGGCTTATGGAGTTTTACTTGTAATGCTATAAATAATCTTTCTCTTTCCAGTGTGAGTGGTGTAACTTGCTTTGGTGGGTCAAAGCTTCATGTTGGAAAAATGACTGGTGGGTTTTCCCTGGATTTGTAGAACAGAAGTCTGCTTCTCCCTGGATTCTCAGGGCACTGAACTGCCCCATGTATGTGATAGGATGTCATTTTTTGTTTATTGGGAAGTATCTTGAGAAGTCATGATAGGAGGAAAAAAAAGAGTCAGAAATTCCAGGGAAGATTCCAAATGGAAAATGATGATCCAGCGTGGAGGATAACTTTGGCTGATGTCTAAATATCATGATTCTATGAGCTCAAGGGTGATAAGATGCAATGACGTGAATCGTTACCTTTTCCCACAGGACACCTGAAAGTCCTTATTTTATTCTCACCAGCGCCGCCCCCCCCCCCCGCAACCTGTGCATATAATTCATATTTTTGCACTTAAATCTGTGGCAATTTTTTAAGCATCTATTTCTGCTTCCACCTGCTTAGACGCCAAATTGTAATTCTCTTCCTGCCTATAGCAAACTTTCTAGTTTACGCCATAATTTCTGCTGATTTCCTGTGAACCAAAGTGGGCAGTTCTAAGATTTCACAAAATGTTGAAGAATTGAAGACTCTCTTTCAATTTCTAACCTTCTATCCTCATTGACTACTGAGCACCTGAACTGATCCGAGCCCCAACTGAAGACGCGTTAGACTAGAAACGGAAATCTCATGCTGACGGTGTTTAGTTACTCAGTCTTGTCTGGCTCTTTGTGACCCCAGGGACTGCAGCACCCGAAGCTACCCTGTCCTTNCCCCCCCCCCCGCAACCTGTGCATATAATTCATATTTTTGCACTTAAATCTGTGGCAATTTTTTAAGCATCTATTTCTGCTTCCACCTGCTTAGACGCCAAATTGTAATTCTCTTCCTGCCTATAGCAAACTTTCTAGTTTACGCCATAATTTCTGCTGATTTCCTGTGAACCAAAGTGGGCAGTTCTAAGATTTCACAAAATGTTGAAGAATTGAAGACTCTCTTTCAATTTCTAGCCTTCTATCCTCATTGACTACTGAGCACCTGAACTGATCCGAGCCCCAACTGAAGACGCGTTAGACTAGAAACGGAAATCTCATGCTGACGGTGTTTAGTTACTCAGTTTTGTCTGGCTCTTTGTGACCCCAGGGACTGCAGCACCCGAAGCTACCCTGTCCTTCACTAACTCCCAGGGTTTGGTCAACTTCATTTCCACTGAGTCAGGGATGCCATCCAACCATTTCATCCTCTGCCATCCCCTTCTCCTCCCGCCCTCAATCTTTCCAGCATCAGGGTTTTTTCTAGTGAGCTGGCTCTTCACATCAGGTGGCCAAAGTACTGAAACTTCAGCTTCAGCATCAGTCCTCCCAATGAATATTCAGGGTTGATTTCCGAAATCCTTTGCACATAGGCCTAAGTGAGAACACAGAATCATCTCTTCAGTTATTTATGAATAAATATTTTAAAGGTATCAGTAACTATTCCAGACAAATTAAGAGGTAGCTATAATGGGCTGTGAACTAGGTCCCAAAGATACAGGAATAAATAAGATGTGGTCTCTTTCTTTAAGAAACCGGTAGACTAAATCTCACTTACAGTATAATTTTATAGCCTAGTTCTATTGTATCTTTCATTTTTCTCTTAAATATTTTGTGGATTTCTGCCTTAAAGAACTTCGAAATTTTAGTTATAGATCATCATGTATATTTTACGTCATTTGAAAAGGCAACTTCTACCAGCGGGACTGCAGCAGCCAGTGACTCCATAGGAAATGAAGAAATAAAATTAAAATAAGACAATGTTTATACACACAGAGATCTCACAGACCAGCAGGTAACTTTAGGGGAAACTACGTGCTAATGCAGGCAGGTGACTGCCGTTGCTATGGTAGGCGAGCTGGCAGTGAGGTATGTGATGCTAAGGTTTTGCGGAAGTTACTTTATTCTGCTCACTTGAATCAAGAGTTATTTTCATGCTGTGCTATGTGTGTGCTCAGTCATGTCAGACTCTTTGCAACCCCATGGACTGTAGCCATGGACTGTAGCCGGCTGGCTCTTCTGTCCATGGGATTTCTCCAGGCAAGAATACTGGAGTGGGTTGCCATTTCCTTCTCCAGGGGGTCTTCCTGACCCAGGGATTGAACCCACGTCTCTTGCATCTCCTGCAATGGCAGACAGATTATCTTCCACTGTGCCACCCCGGAAATCTGAACTAGTTTTTTTAGTGTATGTTTTAGGATGTCAACCTAGATGACCTGATTGATAGTCATCACAAGCGCTTCAATTTGATTAGAATTTCTTCACGCCTCCTTCATTTGATTTATTCATTTACCCATCCATTCCCTTGTCATTCATTTATAGCAAACCACCTTTTGAAATCTACTATCTGCTGCTACTTTGCCAGGTATTAATTTAAGAAGAGACTCAAGATTCTTTTCTAAAAGACAGGCATGCTTTCTCTTGGCTTTTGCACCATGATGCTTCTTGAAAGACAGGTATGACAGCAGCTAGCCTTGCTGATGAGTGCTTTAGAATAAGTGACTTGTGAGGATTTTTTTTTTTTTTCTTTTTAGTAAACACAAGTGAGAGTCAAAAGACATTCAGGGATAGTTGTGCAAACTGGTATCCAATCAATGAGACTCTTCAAGTAACAGCTTTTCTTATGCCCTGGGCTGCTTCTGTGCTTCCTCCCTCTCCCTATTTTATTTTATTTTTTTCAGGATACAATCAAGTATGCTTAACTGACTGTTCTATACCCACTTAATCTCTGAAAACTCCATGCAAATGTTCATTGGCAATGTCGGACCCTTAGTATCGCTGAGGTCCTTGGAACTTAAGATTTCCATTTTTGAGTAAAGTTTATATCACCTCTAGTGGAAATTGTTATGACCAAATGTCAATAATTTCTATAAAGACAGAATTTTAATCCAAACTGAATGGCATCTCTTGGGGGAAAAAAAAGAGCTTTCTAAAGACTTACATATACATGTGTTTATAGTAATGATTGCCCAGCATGAGGATCTTGGAACAGGCGACTTCTTTGCAGTGCATGTAATGAGCTTTCTGTACTGGAGTTCAACTCCTTTTAAAATCTCAAACAAAGAAAATGTCTGTTAGGAGAGCTCTCCAACTCTTGCCACAAAGTGGACCCTCTCCAAACACCAGAAAGAATCTCAGGCCTTGACTGGGGTAAGTGGTTCACGGCAGAGTTCACGACAAAATGCTGGAAACCAGGGCGGGTGTTTGACAAAGAGCGTATGTTGTACAATGAGTTTCCTTTAGACTTCAAGAGGCCAGCATTTCATTTTTAGCAATATATACAAACATCCTTAATGACTAGAGAAAATGTAACACTTTTACACTGTTTGATAAAGATATCTGCTCTATTAAAAAGAATCAATATCAGATAAATGCACTTAAAGCAGTGAGGGGAAACATATTGTCTGAAATGGTATCTAAGGGTGGGAGGAAACACTGCTTGTATGGAAACAATCTAGAGAAAAATATAAACATATCCTTTCTTCCTCATTTTAAGTTGTTTTCTAAGTGTAAATATAAAATCAAAGCATCACTAGAAGTGCACATATTTATGGAAGGAAATATTATATGTGTTGAATGAATGGTATAAAAAATATGATTAAGTATAAATTATAATCCAGGTAATCGAGAGAGCGGAGTTTATTCTTATTTGAAGATGTCCAGGTTTGTGGTTCTCCGTCAATAGGTGATGCATAGCAGTTGACTTCCATCAAGTTTCATTTCCTCAGGGTACATGCTCAGTTCGTGGAGCTTCCCAGATGGTGCTAGTGGTAAAGAACCCGCCTTCCAATGCAGGGGGCATAAGCAATGAGGGTTTGATCCCTGAGGGCATGCCAAGGACACGGCAATGCACTCCAATATTCTTGCCTGGAGAATGCCATGGAGCCTGGCAGGCTACAATCCATAGGGTGGCTAGGAGTTAGACACTGAAGCAACTTAGCAGGTACTCACTCCCATGTCCTCAGGGTATATGCCAGAATTGGAATTTTAGGGTAGATTTAGTTCTAGTTTTTTAAGGAATTACATACAGTTCTCCATTATGGCTGTATCAGTCTGCATTCCCACCACAAGCTCAGGAGGATTCCCTTTTCTCCACATCCTCTCTAGCATTTATTGTTTGTAGATTTTTCTGATCATGGCCATTCTGATTGGTGTTAGGTGATATCTCATTGTAGCTGGTTGAGCATCTTCTTCATGTGTTTATTAGCCATCTATATGTTTTCTTTGGAGAAAAGTCTGTTTAGGTCTTCTGCCCATTTTTTGATTGGTTTGTTTGTTTTTCTGATATTGAGTTGTATGAGCTGTTTATATATTTCGTAGATTAACCCTTTGTCAGTGGCTTCGTTTGCGATGATCTCTCCCATTCTAAGGGCTGTCTTTTCATCTTGCTTATAGTTTCTTTTGCTGTGCAAAAGCTTTTATATTTTATTAGGTCCCATTTGTTTATTTTTGTTTTTATTTCCATTAGTCTAGAAGGTGGGTCAGAGAGAATCTTGCCATGATTTATGTCAAAGAGTGAACTGCCTATGCCTTCCCCTAAGAGCTTTATAGCTTCTGGCATTACATTTAAGTCTTTAATCTATTTTGAGTTTATTTTTGTGTATGGTGTTAGGAAGTGTTCTGATTTCATTTTCTTACACGTAGCTGTCCAGTTTTCCCAGAACCACTTATCGAAGAGGCCATCTTTTCTCCACTGTATATTCTTGCTTCCTTTGTCAAAGGTAAGGTGCCCACAGGTGTGTGGGTTTATCTTTAAAAGACACATGTAATCCAATGTTCATTGCAGCAATATTTACAATAGCCAGTACATGGATGCAACATAGATGTCCATCCATGGATGCATAGATAAAGAAGTTATCTGCTCAAGTGCCCATTTTCAGTTCTTTTGGGTGCACATGAGAAATGGAGTTGCTGGATCATTTAATACTTCCTTCTAATTTTTTGAGGAATCACCATACTGCTTTTTACCGTGGCTGCACTATTTTACATTCACAGTAGTGATGTGAAAGTTTTCCAATTTCTCCACGTCCTGAAAAACAGTTATTTTTATTTTTGTGTGTTTTCTCTTTATGTGTTTGTTTTCTTATTTTTTTCTTTTCTTTTCTTTTTTTAATGACAATAGCAATCTGAATGGGTATACAATTGTATCTCACTGTGGTGTGAAGGACTGATGCTGAAGTTGAAACTCCAGTTACTTTGGCTACCTGATACCAAGAGCTGAATTATTAGAAAAGACCCTGATGATGGGAAAGAGTAAGGTTAGGTGGAGAAGGGGGTGGTAGAGGATGAGATGGTTGGATAGAATCCCTGATTCAATGAACATGAATTTGAACAAACTCCTGGAGATAGTGAAGGACAGGGAAGACTGGTATGCTTGGGGTCCATGGGGTCACAAAGAGTCAGACACTCCTTAGTGACTGAACAACAACAACGATTACTGATGTAGAGTATCTCTTTGCAGTATTTCAAAAATCATGCATATATAGGCAGGGAACTCAAATAACATATTTGTCTAATGACTTGTAGGCGCAAAGGATAGTTCTGATGAATTCCAATCCTGGTTCTGTGTAGAGCTAGATATGTTTCTAAAACACTCTATATCCCAGAATTGAGATTGACTACATTTTCATCATTGACAATTTCTCTGGAGTGCTGATACTGTACCATTCTTGTTTTCATGACAAGTAAAGCTATGTTTTAGTGTAAATAGGACCCAGTATTGGCACATAAACTGTTTTATACACAGCTTCTATTCTGCACCTTATATTACAAGGTCTGTGGATTTCCCATAACATTGCAACATGATATTAATTTTAAGAAAGATTTAAAATTAGCCACATTACCATGTCAATTTTCCATATTAAGGGAAATAAAAATGAGAAAAGGTAAATATTTTACCGGAGAAATACATTTCTTTTGTAAATCCATGATTGAAATAAAATGCATCTGGAACTTTAAAGTATCAACACTAAATCACTATTATCTAAGTGCATTATGTTTGAAGCTTTTTTCCACAATAAAAACAAAGCTCCTAATAGGTCTTCATGGTTGCTCAGATGGCAAAGAATCTGCCTGCAATGCAGAAGACCTCAATTCAGCCCCTGAGTTGGGAAGATCCCCTGGAGAAGGGAATGGCTATACAGTCCAGTGTGCTTGCCTGGAGAACTCCATGGACAAAGGAGTCTGGCTACACTCCATGGGGTCGCAAAGAGTCAGACACGACTGAGCAGCTCACACACAGTGACAAACCAGCATCACCGTAACAGAAGGTGGCTTCACTGACTCGATGCCCATGGGTCTGGGTGGACTCCGGGAGCTGGTGATGGACAGGGAGGCCTGTTGTGCTGCGGTTCATGGGGTTGCAAAGAGTCAGGCACGACTGAGCGACTGAACTGAACTGAGCTGAACAGAAGATGGAAGAAGAGGACCACATTCCTCCAAGAAGAGAATGTTCTAAGACAGAGAAGTTTAGACGTTAAGGTGTACTTAATTAACCTTGCCGGTCCCCTGCCACTATGCCTACCCCTGAGTACTACATATAAAGCATACATGGCTATTGTTTTTACAATATAGCCTCTTTGGTCCAATTTTATATCACCTAAAATAAGTGAGAATATGTAGAAAGTAAAGGAGTATCAAATATAATTTATGTCCATACTTGGTTTTATATCCTTCTAATCTATATGCAGGCTTCCTTTGTGGCTAAGACAGTAAAGAATCTTCCTTCAATGCAGAAGACTTGGGTTCAGTCCCTGGGTTGGGAAGATCCCCTGGAGAAGGGAATGGCTACCCACTCCAATATTCTTGCCTGGAGAATCCCATGGACAGAGGAACCTGGCAGGCTACAGTCCATGGGATCACAAAGAGTCAGACATGATTGAATGATTAGCCATCTATATACTCTGTTTTAAGGGACTTTGTTTGTTTGTTTAATACATCAATGACTTAAGACAATGCTATGCAGATCAATAAGTTTTTTTCCTCTGCTNCATATAAGTTAAATACGAAGGGTGACAATATACAGCCTTGACATTCTCCTTTTCCTATTTGGAACCAGTCTGTTGTTCTATGTCCACTTCTAACTGTTGCTTCCTGACCTGCATGTAGATTTCTCAAGAGGTAGGTCAGGTGGTCTGGTATTCTCATCTCTTTCAGAATTTTCCGCAGTTTATTGAGGGTCCTTATAAATGAAAAAGGGAGGGGAGACAGACAGAGTGATGCAGTGTAAGAACCTAATGTGATGTTGACTGTTGTGAAGATGGAGGGAGAGGACTCTGAGCCAAGGAATGTGGTTGGCCCCAGAAACTGGAAAAGTGTGAGGCACATGGATTCCTCCCTGCTGCCTCCAGAGAGAAACACAGGCCTGCTGACCCCTTGATTGAATCCTAGTGAACTGGTTGCAGACACCTGACCTCTACAATTATGAAATAATGTATTTCTAATAATATATTTCTAATCACCATTAAATTTATGGCAAATGCTACAATAGCAATAGGAAACTAATGCACAGGGGTTTGTAAAATTCATGAGAATTTGAAACAGTGCAAATGATATTATCACTTGTTCAGTACATTTTATATGAAAAGAGATTCAAAGCCAACTATTCCTTAAGTTCAAGGTCAGGCAGAAGCTTCTTGCTTTGATGGGTTAGCTTGCTCTCCACAGGGAGACAATAGACAGTAAGAACTGTGTGTTTGTTTTCTCCTATTTATGTCATAATCTAGGAGAATACGAATTAAGCTTTATGGTTAACTTATAACTTATTACAAATTTCTTGTTCTGAACTTTCTTTCTTTTTTTTTTTTCACCTGAATTTGCTTTTCCCGATTTTTACATTAAGGATTAATCTTTTACTCTGNCCTCTTATTTATTTTCACTATTTCAGACAGTTCTACTTGTGGTTGGTGTGGTGGGTGTGATGGTGGCTGCAATTCCTTGGATGGCTATACCTGTGATTCCCCTTGGCATCATTGTCTTTGCTCTCCGGCGATATTTCTTAGTGACGTCACAAGATGTGAAACGCCTGGAATGCACAAGTGAGTACTGGGGCTCTCAGCTTTGGGAGGGTAATGCAGACTGACTTCTAGTTATGCCATAATTAACGAGCCCCCTGAAATTCTGAAGACTCTGTCTTCTGGAATTTCTCACTAAGTTAATCTTAGGTGACTGAATATTATGGCCCCTGTGAGTCATCGTGGCCCTTTAAGGTGGGAGGTTAGCTGCTGCTTTGCATTTTAATACAAGGAGCACAGTGTGAACACCATGAAGACAAGGACTGTTTCTGTATTACTCATGACGTACCTCCTAACAGAGCAGCCACTCAATAAATGTTTTTCTAAAAAATGAAATGTTTCATCTTGTTGGAACTAATGTAGAAGAAAAATAGGGGATTTTTCTTCCCCCAAATTTACTGGAAATGACAAGGAAAGGAAATTATTAGGAAAAGGAAAGGAAGCATCAGGAAATAAACTCATGTCAGAAGTGATACATTTGAAAAATACATTATTTCACATATCTAAAAGATGGCAAATAAGTTATAGTTTTTCAGTTCAGTTCAGTTGCTCAGTCATGTCCCACTCTTTGCAACCCCACGGACTGCAGCACACCAGGCCTCCCTGTCCATCACCAACTCCCGGAGTTTACTCAAACTCATGTCCATTGAGTTGGTGATGTCATCCAAACATCTCGTCCTCTGTCATCCCCTTCCTCCTCCTGCCTTCGATCTTTCCCAGCATCAGGATCTTTTCAAATGAGTCAGTTCTTCACATGAGGTGGTCAAAGTATTTGAATTTCAGCTTCAACATCAGTCCTTCCAATGAATGTGCAGGACTGATTTCCCTTAGGATGGACTAGTTGAATCGTTTAGAAAAGACAAGTCCTGTAATTTTCAGGTTTGCTCTTTATCATCACCCAGTATTTGAGTTGGTGCCACACTGTTTGAAGTATACTCTTCCCAAAGCTGTTCATATAAATGATGCTGAAAATAATCCCCTTAGAAAGACACAGAAGGGGTTCCATTCAGTAGGCATGTAGTCTATTATTCCATCCAAATTACTAGCTTTAGAATGATGGGGAACACATTTTATGATTAATAATTCTCTTTTACAGGTAATCATAGAGGATAAAATAACTCAGAGCTTATTTCATTAAGGCACAAGCATTACATCAATATTAAAACAAACAAACAAAAAATAACAGGGTTCCTGGTCAGATTTCCCAGGTAGAAAGAGCCCCAGGGCCCAGTGGATGGTCAGCTGGCCTCTAGCCAAGGCTGTCCTCCTACTGCCCAGGACTCACCCTCCCTGAGCCCCAGTGTCTCACAGGAGGAAGCCTGCTCCTTCCTGCCTTATGGAACCAGGGACACAAGCAGAAGAGGAAGTCCTATGTCTTTGCTCATTTTGTACCCCAACTCTGCCCCTCATCTATACCTGCAGCACCGAAGTACACCTCGGTACTGACTGAACTGTTATCCAGACAGGTATTTGAATGCTGGACTAAGGAAATAGTCTGAAAATACTTTGGAGTTTACTGCCCTTGATTATTTTTTCCCATCATCTTTTAGTTATTTTTTAAAATTTATTTATTTTAATTGCAGGCTACTTTCTTTACAATATTGTAGTGGTCTTGCTATACATTGACAGTATCTGTAGCCTCCAACAAGATAAGTAACCTTCCCTTCCCTTTAACCTCTAGGTTTTATTAACAGGTCTTCTCTAGGAGATGCACAGGTAACAAAGTGATGTCAGTATTTCCTGCTGATATAGCACAAGTTATTACTCATCTCAGACAGAGGTCACAGACTCACTATCTGCCCCTGTCAACAGCAAGTTACAGCCTTGTTCATGGTGGGGAATGAGAACCGAAAGGGGTCCTCCCTTCCTGGCAGCCTGAAGCCCACCTGTTCCCTGATGAGTAGGAGCCTGACCCTGGTGCTCATGATCAGTGTGCTCTAGAGAACATGGCAGGAAACGGATGACCAGTGATCTGACACCAGACCCCCAACCCACATGAAATCATTCAAAAGAGAATGGGCACTAAGGCCACTGTCAGATTCTAAAAAGGTGATGTGAGTGTCACATGCCACAGTGACCTCCAAATACCTCAAGTTTCAGATGTGTATAAGAGACAGGCTATACATTGACAGTATCTGTAGCCTCCAACAAGATAAGTAACCTTCCCTTCCCTTTAACCTCTAGGTTTTATTAACAGGTCTTCTCTAGGAGATGCACAGGTAACAAAGTGATGTCAGTATTTCCTGCTGATATAGCACAAGTTATTACTCATCTCAGACAGAGGTCACAGACTCACTATCTGCCCCTGTCAACAGCAAGTTACAGCCTTGTTCATGGTGGGGAATGAGAACCGAAAGGGGTCCTCCCTTCCTGGCAGCCTGAAGCCCACCTGTTCCCTGATGAGTAGGAGCCTGACCCTGGTGCTCATGATCAGTGTGCTCTAGAGAACATGGCAGGAAACGGATGACCAGTGATCTGACACCAGACCCCCAACCCACATGAAATCATTCAAAAGAGAATGGGCACTAAGGCCACTGTCAGATTCTAAAAAGGTGATGTGAGTGTCACATGCCACAGTGACCTCCAAATACCTCAAGTTTCTCACAGGAAAGTTATTAAAACATCCACCATCAGGTTCCCAGAGCAGAAGTCAAGACCATTCATAGACTCCTCATCTGCCGGGTCCTGAGGGCACAGGGACGGTGCAGCACCGGGTGCTCCGTGACCCCACAGAGGCTCCTGGCGCAGGTGCAGGGGGAGGCCCAGGATGGGGGGGGGGCGGCAGACTGTCCCTCCCCTTACTCGCCTCACCCTGCCTTGGGTCTGGCTCTGGTCCAGGGTGGGGGATGTACCGACTCTATCTCAGCCCTCAGGCTACTCATCTAACACACAGGTAGCTCATCAAAATTCAGTGTGGTGAGGACTTTCACAGAGAATTAAATTTTGGAATGCTATTGACTCAAAAATTAGTGAGCAATAATTACTTAGCCATAAAAATAAAATGTTGGCAATTTTCAGCAACATGGATGGACCTAGAAATCATCATCATCATAAGTGAAATCAGACAGAGAAAGACAAATTTGATATCACTTATATGTAGAATCTAAAAAAAAATAATACAAGTGAATCTATATATAAAAGAGAAATAGACTTGGAGATAGAAAACAAACTTACAGTTACCATAAGGGAAAGAAAGGCAAGGAGGGACAACTTAGGAAAATGGAATTAACAAATATACACTACTATACATTAGATAGGTAAGAAACAAGGATATGCTGTATAGCACAGGGAATTTTATTCAATATCTTGTAATAGTCTATAGTGGAATATAATCAATAAAATAGCTGAGTCACTATGCTGTATATCTGAAACACATTATCATAAGCCAACCATACTTTAATGTATTAAGAAAAAAGTAGTGAATGATTTCCAGCTAGAGGGATGCCAGGGAAGAATTTAGAGGAGGCATATTTGAGGAGGATCTTGATAAAAATGAGCTAATAAAGAATTTCTTTATCTAAATCTGGCTGTAATTTGAATTTGGTAAAAATGGGTTCAAGAGAATCTTTAATTTCCAGGTTGTTAAAGTGAAGCTTGGTATTAGCAGGAGTTTGAGGGTCACATGGAGGATTGTCTCCAGAAGGGGCATTGTCCTCCTCCCCCAGACAGCCTGCCAGGAAGCCCCAGGTATACCATTTAGCCCAATCCACCACAGAGCTCAGGAGGCAGTGGATTCCTCGCATCCAGCCTCCCTGACTTTCTCTGTCGTGTGTCTGTCTCTGCTTCCCCAGCACGGAGCCCGGTATTTTCTCACTTAGCATCTTCTCTCCGGGGACTCTGGACCATCCGGGCATACAAAGCTGAACAGAAATTTCAGGAACTGTTTGATGCACACCAGGATTTGCACTCAGGTCTGTAAGTTTCTGGAGATGATTTCTAAGGATGGGATGTTCTGTCTTCTGAGGCCTGACCTCCCACTTGGGCTGCCGGACTGGTCAGCACCTCTCTCTGTGCTGCCCCACATACTCCTCTGCACACCTGCCTCCACCACCCCTTCCTCTCAGCATCCCTTCTGTATTCCCCTCTTTCCCTGTCACATCCCTGCTCCCCACCCCCCCTCAAGGCATTTCACTTTCAGCATCCAAGTCGATAAGAAATTTAGAAGATGACATGGTATTTAAAACATTGAGGCTGGGGAAAGCCTTTCAGAAGGAAGATACCGCAGAAAAATCAATTGTTCCTTCCCTGGAGCAATATAAAAATGATGAGAGCAGTTTCATGAATGATGAAGAAAACAAAAATTCAAAGGTAAGTGGTACTGTGACTCGTCCTTTATTTCAATGGAAATTTGAATGATCTTTATGAATTCTTTGAAAGTAAAGTTGATACTTTTATAAGCAGAAGCATGTGAAAAAAAGTCACAATATGCATTAGAACAATTAAACAAATTTTATACATACCAGGTTGTTTTTCCATTCTGGGAAATGTCTCTTATTCAAAAAGTTTTTATTCCCCGAAAATCTTGTATCTAAAGTATTTCTTAAAGAGTCAAAACAGTGCAGGGCATCTTTAAATTGATCAATAAGAATATTACACAATTGTATTATAGTTCCATTCACAATAGAACAGTTAAAACACAAATCAACCTTTTCTTTACAGAATCCAGGTTCCAAACATAATTTCTTAAATCATGGCCTGCCACNTTGGTGATGGACAGGGAAGCCTGGCGTGCTGTGATTCATGGGGTTGCAAAGAGTCAGACACGACTGAACAACTGAACTGAACTTTACCAGAAGAAAAAAAAAATGCTTATTTTTCGTAAAGAAGCATCATTGTATTAGGTACAAATATTTTCAAATATGGATTTTTGTGGGCATTTCTTCATTCATTCTTTATACGTATATATAATCACCCGTGTCTTAATAAACAGAAAAAAATTACCGTCTATATTTGTCTTAATTGTGACCGTGTCAAATCAAAGAGTACGTTATTTATTTAATGAGTTCCAGAACACAACAAAATTACTTGGCATATCATAGATGTTTAATAAATATTTTGACCCGGATTACTATAATCCATTTTATCATAATACTATTGTTTTAAATATAAATAGCAGCTAATATGTTCAAATGCCACTTATAGAATAATCATTCCGATTTTTTTCAACTTGTCATATGAGAAAGATTTTTGTCAGTTTCCTGCCTGTTTCATTCTAATCCTCAAATTCTCAAAGACTTTTAAATAATTAGGTTTCCTTGCTATGGGAGGGTACTGAAAAAAAATCTTAGAAGTCCTCCTAGGCTATTTCTAGTAGGATGCATATTAACTGCAATAATAAAGACGGGAGTTTAGAATGCACTGGAAAATTTTAAGGTCACATTAAGTAGCATGGCAAATTATCAGGATTTCAAATGTGTTTTAGATCCTCATATCTATTAACCATATATCCTTAGTTCATTGATTAGCCCAGTGTTTCAACCAGACTCATCCATCTCACTAGCTTTCAACTGGGGGATGCTTTGTACCCCTGGGGATATTTGGCCTGTTCCAGAGACATCTTTGATGGCCCCAACTGAGGGTGGAGGATGCTACTGTCATTCAGCAGGTAGAAGTCGGGGATGCTGCCCAATATGCCACAAAGGACAGAGCAGCCACCTACATCAACTCATCCCACCCCACCGTGCAGTGGTGCCACATCTGACAAACCCTGGCATGTCTGCATTATGATATGACTTTCAGACTACACTTTTGTAAGTGTGAGATTTAAGCCCATTTCACTGAGTAAATGAGAAACTTAAGAGAAATGTTTCAAATAAGTGTATTGTACCCCTCAATTTCCATAGTTACACTGAAGGTGCATGCAGCTGAGTGCCGGGCCTCCTTCTCTAATTCAGCCCTCTTAATTTCTGAAGTTCGAGTAGTACTTGTGAAAGATCAGCCTTAAAAATCAGTGTCACTAACATATCAGACGGAGAAGGCAATGGCACCCACTCCAGTACTCTTGCCTGGAAAATCCCATGGATGGAGGAGCCTGGTGGGCTGCAGTCCATGGGGTCGCTAAGAGTCGGACACGACTGCGCGACTTCACTTTCACTTCTCACTTTCATGCATTGGAGAAGAAAATGGCAACCCACTCCAGTGTTCTTGCCTGGAGAATCCCAGGGATGGGGGAGCCTCGTGGGCTACCGTTTATGGGGTTGCACAGAGTTGGACACGACTGAAGCAACTTAGCAGCAGCAGCAGCAGCATATCAGAAAGGCTGGTTTTCTCTATTCCTAAGCAGAAGCTCCTTGAGTATTAACAGGTGTAGGATATGGGCTCAGCTTTTGTGTTGTTATTCAGTCACAGCAAGAACTGATGCTGAAGCTGAAACTCCGGTACTTTGGCCACCTGATGAGAAGAACTGACTCATTGGAAAAGACCCTGATGTTGGGAAAGATTGAAGTCAGGAGGAGAAGGGGACGACAGAGGATGAGATGGTTGGATGGCATCACCGACTTAATGGGCATGAGTATGAGTAAACTCTGGGAGCTGGTGATGGACAGAGAAGCCTGGTGTCTGCAGTCTATGGGGCCTCTAAGAGTCAGACACAACTGAGCGACTGAACTGAACTTTGTGCTGTTGCTGCTCAGTCACTGAGCCATGTCTGAGTCTTTTCACCCCCATGGACTACAGCATGCCAGGTTCCCCAGTCCTTTACTAGCTCTCAGAGTTTGCTCAGATTCATATCCATTGAGTTGGTGATGCTATCTGACCACCTTATCCTCTGCTGCCCTCTTCTCCTCCTGCCTTCAAACTTTCCCAGTAACAAGATCATTTCCAATGAGTCAGCTCTTCACATCAGGTGGCCAAAGTATTGGAGCTTCAGCTTCAACATCAGTCCTTCCAATGAATATTCAGGTTTGATTTCCTTTAGGACTGGGTGGTTTGATCTCCTTGCTGTCTAAGGGACTCCCAAGAGTCTTCTCCAACACCACAATTCAAAGGCATCAATTCTTTGGTACTCAACCTTCTTTATGGCCCAACTGTTAAATCCACACAGCTTTTGTGTAAACAGGAGTCATTTGAGATTCACCAAACTAGTATACTGTTGTCCATGGGCCAACTCGTCTATTTCTCAAAGCACTGGAAAAAAATATTTTTTAGGCATCAGTAAAATTGAGTTCATTTCATAGTTTTTGGTTGTGTGAATTTTCTTATGTGTAGATGAAATTCAGTTACATAGTATCATAATGTACTGTTTATATTGTACTCAGCAGTAAAGAATCTGCATGCAAAGCAGGAGTGTGAGTTCAATCCCTGGGTCCGGAAGATCCCCTCGAGGAGGACTTGGCAACCAGCTCCAGTATTCTTCCTGGGAAAATGCCATGGACAGAGGAGCCTGGAAGGTCCATGGGATCACAAAGACTCGTACATGACTGAGGTGACTTAGCACAGAGCGCAATAATAGTAATAATAGCAACAATAACTCTAGTAATTAAAGCCAGGACATTATTCATTTATCAGTCTTTTCTTTATCAGTCATTCATTTATCTGACTGTAAGGTAAACTGCCGTCCAAAGGGTCGCAAAAGTGTTGGACACGACTGAGAGGCTGAGCCTGCATGCATGCATGGAGATCTTTGGCTTTCTTTTGTTTTCTTTGCTATATGTATTTCTTTGCAATATGTCCTTGTTGTTTTCCTGATCACCTCTACCATCTGAAAGCATTTCATGGCATTTTTCATGTATGTAATATAATACAGTCTGAAGGGGACTGAAACACTATATGCTTCTACTCTTGGGAAGATGAGAGGCAGAATGAAGAGCCCAATTTCTTTGTCTAGATCACTTTGCTGTAGGTGTTAATTTGCCAAGGTATTTCTCAATTACTGCTCAGACCCCAAGCATGGTACTCTCTAACTGGGTAAGTATTTAGGAAGAGATTTACAGAAAACACATCAGTGGTAAATGTTTACTCAGTGTTTCGCGTTTGATCTTTCTGCTACACTCTTTCTACTAAAGCTGGAATCTATTTTCAGTGACTGCATATGAATGCAGCGCACGTTCTGAGGCCTAACATATGCCATCTGTAAAAGCATTTACTTTAAATTAGTGGAATAAGTAATCAAAAGGGCTTTGTACTTAATGCAAAACTTTTGGTGACTATTAAATGCTCATTAGAGGGTGTTTTTGCTGTATGACTGTCAAAATCAGCAGGACGTTTATGTTAGATTTCCTGAGTGGGTCAAGATTGAATATGATTTTACAACCTAAATAACATAAATGAATGCAGGTTATTTCAGCATCTCCAGATGTTTTTTAAACTCTTTGCCCCTAAACCCAAAACTTAGTGCCATTTCGAATTCCACAATGGCATTTGAGTGAAGATTTTAAGAATTATATATTTGACATCTTCAGATGAGCGGGCTACTTTTTTTTCATATTTCCACCATTTATAAATGAAAATGATGCTATCGCTAATGCTATGACTCCAGCCCATCTTTTATGGAAATATATCCTCAGGGAATCAGATAATATTAAATCAGCTTAACTATGCACTTATTACAATAGCTAATTATTTAAAATTTTTAATTATCTTGTGACGGCTTATTTGGTAGATTGTGTATGTGTCACAACTTGATTGAATCTCTGAAAATATGCCCTTATTATCACTTTGCTTTTAATTAAACATTCAATAACTGTCTTGTTTAATCTAGGGAAGCTGCATCTATTAATATTATCCTCACTATTATTATTTTTGTGGTGCCATGCACAAGAATGATACTGTATAGCCAGAATAGATGATTAACCCAAATCATGGTCTTCACCTCAAGAAAATTAAATCTCAGATCTATTAACTAATGTCTCTGGGTGCTCTGATTATAAAAGATGAGTTAGAAGACCCCACTTACATCATAGAGAGGGAAAGAAGAAACCCAAGAGTTCATGAGATCATACCCAACTTGGTTGCAGGCAGAAATGTCTGTGGAGTAGTTTGATGAACACCAGTGGTCAGGTGGAGACAAGCCGAGCAAAGGTAAGCTGGAGTTCTAAAAGCCTACCAATTTGTAAGAATTATATACGATCTCCACAATGTCATTTGCTTTGGGAAATGTAGAAAAGTGGAAAATTAATCTGCTTCTCTGCTCCACTTTTGAAAATCTTTACTGTGGGGCTCGGATCGTGTTACTCTATGTTGTCCGGAATCAGAGCTCTTTTCTGATTCATTAAACTCCCATTGCCCATCAGTTTTGTCTCTGAAGGCTTTCTGTACCAGATCGTCTAAGAGAAAGAGGGGGAAATCACCCTGACTTTGTTTCCATAGCAAAAATCTCTTTTCTCTAACTCAATCTAAAATGCCTCTCATTCCAACTGGCCATCTACTTTTCTAATTCAGATTTACAACAGGAAAAAAAAAAAAAAAGCTTCATCTGAACTGGAGTCATTTATAAACAGCTTATGAAGGGCAAAACATTTTGGGGGTGGGGATGTGGAGTGGCTATAGGAACGGCAGTTGGAAAGCATGCTGAAGCTTTCGTGCCTGTACTGGCTGGAGGGATTGATTCTTTCCATGTAATTAACCTAAAGAATGAGAGAATGGTGCTAAATCCTGTTTCCAATGGGATGAAAAGTATCCTGGCCCTATTAATAACCATCATCTGTTGGAAATGGAATTAGATTCATCAGTCAATGTCTGTTCACTAGAAGCTTCGTTGTTTAGATGTAAAAGCTCAGAAAAGAGAGAGTATTCTTCATCTCAAGCCCCTTGTAGTCTATTGGAAAAGATATTTAAGTAAATAACGTGACAATAAAGTCATAGATGGGATTGAGTGCTCTGATATAAAGGGGAGCAAACTGCTAAAAGGCTTCCCCAGTGGTGGCTCAGCGGTTAAGAACCCGCCTGCAAGTCAGGTGCCACAGGAGACATTGGTTTGATCCCTGGGTCAGGAAGCTCCCCGGAGGAGTACATGGCCACCTACTCCAGTATTCTTGCCTGGAGAATCCCATGGACAGAGGAGCCTGGTGGCTTACAGTCCATAGAGTTGTAAAGAGTAGAACGCAACTTAAGCAACTTAGCACGCACACACGAAAGTGCTAAAAAAGGTGCTTCTGAAACAAAATGTAAGAAATACTGCAGGAAAAGGCAACAGGTGACCTGATTCTTGATTTAAGAGATGAGTAAAGCTAGTCCTAAGTTAGGAGATAAAAAGATGAGGCACTTTCTTCCTGGCAGAAGCAGAAGGACACATAAAGTCATGGAGGTGAGACCTTTCTGCTTATAGGAGGGCCTCTGTATTCAAAAGAAATCAGTTAATTTCTAGGCCTGTTTTTCTGCATGATAAACAAATTAATCATAGATCCCATGTGCTAAGTTTCTGTTGTATTAATTCCTGAGGCGGTGAGTGTGGCAAAACAAAAATCAAATCATCTCAGCCTCACTCTATGCAACTTAAAACATCTGAGCAAAACTTTCTCAGCTGACTCATATTAAGTAAAGAAAATAATTCTACTATAAAGATAGAGAAAATAAGCCTGTGCATGCTTTTGTTTCCTGAATCTAAAAACAACTTTTATGAAATTGGGAAATAAGCAGAGGGGAGAGAACAAAAATATTTTTAAATTATCAAACAATTATCAAAACTTCCATCAAGATGGAATTGTGTCTCAGGGCTCCTTGATTTTAGGAGATTGCTCTTATAAAATGGTAATAAAAATGAGGTTTTTGAACGATTTTTAAAACAAAAAAATTAAGAAAGCATCTTCAGTAAGGTGAATTATTTCAATGGAAAATAACAAGGTTTAGAAACTCCCACATCTGTATTTTTGACAGCTGATAGACAACTTAGCATTTTAAGATTCACACTTTCTTAGTTCTGTCCCCCCATAGAGAAAAAAAAAAATGTTAAAAACTTCAGTCATTATAAAGTAAACTCTGGTGGAAACAAAGATTTTGATTTTTTGCTCTGCATAGGTAACTCTGTCATTTGACAAAGCTTGGAGTTCAGAGCGTTATGATTATGACATCATGTTTATCTCTTTTGAGTTAGAGATCAAGAAACCATCTCATCTCCAGTGAATCTTTTATAGAAATTGCAAATATCTTAATGTAGGGAGAGGATGAGTGGGAGCTATGTTAGTAAATATTCCCCTGATTTTTCTCATTGGAAGAAAATAGCCTGAATTGGGTATTGAGGTGGCAGTATGTACGTTAAAGCATCCGCCTGCCAATGCAGGAGACACAGGAGCCAGGAGTTCGGTCCCTGGGTTGGAAGATCCCCTGGAGGAGTAATTGGCAATCCGCTCCAGTATTTTTGCATGGGAAATCCCATGCACAGAGGAGCCTGGCGGGCTGGAGTCTGTGTGGTCACAAATTCAGACATGACTGAGTGACTGAGCATACACACACACAACTGCATAGCAAAGAAACTGAACTGCGGGATCTCACAAATGGAACAGTTTGCAAGATCCTGAGGAGGTGGGGCAGGGTCCTCCAGCATATGAGGTGACTCCACTCTCCTCTGCCAACCTGACATTTCATAAACTCTGGGGGCAAGTGTGGGCCCTTTGGCTTTGCGTCCTGAGCTAGCAGTCATGCTTCTGGGCCACTGGCCACTCTGGTGCCCCCTAACTCAGCCACAGGATTCTGTTCCATCATATCCACACTATCCTAAGGCAGCTCGGGGCCCACAGTCCCTGCCTGGTAGACAAAAGACAGCATAACAATGATTTTGTCCAACTTCAATCCCAGGAGAATTGCCCTTCATTGTCCTCTTTATTTCTTCCTATCCTGCAGGTATGGTCCTAACCTCTTTCGTATGATTAGCATCTTACATTTTCCTGAGGACTTTTTGCTCCCACATCATGTCACATCCGAGCATTCAAAAATATTTGAATATGTTGAATATGTGCGTCTTTAAAGAGTCTGCCTGCAATGCAGGAGAATCAGGTTTGACTCCTGGGTCAGGAAGATCCCCTGGAGAAGGAAATGGCAACCCACTCCAGTATTCTTGCCTGGAGAATCCCATGGATGGAAGAGCCTGACAGGGTAGAGTTCATGGGGGTCGTAAGAATCGGACACGACTTAGCCACTAATCTCCCACCACCATGCATGCACTTCCACTTACCGCGTCACTCTGCTTGACCCCTCCAAATTGTATGTAATTATTTTATATTGTTAAGTTGATCATGTTTCCATTATGGCTTGCAATTGTAATTATCTTTTATTTCTTTGTCTGGTTATTGACTGTGAAAATGGATAAACCTCTTTTACTACTGTGATTATGTAACTAGTACTCACTTAATACCATTGTGTCATGATTAGTCAACAGAAAAATAATAGAACTCTGTATCACCAAAACTAGGATCTAATAGAAAAACCTGTAATCACTTTTTAAAATCCAGATGCCAATCAGAATTATCTTGGAATTTTTTGAAAAGTACAAATCTCAGGTATTGAATTTTTTCTCCAGAACTCCAGATATGTTTCAAATGAGCAGTTATGTTTAAACAACTGGACTATATGATGATTTTTTTCCTTTTCTTTAGTTTGTTCCACTTTTTCTCTTTTATAGTAGGTGCTCCCATTTTGTTTAGTTTATGTTCTTTAATTTCTCTAGTTCTTTTCTTTTTTTGTGATGTTCTTTTGTAAGCCTTTATCAAGTGTAGTAGAAAAGCTTTTTTATACATGTATATAATATATATTTTAGAAAACTTAGGAATTTTTGCCTAACTAAAAAAAAGTTGTGACATTTGATTCCACCTGTTTGACTTAGTATGAATATAATGCTAGATTTCTAATTTAAACATAGATGTGCAGCAAGAAACAAAGGTTTACTGTATACAATCGGGAACAATAGCCGGTATCTTGTAATGACCTATGATGGAAAATAATTTAAAAATAATATATATGTATTTGTATACCTGAATCACCTTGCTGTGCACCTGAATCATTGTAAGTCAACTATACTTCAATAAAATATGTATACTAAAAGATTTTTAATGGGCTCCCAATTATGTACTGACACCTTCTGTCTAAGAGGGAAACATACAAAGTTGGTCTCATATCTGGGCAAATGTAGGTGCAGGCAGGTGGGTCATGGTCTCACGTCGATCACCTGCACATTAGCTTTGACCTGGGCCTCTTGACCTAGATCTCATGTCAAGTTAACAGCCCCCAGGACTGGAGGCAGCAGTCCTACAAAAGGAGGTGTGTGATGAAGGACTCAATTTTTGTCCATAAAGTACTGGGTCCCATGCTGGTTGCCTTATAGCCAACTTTAAGACTTTTAACAATGATGCAGGATTTTTTTTTTTTAATTAGGAAAATTAGGAAAGAAACTAAAACTTACAGATTTTTGTTAAAAATCTCAGGTCACACAGCTAGCAAATTGTTGAGAAGGATTTTTTTTCCAGTTATAGGGCATCTCCTGAACCAGAAATTAAAAAGTGAAACTGAAACGTATTCAGTCGTGTCTGACTTTTTGTGACCCCATGGACTTCAGCCCAACAGGCCCCTCTCTCCGTGGAATTCCCCAGGCAAGAATGCTGGAAGTGGGTAGCCATTCTTTTCTCTAGGGGATCTTCCCAATCCAGGGATCAAACCTGGGTCTCCCACATTGCAGGCAGATTCTTTACCATCTGAGCCACTAGGGAAGCCCAAGGAAATCATAAATCATTTTTACCTCCTCATAAACTATGTTCTCTGCATTTTCTTCTTGTTATCTCAGAAGCCACAATGAGCTTGACACTTCCTCAATTTTTAAGGATTTTTACTTGAGATTATTGACATTAGTGGGTATAATTTATTTTAAATTGTTTAACAGAATTTGTCAACGTTCAGAAAAATCCCTGTAAGTGACAGGACCAATACTTTTCAAAGGACTGTGATTGTACAAAGCCATGCACATGGAAAACATTCATTCAAAGTGCAAGACAGATCCATGGAATTAATAGGCAAAATGCAAAAAAAAAAATTATTGATAAAATTTCAAATTTCTTTTTGCAACTAACTTTAAGACATTACCACTTAATGAGTTTGAGTGTAGCATCAAAGAAGAATGTCTACAAATACCTGGAAAGTCTATTATGGAAACATTCCTTTTGTCCAACTTTAGATCTGTGTGAGGCCATATTTCCTAAATATAGTTCACCCAGAAAAACATATTGAAGGAGATTGAAAGCAGAAGCTGATATGAGAACTCAGCTGTCTTCTGTTAAGCCAGACACTAAAAACATTTGCAAAAATGTAAAACAATGCTATCTTCTAACTGAATCCTCTGTCTTTTAAAAAGCATAGTTATTCTTAAATATGTTATTTAACATGTGATGGGTCTAGTGTTACTTTAAATGAATTAGTTACTATTTTTTAAATGTACTGGATTTAATTTCTTAGACAGTACATATTGATGGAGGAAGGCCATTAAAAACAAAAGTTCTTTGGAGATTCCAAGCGTTTTTGAGCATGGAAAGAGTACTGACATCAAAACATGGAGAACCTCTGTGTGTTCCTAGGTTCCTGGAGACGCCGTAGCCAAACACCGCAAACGGGGTGGCTTGAACTGAACACGTTTCTTCTCTCATGGTTCTGGAGGCTACAAGTCCAAACTCCAGGTTGGTAGTGTTGTGTTCTCTGTGAACACTCTGGAAGAATCTGTTCCTTGTCTTTCTCTTAGCCTTTGGTATTGCCAGCAAACCTTGGCATTCCTTGGCTTCTTACTGTTTAACTTCAAACTCTGGTGTCTTCTCTCTGTGTATCTATATCCTCACATGATCTTCTCTGTGTGTGTGTTTTTCTTCTTTTCTTCTTATAAGGACCCTAATCATGTTGTTGAATATTGGCCCACCCTACTCCAGTATAGCTGTATCTTAACTTATATCTTAATTATATCACAAAGACTATTTCCAGTAAGGTCTCATTCACACACACCAGGAATTAGGTCTTCAGGTATCATTTGTGCATGCATGCTGAGTCACTTCAGTAAAGTCCCACATTTTGACACTCCACCCCTTGTAGGACTCTAGCCTACCAGGTTCCTCTCTCCATGGGATTCTCCAGGCAAGAACCTGCTGGGCCCTCCATCAGGGAGTCTTTCCCACCCAGGGATTGAGCCCGCCTCTCTTTACATCTACCTGCATTGACAGGCAGGTTCTTTACTACTAGAGCTACCTGGGACAAGGAAACACAATTCAATCCACAATAGCCTGTTTTATAGAAAACTGATGTGGCAAGAACTTCCCCCAAATGTTCAAGCTGGTTTTAGAAAAGGCAGAGGAACCAGAGATCAAATTGCCAACATCACCTGCATCACTGAAAAAGCAAGAGAGTTCCAGAAAAACATCTATTTCTGCTTTACTGACTATGCCAAAGCCTTTGACTGTATGGATCACAACAAACTGTGGAAAAGTCTTCAGGAGATGGGAATACCGGACCACCTGACCTGCCTCTTGAGAAACCTATATGCAGGTCAGGAAGCAATAGTTAGAACTGGACATGGAACAACGACTGGTTCCAAATAGGAAAAGGAATATGTCAAAGCTGTATATTGTCACCCTGCTTGTTTAACTTCTATGCAAAATACACCACGAGAAACGCTGGGCTGGAGGAAGCACAGCTGGAATCAAGATTGCTGGGAGAAATATCAATAATCTCAGATATGCAGATGACACCACCCTTATGGCAAAAAGTGAAGAGGAGCTAAAGCGCCTCTTGATGAAAGTGAAGTAGGAGAGTGAAAAGGTTGTCTTAAAGCTCAACATCCAGAAAACGAAGATCATGGCATCCGGACCCATCACTTCATGGGAAATAGATGAGGAAACACTGGAAACAGTGTCAGAGTTTATTTGTTTGGCCTCCAAAATCACTGCAGATGGTGATCGCAGCCATGAAATTAAAAGGCGCTTACTCCTTGGAAGAAAAGTTATGACCAACCCAGATAACATATTAAAAAGCAGAGACATTACTTTGCCAACCAAGGTATGTCTAGTCAAGGCTATTGTTTTTCCAGTAGTCATGTATGGATGTGAGAGTTGGACTGTGAAGAAGGGTGAGCACCGAAGAATTGACGCTTTTGAACTGTGGTGTTGGAGAAGACTCTTGAGAGTCCCTTGGACTGCAAGGAGATCCAACCAGTCCATTCTGAAGGAGATCAGTCCTGGGTGTTCATTGGAAGGACTGATGTTGAAGCTGAAACTCCAGTACTTTGGCCACCTCATGTGAAGAGTTGACTCATTGGAGAAGACTCTGATGCTGGGAGGGATTGGGGGCAGGAGGAGAAGGGGACGACAGAGGATGAGATGGCTGGATGGCATCACTGACTCAATGGACATGAGTCTGAGTGAACTCTGGGAGTTGGTGATGGACAGGGAGGCCTGGCGTGCTGCAGTCCATGGCGTCGCAAAGGGTCAGATATGACTGAGCGGCTGAACTGAACTGAACTGATGTGGCAAGAACATACATTGCACCATAACTCCTCTCTTTTGTTGGCATTTGGCTTCATACACCCTGGGCTCACTCGGATTTGCATCTTCTGCTCTGTGCTGTGCTTGGCCCCCAGTTGGTAGGCACTCAATAAGCTATGATTGCCAACCAATTGAATTGGCATTACCTTGCAAGGGATCCTGGAGATTATTGCTTCTCTGGGTCACCTCAGACCTCACCTAAGGATGCTTTATTTTAGTTCATCATCTGACTTAGCTCCCTACTCTATTTCCTCCTGGAGACATAGTGTGATATCTACAGTGACTGTGGGGTTTACCTGACTTAACATATGAAGCCTACCATTTCGCTGTGTGTGTGTGCTAAGGTGATTCAGTTCTGTCTGACTCTTTAGGACTCCATGGACTGTAGCCCTCCAGGCTCCTCTGTCTATGGGATTTCCCAGGCAAGAATCCTGGGGTGGGCTGCCATTTCCTTCTCCAGGGGATCTTCCTGACCCAGTGATCGAACCCATGTCTCCTGCTTGCTGGGCAGATTATTTACCATGGAGCCACGTGGGGAGAATTGACACTATGTACTTAGAGTAAATTATTAGCAACTTAAACAGCATCCTAAGACGACACAGAAGCTGACTTCTGTGCTTACGTTTTAGGAATAATAAGGCAAAACTGACGTTGGCACCTTCTGCAGTGCTTCCTGTCTGTCTACACGTTTCAGGAAGATGCTTTTGACTTCACCGTTCAAAATGAGCTTTCAAAGGGCAACACCCAGGTTCTTCAGACTTTTGTTTTAACGCTGGTGTCACAACACAGAACCCCCGAGCTCTTGTTGTCTAGAGACATCCTCTGGCTGTCTCTAACAGACATTTTTCTCTGGTGTTCTTAAATCAGATAAAAAGCATTGTATGTTTTTCCTCTCTGACAGGGCAAGTTCAGGATCTTTCTGTAAAATGTAATCAATTTTTAAAGGAGATAGGAGCCAGAAAGAAAGAAGAAGCCGTCACATTTTCCCATCGCAACTACTTGAACCGTGGCACTTTGATTACATGGAAATGCCTGCTTAGTTTTAGAGCTTTAAAACTGGTCTGGAACTAGCTGTCGTGTGATGGTTCAGTTGCCTGTTCTTTTTAAGGCTGCCTGAAAAGAGTTCTGCTATAAACTTTCTTATTTATTCTATTTATTGGATGCACCCATCATATCATACATAGTCTCCAGCTACATTTACAAGGGTAATAAAAAAAGGATACACAGTGCTTTCTGGGAAATTTGATAGAATACCTAGAGTCCAAAGGAAAAGCAAGTGTGTGTAGTACAGTCATTAAAGTTTTCTTTAAAAAAATCTGAATATTTTTATTTAGTGTTTTAAGGATTATTAGATAATAAAATCAGAAAGGAAGGCCATATAATTTTGGCTGACCCATTAAAGAAGATAAAACTATGGAAAGCCATTCACATTCTTCTCCAAGGCAAGAGTAATAAGGGGAAATTTCTTCAGAATCAATTCTGTTTTGGAAGCCCTGTTCTTTCAGGCAAAGCAGTACATCCCATGTGAAGATGAGTGTCAAATCATACACCCTTCTTGGATTTCCCATCAGGTTAAAGACTGTGTCACAGTGCTCAGCAGGTCTGCAGTTGCTGAAACGTGAGGCTTGTGAGACTTCTGCATAGACTTTAAGCAGGGTGTGAGTTGGGCGGCTACTTTAAGCCACAAACCCATGGAATGATAAATAAATGTATGTGCATATGTGCTAGTGTGGACAGGCTCACATGTATGTTCCTAAGCGTTTAATGTGCATCTGAAGAGCTAGACAGTTGAAGGATACAATATCCAGGTTAAAGAACTTATATTGTGTTCAGTGCACAGTTATTTCCTACATAGATACATGATGCTTAAAATGTACATGACACACATGCTTAATACATATAGTGTTAAGTGTATGATGTGATAATCCACTCAGTGCAGCTCAGAATCTAACTCTTTGTTATTTTCATTTTTAATTGCACTAGATACTCACAGCATATACCAGACATGTCAAGTGAGGATGAGAAAACCAACAATAATCGATCAAGGTGAGATACATACTTTAAAATCATTTCCAACATAACAAAGCGCCCATGCTTTAAATAGCCCAGAAACATAAATGCACAGAAGTCCATACATAGATTTATATAATAAATCATTTTTATACACTTATTGGTTCCACTGTTCCTATTGCAAATATATTTGCATATTAAAATATTGCATATTTTTAAAAATTATGTAACTTTGTGTATGCCTTACTTACATATTAATGCTATGTTAGTATCACCATGCATGCCTGTGTGCTCAATTGCTTCAGTCGGGACGAACTCTTTGCAACCATATGGACCATTGCCCTCCAGGCTCCTCAGTCCGTGAGATTCTCCAGGCAAGAATACCGGAGTGGGTAACCATCCCCTTCTCCAGGGGATTCCTAACCCAGAGATCAAACCCGCATCTCCTGAATTACAGGATAATTCTTTACTGAATGAGCCACCAGGGAAACCCTACATTACTATATACTACATTTTTTAAAAGTACATAGCTAACATGTCAGCAACAATGATGAAATAGATTTTGTGCCCAACTGCATAAACCAATAACTATTTAAATATACTCCCCTTGGAAAAATTCCAAAGATCTTTCCTTTAAAATTTTGTTTGAGTTTATTGCTG
Organism: Neotragus pygmaeus; assembly: GCA_006410875.1. NCBI lineage: Eukaryota > Metazoa > Chordata > Mammalia > Artiodactyla > Bovidae > Neotragus > Neotragus pygmaeus. The sequence goes on from SJYV01020100.1 coordinate 641,847, forward strand.
TATGAAATGATTTATTCTGGGTCTTTGAGGATAAAAAAAAAAAATTTAAATCTTGCCAGCTAAGACTTTATACTCTAGTTGTAGAGATAAGATCGGGGCATAAATAAATATAATAAGAAAAATACTAAATATAGCAATAAAATAAAATAAGATTATATTTTACAGCAAATTCAGAAGAAGAAATTTTTTCTGAGGATTTAATTATTTCCAGTAAATCATTCTTGACTGGTTAGAATGCATGTGAAATTTTGCTAGGTACTAGAACTTAAGATGAATTCGAAACAGCCTTGGCCTCAAGGTGGAGAAGATCTTGTTCTAGCTATAATCTGTGCTTGGTCACTCAGTTGTGTCTAACTCTTTGCAATCCCATGCACTGTAGCCCGCCAGGCTCCTCTGTCCATGGGATTCTCCAGGTAAGAATACTGGAGCAGGTTGCCGTTTCCTTCTCCACAGGATCTTCTCGACCCAGGGATCAAACTCACGTCTCCTGCACTGGCAGGCAGGTACTTTACCATCTGAGCCACCTAAACTGAGATTGTGAAAAACATTTAACAGTTAAATAGAATTGAAGGGAGAGAGGGGAATGCAGAAATGTGTTGGTGGAGAAAAACATGTCCTCCTGTTTTTAGTAAATTACTTTTTAAAAATTTTAATTATTTTGGCTGCACCCAGTGGCTTGTGGAGCTTCTTGTACCCAGGGACCGGGAGTGGAAACGGTGTCCCTTGAAGTGGAAGCTCAGAGCCGTAAGCGCTGGAACACCAGGAGTGTCCTATATTCTCCTGTTCTTGCTTGAGAATATTATGAAGATGAGCAGCCCTACCACCCATGGTCCTGTAAGGAGCACACCAAACAGGGGTGTTTGATTGTGCAAAGAGTGATGAAAAGGGAAAGGTGGGAAATAAGGTTGAAAAAACCCCAGGACAGACCTAGGTACACCTGTCTAATGCCTAAGGATTTGAACTTGAGTTTGAGTAAAGGAAGAGTGTGACCAGAGAGCTATAATTAAACAGAGATGTAGTTCAAAGATGTTTGCACTGCAAAGAAACTAGAGATGGGTGCTTGCTTAGAAGCACCTGGACTTGAGGTGTGTATCACTGGCCTCGAGAAAGGGACACTATAGACAGTTAGAAGAGGCTGATATATGCCATTGTCAGTGGAATTTCAAAACGTGGATGCAGAAGGTGCTATCAATGCACGATTAATACTTGTATAATAAATGGATGTGGGAACAAGGAAGGGGATATGGTCAAGGTTAATGCCAAGGATTGAACATGGTTGACATGAAGTTGGTGCAATTCATGCATAAACAAAACAGCTAGAGGAAATAGTTTAGAAGGACTGGCAATGAGTTCAGCATTGAGCACAGTTTGAAGGGCTGGTGTAAGCAGCCCTTACAATTAGAAATCTGAGGCTGGATCTGAAGATGGTCAAGGGAGGAATAAAGGTTTGCAAATCATCTGAAGAGAATTGTGATCTGAATCTGCAAGGTTTATTTAGTAATATTGTCACTAGAGAGATAAGAAAAATGAGAAAACCAAGGGGAGACCTCAGAATAGCCACATGGGATCAGGGAGGTGGCAAGTAAAAAAAAAAAAAAATGCAAGCAAAGGAGAAAACAGAGAGTCAAGGTTATAAATGGAATTTACCCAGAGCATCATGGGGGCAGCTGACAGTGCATAAAATAATATCTCTGTTGGAACACAACTCATGTTTATTTGGAAATAGCCAACATCTATGCTTTTCCCTTGTCTTTAANGAGAAAACAGAGAGTCAAGGTTATAAATGGAATTTACCCAGAGCATCATGGGGGCAGCTGACAGTGCATAAAATAATATCTCTGTTGGAACACAACTCATGTTTATTTGGAAATAGCCAACATCTATGCTTTTCCCTTGTCTTTAACAGGTGTACAATGGATGCTCCATTATTCTCAGAGATTCCTATTTTGAAAATACACTTTGTTTCCTTTGAGCTAAAAAGCTGGTGCCAAAAACCATGTTTGCAGAGAGTATGCACTTAACCATTTCATGTTACTGTTTAAATAGTGATACTAATTCCAGAAAATTACTGTCATAAGTGTGCATTTTAGGAAGCTGATCTTAGTGGTAATTAAGTTTGACAGCAGTTGTGCATTCAAGGAGCTTCAACAACTATAGTGCCATATATTCAACAACACAAGATACCTGGACACCAAATGCTGCAGCAGTATGAAGAAGGAACCTTTGTTTTGGGCTCAGAGAGTCATTGGAGCCTCAATAAAAAAAGGGAAGATCTGAAGTGCTAACTGAATAATGTAGACTAGTCTGCCTTGGTTTCTCTCTCTACCGTATGCCCTGCTGAGTCTAGATCCAGGAAAGGGAACTCACGTGTGGGTGCTCAGTCTCACACATAATACACAAAACTGACATTTTGAAGTCGATACTTATCATGTATCATTTTATACTGAAATATATCATTTTATATTAAACTTTTTTCTTTTCACCACAGCACCTATGGACACACATACACAGAGATAGAGAAATATACTCAGGATAGGATTTTTGTAGATTACAGCTTTTAGTTCCATCTCAAATATCCTCTATTCCCTCCCTCTGCTCCTTTTTTTCTAGATTTAGATTTTGGAAAATGACAAAATTTTAGTATCATGACTTAAACATCTAAATACATTTGTAAACTGCATGCATGCTTGTCCAAACTCCATTTTGTATGTATCTATGTACTTACTCTGGTTTTATATAACACAGACTCATTTACTTGATATAACACAAAATTATTTTCTGAGCTATTGCAAATGGAGATATTATTTCACATTCAGAAAGAAATGCAAAGATGTATCTTCTTAGTCTTTGTGTTCTCATAATTTGAACTGTGACATAGCTGAGCTTTTAGAAATACTACCTGTTCTTGAAAAAAATAAAGCAGCAAAATACTAGCTAACATCTAATTGTGTGGCCACTGTTTTCAGGATCTCAGGTTATTTTTCAAGTCCTTTTCTTTTTGTCATTCTCAAGACCTTTCCTGTGAAAATAGGTTACCGTGTTATTCTGAGTATCAATTACAACATCCTTGATTCTCTCCTGATAGCATGGAATTGAATTCCTCCTCCACTGAGTGTCAACAATAAAGGATTTTTTCAGCAGCCTAAAGATGGTGTCATTTGAAATGGAAAAAGGAAGCCTTCTTTTTTATTCCAATTTAAAAAGCTGCTCTCTTTCCCCCCACTTCTCACAGTCTTATAAAGCAACAGGACTGAAATTGGACCCCGTCTCCTGCCGGGACCGGTGGAACTCAACCACGGCTAGCAGCCAGGGTGCAGTTGGTAAATATGGAAGCCTAAATTTCAGGATGTCTTTGGTTAGTTGTAAACTTATTTGCTGGAATCTCTCTCACATAATCGCAAGATTATTTCGGGAAGGCAAGTTAAAAGTGCAAAACAAGAAAAGAGAGGATCTGCCGTGTAAACAGAAGGCTCATGGTGCGTGAGAACCTCTCTTTACCTTTTAGGGTTAACACACATCAACACAACACTAATATTCAGAAATGAAGTCATTTCTTACTTTCCCTAATATGCGAATGTGATTTTCTTGTAATCACATGAGATTGCTTTAATCTACTCTTATCCTTGCCAACAATGCCTATATATGTTGTAAAATTTATATTTTTTGTTCAGTTGCAAAGAATTAATTAAAAATTAAGTTTTATATTTTAAGCACTTTAGGAAATATTGTTAATTTTACTCATTTAGAATGTATCATATGCTCCAAAAATAGTTTTTAGAGTTGCAGGTTATCTGAACTATACAAGGACAGAGTTCATTGACAACGCTCAGAACTAGGGAGTGGATATTGGAGAACAAGCTCCCCCAAACCAAGCGTGTAGCCTTAGTGGCCCAAACCATTCTTCAGAACTGCCCTGAAAGGAAAATCACCACAAATGCAAGTGACCCACAGAGCTGGTGGCTCAGACGGTAAAGCATCTGCCTGTGTGAGAGCCTGGGGTTCAATCTCTGCATTGAGAATATCCCCTCAAGAAAGGAATGGCAGCCCACTCCAGCATTCTTGCCTGGGGAATCCCACAGACAGAGGAGCCTGTGGTTGCAAAGGATTCCATAGGGTTGCAAAGCGTTGGACACAACTAAGCAAAGAACATTTTTACTTTCACGGAGCAAAACAGAAAACCACTGTCCCTTGCTCAGCACTCCAGCCACTCTGAATCAGAAAACCCACAAGCACTGCCACCAGCATCCAGCACTTATTTCACTACCACTTACAGTACAATGGATATTGTGAAGGGCTTTCTTCCACAAATCACCATTCATACACATAGACTTAACCGCTAAGATAAAAAGAAAAATTGACCTTTTTTCAAACTCAAAAATTTTAATTGTCCAAAGATAGGGTTAAGCCTCAGACACAAAAACATATTTGCAGCTTATTTAACAAAGATTTGTTCCAAATATAAAAGCTTCTGTAAATCAACAACTAATAGGGAAACAACAGTTTTTAAACCAATACAGTATTGTAAAGTAAAAAAAAAATTAAGTTTAATTTAAAAAAGGTAAATATAAAATTGCATTATAACCCAATAGCTCGTCCTGACTTCCCTGCCAGCTTAGTGGGTAAAAGAATCCACCTGCAATGCACAAGATACAGGTTTAATCCCCAGTGAAGGAAATGGCAACCCACTCCATTATTCTTGCCTGGGAAATAGGAGCCTGGGGGGGTACGGTCCATGGCATCACAAGAATCAAGCATGAATTAGGGACTAAACCACCACCAGTGCCTCTCAGATATATGCCCCAAAGAACTGAAAATACATGCACAGAAGTGCCTGTACACACACAAGCACTTGTACACACAGGTTCATAGCAACATTAGTCACAATAGCCTAAAGGTGAGAACAACCCAAATATCTAAAAATGTACAAATAGATAAACTGTTGTATCTATACACAGTGGAATATCACTTAGCCATAAAAATAAGTGCATTAGTGACGCATGCTATTATATGTAACGATATGATGTTAAATGAAAAAGACACAAGATCATATAGTAAGTCTATCATTTTATTTCTATAAAATATCTGGAATAGTTAGATACACCCATAGAAACAAAATATAGATTGGTGTTTGCAGGGGGTTGAAGGAGTGAAAAATTGATTAATGGGTGAAGGATTTTGATTTTGATTGATGGAAATGTTTTGAAATTAGAGAGATGTGGTGGTGTTATATTGTACTGCATTCCATTGAATTATTCACTTTAAGATGGCCAGTTTTATGTTATAGGAACTCTACCTCAAAAATTATTTTTAAAATGTTTGGTCAAAAAACATACATGTCACCAAAAATATATGCTATGTGGTAGTCAGTGAAAGTAATAGTCACCCATTCGTGTCTGACTCTTTGTGACCCCATGGACTGTATTATAGCCCGCCAGGCTCCTCTGTCCATGGGATTCTCCAGGCAACAATACTGGGGTGGGTAGCCATTCCCTTCTCCAGGGAATCTTCCCTACCCAGGGATAGAACCCAAGTCTCTCGCATTGCAGGCAGATTCTTCACCGTCTGAGCCATGGCACACATAAAAAGACCAACAGTGCTAGTTATCAAGGAGACAGAAATTAAAATCTCAGCGAGGCACCACTTTACACCCACTGCAGTGTCTGATATCAAGAGTAAAAGACTGTAGGAACTTCCCTGGAGGTCCGGCGGTTAAGACTTCACCTTTGTGGGTTTGATCCCTGGTCAGGATGCTAAGGGAGAAGGCAATGGCACCCCACTCCAGTACTCTTGCCTGGAAAAGTCCATGGATGGAGAAGCCTGGTAGGCTGTAGTCCATGGGGTCGCTAGGAGTCGGACACGACTAAGTGAGTTCACTTTCACTTTTCACTTTCGTGCATTGGAGAAGGAAATGGCAACCCACTCCAATGTTCTTGCCTGGGAAAATGCTAGGAATGGAGGAGCCTGGTGGGCTGCCGTCTCTGGGGTCTCACAGAGTCGGACACGGCTGAAGTGAGTTAGCAGCAGCAGCAGCAGCAGCAGGACGTTATGATCCCACATGTCTGACAGCCAAAAAACTAAAAAGCACAAAAAAGAAGCAGTATTGTAACGAATTTGATGAAGATTTTAAAAATGGTTCACATCTAAAATAAGTCTAAAAAAAGACCGTATACATTAACTATTAGATAAATGTGTAAGAAACGACATTTTCATATTTTACTGGGGAGAATGTCAGATGGTTTGAAGAACGGGTTGGCACTTTCTTATCAAGTTTAGCATACAGCCAATGTGTGACCTTTTAAATTTCAGTTCTAACCAGCTATCCAAAATAAATGCAAGCATCAGTCCATAAAGATGACTTGTTTAGAAAACTGCTTCTGCTAACTTCATGGCAGACTAATTCATAAGAGCCCCTAGCCAGAAATAATCCAAGTGCACATCAATACAGAAGTGAATTAAAAAAACCGCCCCCGAGGTAGACCTATACAGTAAACTACTAGTCAGCAATTAAAGGAAAAAGCAGAGACATCACTTTGCTGACAAAGATCCATATATAGTCAAAGCAATAGCTTTTCCAGTAGTCATGTATGGATATGAGCGTTGATTCATAAAGACAGCTGAGCACTGAAGAACTGATGCTTTCAAACTGTGATGCTGGAGAAGACTCTTGAGAGTCCCTTGGACTTCAAGAAGAACAAATTAGTAAATCCTAAAGGAAATCAACCCTGAATTTTCATTGGAAGGGCTGATGCTGAAGCTGAAGCTCCAGTACTTTGGCCACTGGATGCTAAGAGCTGACTCAGTGGAAAAGACCCTGGTGCCGGGAAAGATTGAAGGCAAAAGGAGAAGGAAGCAGCAGAAGATGAGATGGTTGGATAGCACCACTGACTCAGTGGACATGAATCTGAGCAAATTCCGAGAGATAGTGAAGGACAGAGGAGCCCCGCGTGCTGCAGTCCAGAGGTTCACAAAGAATCAGGCATGACTTGGCGACTGAACACAGATCACAGTTAAAGAAAGCAGACCATTGATCCACACAACATCACAGATGAATCTCCAAAAGGATGTTTCAAGTAAGAGAAACTGAAGACAGAGGATTTGTGCAGCGAGGAAGAGCACTGATTTTTTCTGTTTATAGTATGTCCACAAACTCGCACAATCACAGGGGCAGAAATCAAAGAGCTTCCCTGTGGTGGGTTGGAGAGGGCAGGAGAGAATGAACTGATAGACTGTTCAACATCTTCCTTCGGGTTTAGTTGCGTAAATATAAATAATCTACAAAATGTATAGGACTGAGCTCTTAGGATTTGTACGTTTCAGTTACTTTAACGGATGTTGATATAGTCCCTTTGTTAATCAGATGACTTTTTCTGGGCTTCCCTGGTGGCTCAGACAGTAAAGAATCTGCCTGCAATGCAGGTGACCTGGGATTCATCCCTGGAAGATCCTGTGGAGAAGAGAATGGCAATCCACTCCTGTACTCTTGCCTGGAGAATTTCTTGGACGGAAGAGCTTGGAGGACTACAATCCATGGGGTAACAAAGCGTGGGACACGACCGAGCGATTATCACATACACACATACACACCCGTGGCTTCATCCACACATTTCAACATTGCTCACTTCACGATATTAAATTGCTATAGACAATTATGTCCTGGCTATTTCCCATTTTATAACTCAATTCTGTATATCCACTTTGAATATACATTTTGCAGGCCTTCTTTTAGAAATTAATGACATACCTATGTCCCACTTCCTTTGGCACATTGATAGTCACGCACCTGCTGATTTTCCATCATCTGACATAATTTCCCAAACTGCCACCTGTGATAGAACATATTGTACAGCTTCAATTGAAAAACTTTATGAATATTAAAAGCCAACACTACTGTTTCCTGGAATGTGCTTGGCTTCATATTCTACTCGCCGTGCCTAACCCAGGTGTTGATTTAAAATTCAGTGACATGAAACGATTATCTATCATTCTAAATCATCTCATATTCTTTTAATTCTTGATGTATCTAAGACAGAAGCCTGAGAAGCGCTTCCTTTGCCATTGACCATATAGCACATTTTGTCATTAAGTCTCCTGCCTCATCATTTGGAATTTCATTCTAAACAAAGACTCATAAGTGAGCCTTCCAGCAGCTGCCTTGTCAGGTTGGTGAAATGGAAAAAAAATAAATCTACTATATTTATTCCAAGCTTTTTCTGTAATGGATCTCATATGTGAGCTTCATTTTATTTTCTGTTTATCAAAAATAAGGCCTATCAAACTCAGGGTAGGCCAGTAATTAGGTACAGATGGTAGGTAATAATAAGAAATTGTTGATGGAAATCTGTCCCTTTAATGAGCAAAGAGAAATGGCCTTTGACTCTTTCTAGAAATGATAATACCTAGTGCTTGTTAAATGGGTTGACACTTCCACTTTGCTAGAAGGAGATCTGGTATTGATAAGAAATGGTTTTGAATGGGGTGAAACCTCTCATTTTATTTTATCAGTGCAGGTGGGTAGAGATATTAGATATTAGAGAGAATGATAGATGGTATGTAGACAGAGCAATAGCTAGATGACAGATAGATAAATAGATAGATAGATGATACATAGACAGATGATACATAGATAGTGATAGATGGATGACAGATAAAGTGATAGATGGATGATAGATACTTTGCTACTATTGCTGTTCAGTCGCTATGTTCTGTCTGACTCTTTGCAACCCCATGGACTAAAACACACCAGGCTCCTCTGTCCTCCACTATCTGCCAAATTTTCCCCTTATTCATGTCTGTTGCTTTGATGATGCTTAAAACTATTAAGAAACTGAAGGTACATAGTTGGGATGAGCCTTTCATGAATGACAGTCATCGTTTTTGTTTTTGTTTTTTAAACAGGTAACACACCCTTCCTGCTTTTTTTTTTTTTAATCTGCAATTTTTACAAAGATCAAATAAAACCAGGCTCAATTTAATAGTCTTCTGCAGAGTCATTTAACCTATTTTTTCTTTTCTTTTTTTTTTTTTGGCCACACAACATGCAGGATATTAGTTCCCAGACCAAGGACAGAACTGGGATCACCTGCAGTGGAAGCAGAGTCTTAGCCACTGGACCGCCAGGGAAGTCCCTGACACTCATCTTCAATCAGTTTTTTAAAGTTAGCATCATGGAAGCAGATATGCAGCATTGTATCATGCTTTCATTTTTAGTCTTATTTTTGTTATTGCTGTTAAAATGGTAAGGCATAACAAACACTGGTTTGAATATTCATTAATTTATTCATTTAAATGTATCTAATTAAGAAATTGGCATGTTCCTGACACTGTTTAGGAGATTAAGTTGTGAATGAGACCTCCTGGACTTTACATTCTGCCTAGCGAGTGGCGCTTCGCAAATGGCTATCTGTTGTACTCTAAGCCTCTGTGCATGCATTGCTAAGTCACTGCAGTCATGTGTGACTCCTTGCGACCCTATAACTATAGCCCGTCAGACTCCTCTGTCCATGAGATTCTCCAGACAAGAATACCTGGGTGAGTGGTCATGTCCTTTTCCAGGGGATCTTCCCGACCCAGGGAACAAACCCAGTCCCTTACGTCTCCTGCGTTGGCAGGCAGGTTCTTTGCCACCAGTGCCACCTGGAAAGGCTCTGAAATGAGATTGTATTCATCAAGCGTATATTTGCTCAACCAGAACTTAGTGAATATTTACTATCTTCCAGTCTAGCAGGAAAGTGAGAATAAAATGAAAAAGTCCATGAGAAGCTTCATTCAGGAAGATTCATACTGACATTTTCAACCTCCCCACGTATAAATGTGTTACTGCAAGTAAGTTAATCATCAATATGCTGGATGTGTGCAAGGTAGAAAGTTGAGGTTAGTTGCAGTGGTGGTAGTATAAGTTCAGCAGTGGACTGCTGCTGAGGCAGGGGCTCTGGGTGCAGCAGACTTAGGTATAGCATAAGCCCTCTTGGAGGAGATTGCCATTAACCCCACCATAGAGCCACCAGAACTTACACAGGACTGGGGAAATAGACTCTTGGAGGGCACACTCAGAAGCTTGAGCATACCAGGACCCAGGAGAAAGGAGCAGTGATCCCCCAAGAGACTGACCCAGACTTGCCCATGAGTGTCCAGGAGTCTCTGGTGGAGGCGTGGGTCAGCGGTGGTCAGCTGCAGGGTTGGGGCACTGAGTACAGCAGTGCCTGCAAGGGACTTTTTGAAAGAGGTCACCGTTATCTCCATCACCTCCACGATAGTTTCAGTTCAGTTCAGTTCAGTCGCTCAGTCGTGTCCGACTGTTTGAGACCCCATGAATCACAGCATGCCAGGCCTCCCTGTTCATCACCAACTCCCAGAGTTCACTCAGACTCACGTCCATAGAGTCCGTGATGCCATCCAGCCATCTCATCCTTGGTCGTCCCCTTCTCCTCCTGCCCCCAATCCCTCCCAGCACCACAGTCTTTTCCAATGAGTCAACTCTTCGCATGAGGTGGCCAAAGTACTGGAGTTTCAGCTTTAGCATCATTCCTTCCAAAGAAATCCCAGGGTTGATCTCCTTCAGAATGGACTGGTTGGATCTCCTTACAGTCCAAGGGACTCTCAAGAGTCTTCTCCAACACCACAGTTCAAAAGCATCAATTCNAATCAGTCCTAAATATTCATTGGAAGGACTGATGCTGAAGCTGAAACTCCAATACTTTGGCCACCTGATTCGGAGAACTGCCTCATTGGAAAAGACCTTGATTCTGGGAAAGACTGCAGGTGGGAGGAGAATTGGACGACAGAGGATAAGATGGTTAGATGGCGCACCAACTCAATGGACATGACAAACTCCATGAGTTGGTGAAGGACAGGGAAGCCTGGCGTGCTGCAGTCCATGGAGTCTTAAAGAGTTGGATACTACTGAGCAACTGCACTGAAGTATAATTTCCTATCATCATCATCATGGTTGCTAGTATTAAGACTTTTTTCCAAATGTTTACATCTATATATTCATCATTCTACAATAAAACCAAATGCTTGAAACAACCATGGAATTGATAAAAATTTCTACTACATTTCTTGTGAAATATTTTGGGATAATAATATTAATAATTAATCCAATGGGGGGAAAAAAGAGAGTTGAATATCATGATCAGAAAAGCAGATAGCCTCAACACAGTGCAACTTGAAGTTGAATATTATTAAAAATATGTCTCAAGTGTTATCCTTTGAATAGCAGACAAATGTGTGCAGAAAATATTTATATTTTCATTTGTTATTCTTCAAAATTTTTATTTTATGTTGGACTAGAGCTGTTTAACAATGCTATGCTAGTTTCGGGTATACACCAAAGTGATTCCGTGATACATATACATATGTGTGTGATGCATGCTAAGTCACTTTGCTGTTGTCCAACTCTTTGGGAGCCTAGGCACTGTAGCCCACAAGGCTCCTCTGTGAATGGGATTCTCTAGACAAGACTACTGAAGTGTGTGGCCATGCTCTCCTCCAGGGGATCTTCCAGACCCAGGGATCAAACCTGTGTCTCTATGTCTCCTGCATCAGCAGATGGGTTCTTAACCTCCAGCGCCACCTGGGAAGCCCACATATACATTTACATGTACCTGTTCTTTTACAGATTCATGTACACACTGCTATGTTCAAAAGAGATAACCAGCAATGACCTACTGTATAGCACAGAGAACGCTGCTCTATATTCTGCAAAAACCTAAATAGGGAAATGGATTTGAAATAGTTTTTTTAGAGCATTCTTTTTGTGGATTTTTCAAAGAGTCAGTCTCTAGAAGATATCAGTTTGAATCAATCACTCTAAGAAGATACAGACATCAAGGTGGGAACCATTCAATCAACACAATATTATTGTCATCATTTAGCATTTCATTTTAGAATGACTCAGAATAGATTTTTGCAATCTTGACATTGTTAGCATTTGGGGTGATAGAACTTTATGTTGGGGTGTCTGTCTTGTGCATTGCAGGATGTTCAGCAGCAGCCCCAGCCTGGACTCAGGAGTCACCAGGAGCAACCCTTTCTGGTGCTGGTCGTGACAACCCAAACCTTTCCCCACATCACGGAACATCACTGACAGCATCTTACCATCACCTGTGGAGAGCCACTGACTATGAAGAAGTGACTGAGAAGAACAGCAGAGGCTTCGATAACGTAAAGCAACAAACGTCTCTGAAAAATGGTTTATACCTAAGAAACTGACCTGCCAGAAACTGTGGCTGAATATGACTTGGATAAAAGAAATGTGCTAATTATGTGCAGTTAGTATTCTGAAGCCATTTTTGAGTACCACCTGAATTACACACACAGGCTAAAATAAGAGCAGGCAGATAAATCTCCAGAAAAAGTAAAGTGGTAAATGTATTTTTAAAAGATGAAAGTCAAAGCTTTAGTCTCTCCTGTCTGACTCTTTGCAACCCCATGGACCATAGCCCACCAGGCTCCTCTGTCCATGGAATTCTCCAGGCCAGGATACTGGGGTGGGTGGCCATTCCCTTCCCCAGGGGACCTTCCCAACCCAGGGATCGCAACAGGGTCTCCTGCATTAGCGGTAGACTCTTTACCTTCAGAGCCACCACGAAAGCCTGAAAAGGATGAGTGCTTCTACATTTTAGCGGACACTTTACTTAATCAGACACTTTACTTCAACACGTGTTGAAATATTGTCCTTAGATTACAAATACAAAGTGATCACATACAGATTTTGCCTATCTCTGTAATCATATTTTGACTTTCTTTTAAAAGATCAAATCCATATGTATGCTAAAGAGGTTATCATCACTTTTCTCAGTGATCCAAACAGTAATTATGTCTAAAAACTAACCTTAATAAAACACCTGGTATCTTTAAGAGCCCGAAACAATTTACATAGGAGTTTTAAGCAATTTCAACTCATTTCAAGTACTAAATTTCCCAGCTGGTGAGATTTACTTATGGTAAACATGACTTTCACCTAAAACGCTGTGGAGCTGGGCAGCAGGGCAGTGTGAACTTCGTACGTAACCTTTCTCTTTTTTGCCGGTGCTCTGGCTTCATTGCTGCACCCAGGCCTTCTCTAGTCGTGGCGAGGGGGGCTACTCTCTAGTTGCAGTGAGAGGGCTTCTCATTGCATTGGCATCTTTCGTTGTGGAGCTCAGCCTCTAAGGCGCGTGGGCTTGAGCGGTGGTGGCTCCCCAGCTCTATAGCACGGGCTCGGAAATTGTGGCGCATGGGCTTAGCTGCTCCATGGCATATGGAATTTTCCCAGACCAGGGATTGAACCCCTGTCCCCCGTATTGTCAGACACCACTGGACTACCAGGGAAGGTCATTACTTAAACTTTAGTCTGGAAAAATAAGTTAAAATGACAGCCACATCTGTACTATCAGTATGAAAATGTTGAAACAAATTCCAAAAATCCAAATTATTTTCTTTGGCCTTTTTGTTTTTTAGCTTTCCCTTTTGTAAAATGGGAAAATCCATTCTAAAAATTCACTCCCATTTGAGTTATTGGTAGAGCAGCAGCCAGCACCAACCCATTTTGAGATTACGTTCACCTGCACAGCCTAGAATTTAGTGCAGAATTGAGACTTCTCCCTGGCTTCTCTGATAGCTCAGTGGGTAAAAAATCCGCCCGCCAATGCAGAAGACACAGGAGATGCCAGTTCGACCCCTGAGTCAAGAAGATCCCCTGGAGGAGGAGATGGCAACCCAATCCAGTGTTCTTGTCTGGGCAATGCCAATGGCAGAAGAACCTGGTGGGCTCCAGTTCATGGGGTCCCAAAGAGTCAGACACACCTGGGCAACTAAGCAGAGCACCTGTGTGCCACAGAGCCAGGCCCTGCCCCAGGCTGCCCTGTCTTCTTGGCATAGACTTAGACTCATTCTTCTCTATCTGTCTACACCTGTCTCAACCCACTTTGAATGTTGACCATGGTCCACCTCACCACCACTTCAACCATATAATCCCCGAGGGCACTCTTAGGAATCTCAGTAACAAAAGATTCTTACAGGCTTAAAATGAGGCAAGGAAGTTTCCCTTGATTGCATTACTTTGGGAAATACCAGATAATACTAAAAAAAAAGAAATTCCTTTCCAAGAAATAGAAAGTGAACTCTGTTTCAACGAGTGTAAAACTGACAATTCATGGTACAGAAACACTGATGACTAAAAATATGTAAAAAAATAATTCAGACATAACATTTTCCAACATTGTGTAATAAGCATATGGAATGCATTGACCAAAATCGCCATCAAAGAAAACACGCAGATGAGCTTAAGAAGCAGACATTTCTACATCAGGAAAAAGATTACGGCATACAACCGGCAATCTAGTGAACAGAACTCTGATAAAAGTGGACAGACTCTTTGAGACACATGGTACTTTCAGTCCATCCATCTAAAGTATAAATCTGTACTTTTAATTAAAATATGCCTCCAAAATCCAACACACATGGCTTAGCATGCTTAGTATTAAGCTGGCCTTGGCCTGGGTCATAATTTACATAGGTGGTTCAAGTTCTTGCCTCATTAATGAAAAACATACTCAGAACACTGGAAGGAAAATTGAGAACAATTTCTATCATGCCAGTTAAGCCCAGGATTAATTTTACTGTAGAACTTCGTGTTGTGTTAGCCAAAGGAAGTTTGTAGGTGAATAGATTAGAGCTAACACAGTATGCCTCTAATAATAGTAGATGTATTAAGTATCTTAGTAATCCTATTTTGTAGTTTTTGATCTGATTTCTGCTTAGACCTGGAGACAAAGATTTTCTTTCGCTTCCTGAGGAAGGCGAAGGAAGTAGTGAATACCAGAATAGTTAGAATCCTACAAAGTGACAGTGAAGTCGCTCAGTCATGTGGGACTCTGCATACCTGCCAGGCCCCTCCATCCATGGGATTTTCCAGGCAAGATTACTGGACTGGGTTGCCATTTACAACTATACATTAAATCTTAGTGAAAGCACTAAGCAGTCTGTTTCCTTGAGTCTGTTTTACAGATGAAGGCTCAAACAGTAAAGGCACATTGAGTGACCTTCGTTTATTTTTATTTTGGCTGCATCGGGTCTTCTGTGCTGTTTCTCGGCTTCCGCTGGTGGTGGGGAAGGGGCTACTCCCTGGCCACAGGGCACAGGCTGCCCACTGCTGTGATGGCTCTTGCTGCAGAGCACAGGCTCTAGGTGCACGAGCTCAGGGGTTGTGGCTCATGGGCTGTGTCTTTCTGCAGCATGCGGGATCTTTCTAGATCAAACCCATGTCCCCCTGGCATTAGCAGGCGGATTCTTATCCACTGCCCCACCAGGGAAGTCCCTGTGTGTGATTGCTAAGTCGCTTAAGTCAATTGGCAGGCAAGTTCTTTACCACTAGCGCCACCTGGGAAGCCATGGAAAGTCCTTGAANCTAGATCAAACCCATGTCCCCCTGGCATTAGCAGGCGGATTCTTATCCACTGCCCCACCAGGGAAGTCCCTGTGTGTGATTGCTAAGTCGCTTAAGTCAATTGGCAGGCAAGTTCTTTACCACTAGCGCCACCTGGGAAGCCATGGAAAGTCCTTGAATGACCTTTGCTTGTGTTGCCGAGGTCACACCAAGTACTTTGTGTGTGTGTCACCTGATTTCATCCTTACGTAATTCTGAGAGATTATGTTTAATATGACAGCTGTGGGTTGGATTGTACCCTACCAGATTCACACGTTGAAGTCTTAACCACTGCCCTTCAGAACATGACCTCGTTTGGAAATAGGGTCAATGCTGATGTAACTAGTTATCGTGAAGTCACACTGCAGGAGGGTGTGGCCCTCATCCCATAGAATTGCTGTCCTTATCAGAAGGTGGGCAAACTTCCCAAGTGGCGCAGTGGCAAAGAATCTGCCTGTCAATGCAGAAGACCCAGGAGGAGCAGGTTCAATCCCTGGGTTGAGCAGATCCCCTGGAGGCACAAATGGCAACCCATTCTAGTATTCTTACCTGGAAAGTTCCATGGACAGAGGAGCCTGGCGGGCTACAATCCATGGGTCACAAAGGGTTGGCTGAGCCTGAGCATGTACGTACATCATTAAGAGACAACTGGACACAGAAGAATACGCATAGGGAGATCACCATGTCAAAGAGGCAGAGATCTGGGTGATGGGTTTGTAAGCCCAGGGACACACTGATTGCCAGAAAATTGCCAGAAATGTGGAATCACAAGGGAGAGGCATGGAACAGACATGAACTCAGAAGGAAGTCACCTTGCCGGCACGCTAGTCTCAGACTTGTAGCATCTGGGACTGGGAGACAAGAGACATTTG
Source organism: Neotragus pygmaeus (assembly GCA_006410875.1). Classification (NCBI taxonomy): domain Eukaryota; kingdom Metazoa; phylum Chordata; class Mammalia; order Artiodactyla; family Bovidae; genus Neotragus; species Neotragus pygmaeus. Next base: position 658,125 of record SJYV01020100.1, read on the forward strand.
TTGCTCTTGCTGCTTTAAAGATTTTTATTGGAATATAGCTGATTTACAATGTTTGTTAATTTCTGCTGTACAGCAAAATGAATCAGTTATACATATACACACATCCACAATTTTTCAGATTCTTTTCCCATGTAGGTCATTATAGGAGTATTGAGTAGAACTCCTTATGCTATACAATGGGTCCTTATTAGTTACCTATTATGTGTGTGTATATGTATATATATATAGTATATGTTATGTATAAACATAATAAAACAAAACAAATCATTAAATTATATATATATACATATAATTTATGTAACACTTTGATCACCTGATGTGAAGAGCTGACTCATTGAAAAACATCTTGATGCAGGGAAGATTGAGGGCAAGTGAAGAAGTGGGCAACAGAGGATGAGATGGTCAGGTGGCATCACTGACTCAACGGGCATGAGACCAAGCAAACTCCAGGAGATGGTGAAGGACAGGAAGCCTGGTGTGCTACAGTCCGTGGGGTTGCAAACAGTCAGACACGACTCAGAAACTGGACAACCACAACAAAGTCCAAAGGCCAGTCATTTCGGCAGGAGTTCACCATTCTTTTCCTCATCGACTCTCTCAATAGGCTTCCTTCTGCCTGACTCTGTCCACTCTCCTCATCCTAGGAATCAGGGATTCGGACTCACGAGTCTTTCCTTCCAGGCCTGGAAGCTGGCAGAAGCTGGAGAGGGAACCCTGGGGTCAGAGGTGTTCTGGTCAGGGAAGTCTTCCGCTACGTGCCACATGGAAGCTCGCTCTGAGCAAAATACCTCTTACTGCACAGGAACTAGGAGCAGGGATGCCCCCCCCGCACAGCCCTGCACCCATCTAAACCCCTACTCATCCCTCCAGGCTAGCATTGACCCGTCTTTCACTAAGCCATGCTCCTTTGTCTACTCTGAACTGCCTGGGGAGCTTAACCTGCACCCTGCAAAGTTTCCACTTCACAAGGAACACTGGGAGGGGCAGCGGATAGGTTGTGAGCAATATTACACTCTATATCGTGTACACATAAGAGCGGGTGATGCGTAAGATTGCTGTTGTTTAGTCGCTCAGTTGTGCCCAACTCTTTGCAACCCCAGGGACTGTAGCCCACCAGGCTCCTCTGTCCCTGGGATTTCCTGGGCAAGCATACTGGAGCTGGTTGACATTTACCTTTCCAGGGGATCTTCCAGATCCAGGGATCAAATCCACATCTCATGCACTGGCAGGAGAATTCTTTATTGCTGAGCCACCAGGGAAGCCTGATGAATAAGATCAACCCAAGTCTTTTCAAAGCCCTTTATCAAAATTGCTCTACAAACACCAGTAAATAGCTCAGCACTGGGAACCAGTCTGAATGATCACCAGTTTTTGCTAACTCTGCCTTCAAGCTTAAGTAGCTTTTGCTATCCAGCTATTCCCCTGTAAAATCCAGTGGTCAGTCCACTCCTCTGCATTTATTTCTGCTCTCCTTGTGGTGACATTTGCCCTTCCCTTCAATTTCCTTCTCACGGTACCCCTGTTACTGAAAGTGGGTTCTGGCTGCTCGCTGCTCTAAAACCAACACTGGAGAGACAAGGCTGGTGGAAAGGAAAGTTTGCTTCATTTCTGAGGCTGGCAACCTTGGAGGGAGAAGGGATGGGGCAGGAGTAGTGGCCCAGAGCGGGTGCGCGGCGGTGGAGATGGGCGCCAGGCTGTGGGGAGACCAGCCCCATCTCCCACTGCCAGGGATCCATGGGCAAGAGCTTTCCAAGGAGCATGGGTATAGGAAGGGGGCTGCATGCAGAAACAGCACAGTCAGCTCTGACGGTCTTGAAGCTGGTCATAGTGGTCTGATGAGTGTCATCCTGACTGTTTTCAGTACCATGAGTCTTCAGTACAAGGTTGCTTTGTTCCCATTTCCGTGAGGCCATTTCTCAGAGTTGAGGCAGCTTATGTCATGAGTAGAGTCTGGTCATCAGACTGCAGCTTCCTACCTCTGATGGGGGTTTCAGTATCTATAAGACAGGCATAGCATATGGCTCTGAATATTAGATACAGATCATGAGGAGGAAGTGAAGCTTCTTGATTTTGCTTAATGACTTTTGCTGTTCAGTGGCTCAGGCATGTCCAACTCTTTGCAGCCCCATGGAGTGCAGCACACCAGGCTTCCCTGTCCTTCACCAACTCGCAGAGCTTGCTCAGACTCATGTCCATTGAGTCAGTGGTGCATCCAACCCTCTCATCCTCTGTCGCCCCCTTCTCCTCTTATGGTTTTGTCTTGTTTGCTTTCCTTTGCTTCTGCATTTTCTCACTTCTCTGATTAAACGTACTCCTTGTTTAAAGTGTTTCTACAGACAAAAGGCAGGCGAAAGGCATGGTAGTGGTAGTGGGCCCTGGGGGAGGCATAAGTCCCTGATCCTTTCTACTCCCATTATCTGTAGCCTCTTCCTCTGCTGTCCACCCAATTCCTCCTTGGATGAGCTGTTGTTGGAATGCTTTTACCAATACCAGCAACCCTCATTTTCTCACTGCTTTTGTTGTTGTTTGATGTGATGTGTTGTTTTTTTTTTTTATTAGCCCTAACCTTCTAATCGACCATCTGTGGCCAAGAATCTTTTCTGTTTGAGTAGAGGGGTGCCATTCTTGAATCCCTGCTCTTCCTGATAACTGCTTCTCTGCGGTGCTCCCCTTTTCCTTTCCTTACTGCTAAGACTAGTTCATACAGTGCTAAAAATAAAGATACTGACATCCTGAATGTGTCTTCAGCGGCAAACAGATAAAAAATATTTTCACAGCCATCTGATTGGATGGCCTCATCCACTTGACGTTATGGGGCAAATTGTGAATGAATTAACTATAGCATATTGCAAGGCCATTGTGCCTACATCATGATGGGGTTGCAGCACTGTTTCCGTGGCAGGTCATGCTGTAACCATCAGGTCCATTCCACAGCTGCTGGAAAGATGTGGCCTTGAACTAGAGCGAAGCCAGAGCGTCATTGACACAGGAGCGTCCTCAGCGCAGGCGCAGGATGAAAACAGCTCTGCGTGAGGAGGCGGGGCCGTGCAGAGCCGCTGGTCGGGGGCACAGCTCTGCCTCTGATTGGCCGTGGGGTCTCTGAGCCCCAGTCTTCTTCACATCTGGAAAATAAAAGAGCTTGGACGAGACAGTTTCTAAAGTCCCTCAACGTGGCTGGAAAAAATCAATTTCAGATTGTCAAAACCTGTTTTTCACATGGTTTTTAAAATCCCGCCAAGAAATAATAGAATAAATATGATAAAGAAGAAAAGCCCCCGACAGATGACAGATAGTGCGGAGTCACTTAGACATGTTAAGCATTTCTGTTTAGCAAAAGTAGGTAAAAAGCCTTATACCAGGGGAAGAAAGCAACTGCTCTCAGCTCTGCTTTCTCTAGTGAGCAGAAAAGCCTCCAGAAAGTTTGGGGGATAATGGGACTGTGCTGTGTGAAGCGGAAAAATGATTTCATAAATCGTGAAATGAAAAACTATGGGGAAATCACCACCTAGATGGCTTTTGACTGTGAAAGTTATCTGACGTCAGGGCATTGGTCTGCAGGACGAATGAGATCAGTGGCGTGTGTGCCAAGCCCCTTCAGTCATGTCCAACTCTCTGTGACCCCATGCACCATCCCCACCATACTCCTCTGCCCGTGGGATTCTCCAGGCAAGAATACTGGAGTTACTATGCCCTCTTCCAGGGGATCTTCCTGACCCAGGGATTGAACCTGCATCTCTTACATCTCCTGAGGTGGCAGGCAGGTTCTTTACCACTAGTGCCAACTGGGAAGCCCAATTTGATTAGCACGGGATGCTAAGAGAAACTTTCATCTCTGTTAGAAATGACACCCAACCATCCCAAGGCCATTTTCACAGGTCACAAAGTCATCATTAGTGCTTAGAAAAGGACCTACTCAGATGAAAATAAAGACAACTAAATTCCTTCTGTTATAACCTTCAGAAGAGTTGTCCCCTCACTTTTGGGTCTCAGAACTCCCTGATACCATTACCATCACTGAAAACTGAATTCACAGATATTTACCTTATTAGAAATTAAAGCTGAGAAAATTGAAACATGTTTATAAATTAACTAACATAAAATAGCAATAAACCCATATGATATTATCAGAAAATATTTTCATGAAAAAGAACTAAAAATCAATGAAAAGATTGGAATTCTATTCCATATTTGTAAATCTCTTTAATGTCAGGCTTAATTTAAAATGAGCTGAATTCTCACATTTGTTTTTCATTCTATCTGCAGCAATACATGTTTTGATTAAATTATATGATGAATCTTCAGCTTCAAGCAGATTTATAGTATTTTAGTGGTCATTTCAAATAGTTGGGGAAAATTTTATTTGATTTTACATCAGTGTGTGATGAGTGGTTGCAACTAAAACCGTGTTAATAGATGCTTCATATGAAAATGCATTAAAATCCATTGATTTATCTGGCATTTTGAATGAATCTTGTAACCATGCACATTTTTGTAATTATGCAGTGGCCATTTGGAAAGTATTAGTTCACTCAATTATTTATAACTTTCAAATGTTGACACATTTCATTGTACAATTTAAAATATTCACATTTGTTAATATCACCACTGAGCAGAAGGGTCTTCAAGTAGAAGGATCTTATCAAGTTCATAATAGTGAGGACAAATGTTCAAGATTCTGATTTTTCCTTCTTAGTTCAAAGTTTCTTATGGGTCAAANTATTTCATTGTACAATTTAAAATATTCACATTTGTTAATATTACCACTGAGCAGAAGGGTCTTCAAGTAGAAGGATCTTATCAAGTTCATAATAGTGAGGACAAATGTTCAAGATTCTGATTTTTCCTTCTTAGTTCAAAGTTTCTTATGGGTCAAACAGGCTGTAAGCTACTTTTATGGACATAAAATATGCTCATTTTGTTCATGCTTGAGAAAAAGTTTGCAAAACTACCCAGATATAGATAAGCATCATCTGTCTACAATAGGCTGGAACATGGAAGCATCGGTTTAATATTTGCTAATCAGTGGGTTTAATAGGCTGGCAAGTGAAAGATTCATGGACGGGTTGATGTTCTCCAAGTTCCAAGAGTGGCTGTTTCCTTTCCTTCCAGGGTGCTTTCTATAATTCATCAGGCTGAAAATTCCCTGTTTTTATAGCTAGACATGCTAAGGTGTTGATTTAACTTTGATCCAGAGGCTACTGTGTCACCTATTGGAGTCAGCTGGAGCTCAGGGAGTCAGGCACCTTCTGCCATGGTCGAGTGTGGACGATCAGAAGGAAAATGGGAAGGAGGAAAGGAAGGTGGGAAAGAAGAAGTATAAACTAGGTTGCATCTCTGTGTGCAGATGGGTTAGGAGGTGATGGTTGAGATTCTGGTTTACATTTTACTTTACATCCTACTTTACATCCAATTTTTGCCTGATTGCCCAAGAGGAAAAACTCTTAGGCGTCTGTGTTTCAGTTTTTTGATGTTAAAGGGGGTGCATTCTGGCATCTACTACCTGAGATTGTGTGTTAGCTGCTCAGTCGTGTCCAACTCTTTGAGACCCCATGGAGTAGAGCCCACCAGGCTCCTCTGTCCATGGAATTTCCAGGTAAGAACACTGGAGTGGGTTGACATTTCCAGGGGATCTTCATGACCCAGGGATCAAACCCATCTCTTGTGTCTCTTGCTTTGACAGGCAGGTTCTTTACCACTAGCACCACCTGGGAAACCCCATGTTTGACCTCAGTACCCTCTATTTCTTGAATCACTGATTAAACATCATATGTCAAGAGGTTCTGAGCGTGGAGAGCACCAACTAAACTTTTTAACACTAGTTAATGTAACGTCACTTCTCATATTCTTGTACGTCCTACTTGAGCCCTTTTAACTGTTCACTTCATTGTCAATGTTCTGTTGATTCAAAGAGCAGAAAGTCTCCCTATATTTGTCACACATGGTGTATTTATTCACTTTCCTAGGAATCATCCCCAAGCTCTTGTATCTTCTCATAAACCCCTGATTCAATTGCTCAAAACTCACTGATTTCTAATTAGCCCAGTTGCTATCATTGTTATTTTCTCATTTCATTCTTCTTAAGATACAATTTTTGGAAGCCCTGATCTTTCATATTTTCAACATTCAAACCCCTATTTAAAAACCATTTTACTCCCAGAAAAATTTCTGTGTCTGGAAAAAAAGATTCTACCCAACCTAGAATCTAACCTAAATCAAGATACTCCTTTATGTTATGATTAAATATATATGACATTTAGATGGTCATATTCATATAATATATAATATAAAACAAACCTCTACTTTTGAATTTTTGGAGAAAGCTTGTCAACTTTTCAAAATGAGTCCACATCCTGAATGTGCATTTCTGGCCCTCAATATGAGATGTCTAATTCCTATAGACCAGTGATGAATACAAGATATGTGACCTTGAAGAAAATAAATTGCCAAGACTTCTTCTTTCTATTNCTTTTCAAAATGAGTCCACGTCCTGAATGTGCATTTCTGGCCCTCAATATGAGATGTCTAATTCCTATAGACCAGTGATGAATACAAGATATGTGACCTTGAAGAAAATAAATTGCCAAGACTTCTTCTTTCTATTGCAAGACTAATATTTCAAAATGCTTGAATTTTTTTCTGTAGGAATATTGACTCATGAAAGGTTGATATTTATTAAATGTTTTCATTTTCAGAAAGTTTATTAAATATGGTTTTTATCATCATGATGTAGAAACCACTGAATGTCTTTTTCAGCAAAGTCCACAAATGGAAATGAATAATTGTAATAAAATCCATACACTCGAGTTCTGAATTTGTCTCCTAAAAATAGTTTTGGAGAAAATCTTTATATTTTATTTATTATAAGTAAATATAATTATTGTTATTTCCCCACTAATGTAGTAGATATTATATCAATATAAGGAAACAATTATCTATCCCTATGCGAGCAATAAATTGATCTTTTTCAAANTGTCTCCTAAAAATAGTTTTGGAGAAAATCTTTATATTTTATTTATTATAAGTAAATATAATTATTGTTATTTCCCCACTAATGTAGTAGATATTATATCAATATAAGGAAACAATTATCTATCCCTATGCGAGCAATAAATTGATCTTTTTCAAAAAATTGAGTGATTGTAACTCACTCTTTTCCATTTGCTGCATCTGGTTTCTTATATGTATATTTCACATTTTCTCTGACTCAAACCACATAATTTAAAGAATGGATTTCATTTGTAGACATACTTTAGGCTATTCATAAACCTTGTCAAAATTCTTTATAAAAAAATAGTTGAACTTATCATTAGTCAAGTTATGTACAAGAAAACCCACCTCCAGGTAGACTTTTCACCTTTTATGCATGGTTTTTTTAGGTTGTAATTGAGAACTTTGATTTTTGTTATCAAAAGTAAATGAAGATGACAGGCTTGTTCATTTTGTTCTTTCCTAGGACTGATCATCCTTTTGGAAGCCTAAGACTATAGTTTAGGTAGCTAATGTAAATGACAAAATTTACAGGTCATTTCAAAAATTGAAGAAATCAACATCAAAAACGGAGGATTCATTATATATATATATATATAAAGCACTGTATCCTAAGGCTGTTTGATGGATGTGCTTAATGGTGTTAATGGAGATAGTATTTTTTTAATCCACTTTCATCCTAATTAACAATTGTTCTGATTCTCTGCTCTAAGTAATCTTTCTACCCTAGTCAGTAGCAAGCTAGCTTCAGGCTGGAGCAAACTCACTGAACAATACTGCAAAAGTTTAATACAATTCAAGGCACTATTCCACGGCTCCCCTGATGGCTTAACAGTTAGAGAATGTGCCTGCCAAGGCAGGAGACACAGGAGACGCAAGCTCGACCCCTGGATGGGGAAGATCCCCTGGAGAAGGAAATGGCAACTCACTGAGGTATTCTTGCCTGGGAAATCCCATGGTCAGAAGGGCCTGGCAGGCTACAGTCCTTTTGTTCACAAAAGAGTTGAACAGGACTTAGCAACTAAACAACAACAACAGCTCATTATGATGACGACTTTAGTAGCAAAGTATACTCCTAAATGAAGAATCAGTATTGTCCACCTAGTTACCCAAAATGAGTGAAATAAAAACATATTCCTTGTCTATTCCACGTATACTCTGTCGCCAATCTTTCTCAATTCTCTTTCTCTCTCTGAGCAGTTTTTCTTTTCTTGTACACTCAGATGGAATCTACGTTTACTCTTGGGACTAAAGGTGGAAACAATCATTCACTGATTTTCAGAAGAAAAATATCAACATGATGTGACCTGTCTGCAACCTGTTTCCAGAGACAGGAATCCTGAACTCCTCACTGATGTAAAACGATCTAAACTGATGGCGCACTGTTAGGAAAACATGACAACATGAAATCAAAGTGAATTATGGCAGCCCAAAGGCTGCAAGCACACGTCACTGCTGGGGAATGCCCAGGCGGATGACTATGGTGTATCAATCGCCTCTGTGCTTCATTCAGGGCAGGCAAGCCCTGGCACCAGCAACCATTGTGAAGGAACCCCAGGCTCAGTGCTTGCCCCAAACAACAGTTAAGTCATGGACCTCTGGAAGCAGATCTGTGGGTTTCCATCTGCTGGCTTGGGTCTCTTTCAAAACAGTATAATGCTTTTGGGCTTCCCTGGTGGCTCAGACTGTAAAGAATCTGCCTGCAGTGCTGGACCCCCAGGTGTGATCCCTGGATTGGGAGGATACCCTAGAGAAGGATATTATACCCTATCCCAGTATCTTGCCTGGATAGTTCCATGGAGAGAGGAGTCTATTGGGCTGCAGTCCATGTGGTTGCACAGAGTCGGACATGACTGAGTGACTAACACACACACGTGATGCTTTTAGTCATGTATCATCATAGAGAGCTTATCTTCCAGTGTGTTATCAAAACATTTAGTGAGAATTAAATATATGTTACTAAAAGGGAAAAGATGTGGGGAGATAAATTTGGAATTTGGAATTAACTTACACACACACAAAAAAAAACCTACTGCACAGCATAGGGAGCCATATTCAATATCTTGTAATAATCTCTAATGGAAAATAATATTGAAAATGATGCACATATGTACATGTATAGCGTTGTTGTAAACCTGAAACAATGTAAATTAACTATATTTAAATAAAAAATTAAAATTAAAAAATTATATTAAAACTTTAAATGTTAATTCAGTTCCATTAAGCACTAAATAAATAAATCCATGCATACACAGCTACATCCATACAAACACACATATATACATGAAAGTAAAGGTGGGTTACAAATTATGATAAGAATATACAGTGAGTATGCATTTGATCTGTACCATGATATACACATTGAGAACAGAGTTGATGTATTTCAGTCCATCTGTTGTGTCGACAGAGGGGGAACGACAGCAGGAACTGTTCCTTTGTGCAGGAACTCAGGGGTGGCATGTTGATGATGCAGGGAGGCTGGGTTCTCTCGGCCTCTCATGGAAAGTCAGACTCTGGCACACCTCACCTCTGGGCAGTGGGCATGACTGCTCCTGTCTCTTGTATTCCCGGTAGCAGGAAAGGGGAAACAGAGCTCCATTCCTGACACTTTTCACATCACTTGCAGTTTACCTCCAACCGCGACTCTGAGGCATGTTTCTGAGTGGCTTCAGTAAAGAGGTTCTCTGGGGCATTTAGGGTCTCATCCAGATGGTCTGCAAGCTTCTCAGAAGACCAGAATGACTCTGAAGTCACCAGCAACTGATTCAGGAAAAAAAGGAGTTCTGGCCATTTGCTTCCCATTACTGAATTCAGATCATTACATCAGCGATCAGGGTTTTAGATAAACTCCTGTCACCCACTCTGAGATTTTACTCACCTGTAAGACTGTGTTCGCTTGATCCACAGTTCCTCCTACTCAGGTTCTCCCATGGGAGGCAGCCCACAGCTCTTCCCAAAGGTTCCAAGTGGACCATTTTTACCTCCCCATCCTCCTTCTTGAGCAGGCCATGGCAACCCACTCCAGTACTCTTGCCTGGAGAATCTCCATGGACACAGGAGTCTGGCAGGATACAGTCCATGGGGCCACAAAGAATCAGATAGGACTGAGCGTTAACATATACACACACACATCTCCCCAAGGAGAGGCTCAGAAAGGTTTCTACATATGTGGTGAATCAGCAAATTATAGAATTGGTGGAAGCCTTCTCTCTCCAGGTGTCCCTCAAACTTTGGGATGTCTGAGCCATCCACCCACTCTGGAATGTCATGGCCTGTGGTGAATGAGGCAAGCATACCACACTTCCTTTCATGGGACCTGCTTTATCACAGGCTTTCCTGACTTATGGATCCTATGAACACCTGGAAATAGGTGACTCACTCTCTGAGCCATCTGGAACTCACAGTGACTCACCATCACCTCCAGGGGATGTTTGTTCCCATTAACTCAGGACAGTGTGGCCCACTGACCACCACGCCGCCCTGTGAATACTGCTCATTCTGATAACTAGCTTACCCTCACCCCACGGGGATGTCTCCAGTCCTGGGGATGACCCAGCCATGGCCCCTAGTCACTGACCAAGCACTTGGCTGAGGAACCCATGAGCAAGATTTAACCAGGTGTCAGGTTCCTATTTGTTTCACACTGTGGCTCTGGAGAAGACCCTTGAGAGTCCCTTGGACGACAAGTGGATCCAACCAGTCCATCCTAAAGGAAATCATCCCTGAATATTCACTGGAAGGACTGATGCTGAAGCTGAAGCTCCAGTACTTTAGCCACCTGATGGGAAGAGCCAACTAAACAATGGAAAAGACCCTGATACTGGGAAAGACTGGGGGTGGAAGGAGAAGGGGACAACAGAGGAATAATACGGTTGGATGGCATCACCGACTCAGTGGACTTGAATCTGTGTGAACTCTGGGCAACAGTGAAAGACAAGGAAGCCTGGCACGCTGCAGCCCATGGGGTCACATGACTTAGAGTCTGACATGGCTTAGTGACTGAACAACAACAAAAAGGGTCCCCGCATCCTGGCATCCTGTAGTGAGCCCTACAGGCACTGGGATGAGAGGCTCCTGGAGGGCGCTGCCTCACCCTGCCGCTGTCCGAGGACAGTTATAACTGGGGAGCAAACATGCTGATCTCAGGTTCTCTCATCAGGAGACTGCTAGCAACACCAGCTCCCCTGAATCTGAGGGTCCCTTGCTGGGGAATGGAACTTGAACAGGACACCACGCCTGCTGGAAGGGAGCCCAGAACGCAGATTTGTAGAGGTGACTTGTGGGGCCGTCCATGCACAGGAAAATTCGATTTTTCTCTATTTAGTCGCTTATGTAGGAAAGACGGTTTAAAGCACTCTTAGAAATATTCTCGTCACTGGATCACCAAAACTACCAGCCTCTCTGCTTCCACAATTATTTTCTTACCCTCAGTTCTATTGTTATTGTACCAGAGGCCAATTACTCCTCTTATTCTAGAGTTCTTTTCCCATATTGCCTTCTCGTAGCAGTTTCTTTGCACCGAGGAATTTCCTCTTCTGCTGCATCTCTCACTTCTTCCTCTCCAGCGGATTATCTTCATCATTCCAGAAACAAGATCCAGTATCTCCAGTCTTTAAAAAGTGAAATAAAATGGACACCTCTTGTTCTTTTGAAATCCCGATCCAATTCTGTATGCATTTCCTCAACAAAGCATCCTGAAATCACTGGTTTCTCTACCACTGAACACAGACTGGGTCCTTCACTTCCACCACTGGTCTTAATGAGGTGTCCAGAGGTGTCCACATTCATTGGCCTTTGAGTTTTTCTTCAGTAATCTCTCAGCAACATACTCAAAAGGTGACTGCCCCTACCTGCCTACTCTGATCCTCCACAACACTTCATCCTCTTGTATTTCATTCTACCTCTGATGCATTTTTTTCTTTCATTCTTCTCTTCTGTTGCCTCTTAAACCTTTTTAGGTGGCACAATGGTAAAGGAATCTGCCTTCCAGTGCAAGAGATGCAAGAGGTACGGGTTCAATCCCCATGTCAGGAAGGATCCTCTGGATGAGGAAATGGCAACCCACTTCAGTGTTCTTGCCTAGGAAATCCCACGGACTGAAGAGCCTGGTGGACATCACCAAAGAGTCAGACACAACTTAGGGACTAAACAGCAACAGGCATTTCTGTATCTTTCCTGGACTATTCACAGCCTCTTGTCTTCCACTCAGCTCTTACCTTCCTCTGTGCTCAATGTAACAGCCAAATGAACTTTGAAAGCTACACTGAATATACCACGACTCTCTCGCGCTTAAAAAACTTTTAGCCGGCTTGTCATCAGTCTTAGACAACTAAAGGAAATTCCCTTCTCTTGCTTCCTGGGTGCTACAAATTCTGACCCCGTTTCATGCCATGCTCTGCTTTGCCTTCTGAGCATGACAGTGACATGAATATTTTTAAAGCAAAATTAGTAGAGAACAGGGTTTCCTAATGCTCGCCAAGTACCAAGGAAGATGGGTTAGACACAGCCTGACATGTTAATCCTCTGGGGCTACACCATCACTGGATCAAGACCACTGTGTTCTCATTTGTCTCTTGGCTGAGGAGACAAAGTGGGCTGTGAACAGCGGTGCTATCCACCCTTCAGGCTGCTAGGCGTTCAGATTCCGTTACCTGCTTTTGAAGGTTACTATGACCTTTCAGAGTTAAGGAGTCAGCCCCATTCTTCAAAGTACCCAGTCACTCCCCACAGAATGGAAACCTCCCCAGACAAAAGACATCTTCCTCTGTCTCACCTTGATCCACTAATAGACTCAGTCTGGCTCTGTAGGAAATGGGATGGGAAGCTCAAGTCTACCCTGAACAAGTGATTGTTCCTCAGGCTCAGATGTGGATTTAAAGGCAATAAAGCAAAGGCTAATGGTTGTTTTTGGACATTTCCTAATATTTCAGGTATTATATTCAGCACTTGAGGTACAGTTCTTGGTACCTACATTAGGCCTTCAGCACCATGCCTCACTCATAATGTTCTATCAAGATGAGCTGTTATCTTGACAAATAATATGGCCATGTCATTCCTGTGAAGTCAGGGCTTTATCGCCCACATTTTGGAGAGAGGAAGTGGAGACGTTCAGGGTAAGAGGATTTAATTTTGCTCCTCAGCTTTGCAATTAGGTGATCTGGCACTTAAACTAAGGTGCACCGATTCTAGAGATGGCAGCCCACTCCAGCATTCTTGCCTGGAAAATCCCATGAACAGAGGAACCTGGTGGGCTACAGTCCAGGGGGTCACAAAGACTCAGATGCAGCTGAGCAACTGAGCACACCGATTCTCGAGTTCGAGCTGTGGTCTCACCAGGATGATCTTAATTGGAGTTCTCCACATCTTTTCACCTTGCAAAGGTGATTACCTAATGCACAGTACCACCATTTGTCTCCCTGGGCATATGAACTTCCCCCTCACCCCCAAGACACTCCTACCAGCTCTCGGAGCTTAGAGATGCTGGCTGACTCCAACTTGGTCCTTGCCACTAGCACACAGCCAGATGCTTGGTGGGTTCAATAACCTTTGATCAAGAAAGGAATGGAAATGCTGGCACACAGCCATCAGCTCACTCAAGACCAGAGCCGTGTTAGGGTCTCACAGTACCTTTCTGGAAAACAGAGGCAACTGCTTGCCTTTCATTTTCAAGAATTCCTCTAATAATTGTTATGCTAAGTCGCAGCGCACTCACTACATATCAGAAATCATTCTAAGCGATTATATATTAACTCATTGTCTATATAGTCGTCTAGGGGTAGCAACTGTTATCCTCTTCATTTTACATCTGCAGAAGCTGAGACAGAGACCCATGAAATGACTATCCTAGGCGAGAAGGAAAACCAGGAGAGACCAGCCTCAAATCCTGGTAACCTTACCCTTCCTGTGAAGGTGAAAGAGTCTTGTAAAAGAAAGAAAACTCTATTCCCAGAAATGAGACCACACCTGGAGTCCCGTTGGTTAGAAATGACAGCTAGCATCACAAGAATTTAATAGTCATTAAAGCTGAGAAAGGGGTGTGTATCTCCCTCAGGGGTGCCTGAGCAGGAGGATCTCCCACCTGGCAGAAATGAAGTCTCTGTGGACTCAGATGCCGTTAGTCTCCTCGCCAGGAAGCTCACCCTTTCCGAGGAACACACCAAGACTGATGTGGAAGTCTAGAACATGTAGCCACACACTCCATGTTGCTTTCTCACACAGGTATCGAGAAAGACAGACTCGAGCTGAAACATAGTGAAGGGGGACATTTTTGCTGGGGATGCATTTTACATGGTGCCGAGCAGAGAAGGAACACACAGAATGTGGACATTTCTTACCCATTCTTCTCCCAGAGGACCTTAGATTTAAAAAACAGCTACGCCAGAACTAAAAATAGATACTCTACAGATACCCCTCCATCAACGTGAATGTTCACCATGAGCGTGTTAGCTACTCAATCATGTCTGACTCTTATGGACCCCATGGACTGTAGCCCGCCAGGCTCGTCTGCCCATGGAATTTCCCAGGCAAGAATACTAGAGTGGGTTGTCACTCCCTTCTCTAGGGGATCTTCCTGATCCAGGGAACTGACCTGGGTCTCCTGTATTGCAGGCAAATCCTTTACCATCTGAGCCACCAGGGAAACCCCTAACATATGATATATTATTAAAAATAATGTATTAGCAATAAGAACTCTTAAATTGTGTTTTTATTCATAATAAAATACATATGAGTTCAATAAGCACTGCTAAACATCTTTTTTTTTTCCCCCAAACCTACACCTAAAGATTAAAAAGAAAGGAAGAAAATATTCTACATAAAGAAATCTTCTGTGAATATGATGTATTCATAGTTTTGGCAATTATAGATAGAACCTCTGGAATACACATACACAACAGATGTTATACAATGTTTTGTTTTTTGCAAGCATAACAGAGGCTATCAATAGAAGTACATCATTAGATAGAAAATGGAAAAAATGATAACATCCTCCTTAACTTTAATAACAGTATGTTTACAATTTTTTATATATTCACTTTTATAGAGTTAATTTTTTATGACTTTTGGAGGATGTGTTCTCTTTTCTGCTCTAGATTTTTTTCTTCCTTCCATTTATGGGTCTGTCATCCTGGGGCCTGAATCACTAAAATAATGGAAGGTACATGGAGAGATCTTAGTGATGTAATTCAATAAAGCATATGACAAAGTTAATCTGACACTAATGTTATTTTTGCAAAGCTGTTGCTGTTTGTAAAAGGATTCTTGTTCAGGTAGACATAAATAAATGTGATAAATATAATCAGCAATAGTTTTATAGCTGGAGTTCAGTGTTTCCAGGTTGAGAATGGAGTGAAGAGAAGGAGAAAAGTAGAAAAAACACATTCATCTTTTGTTCCTTACAAACAAGTGGGTCGAGTTTTTTCCCTTCTCATCACTTACCTCCGTATCCACACCCAGGGGTACGGCACTGGGATCCGATGCAGACTTCATTTCAATCAAGGTAATATCTTTCCGAGTGGTTGATATTCATCTGCTTAACTCTGCTGAGGGTGGGAGGAGGAGCAGAGGGCAGGGAAGGAAGAAGAATAAATTGCATATTTTGGCAAATGTCAGGTGGAGACAAATATAAAAATGTGCAACGATCTTGCCCCTCAAACGACTAAAGATCCAAAAACTGATTAGGTCAACAGGAATGTATGAACGTTATATAAATTAAATCTTACTCTCACATATTTTCTATACTGATCATTATATTATGTACATTATATACAATTATATGAGGTCATCTTTTATAAATTGTATTATGATTATATATGATGAATTATAAACCATTATATTGATATATTTGTATGATTAATTATCTACTTATCATGAGTTATCAAAGTAGATTCATGTATCATGATTTATCCATGTAGCTATCGACTGACTTTTCATACCATCATTTACAGTAGAGAATTTAAGGCAAACTCTGTACTCACATCCTCGGTATTGGTGAGTTTGTTATCCATGTATTCTTTCTTTGAGTCAACTGCCCTCTACCCTCTATAGCACATCGTTTTAACTTTCATTGAAGTTATATGAGGAACAGCCCCTTTGGGGATCCAAACATGAGGTTACTGTGGGCTTCCGTGGTGGCTCAGTGTTAAAGAATCCACCTGCCAATGCAAGAGACTAGAGTTCGATCGCTGGGTCAGAAAGATCCCCTGGAGAAGGAAATGTCAACCCACTCCAGTATTCTTGCCTGGGGAATCCCACGGACAGGGAAGCCTGGTGGGCTACAGTTCATGGGATGGCTAAGAGTGGAACATAAGGACTAAGCAACAACAACGATATGACACTATTACTGAAGATTTTATATCAAGCCACAAATGCAGATTTACAAAGCATAAGACTGTTGTCATTTTATTTTGTTCTATAAGCGTAAATTCAAATGCTCCACAATGTGAGTAAAATTGTTTACTGTCTTGCTCTTCAACATACATTAAAATTCTTATTTATAATGATATCCAACACTTGAAACAATGAACTCATCTCCAAGGGGGAAAAAATCATAAATGTGTATTTGATTTCATTGTCCCTTTTTTCCCTGTAACTTTGGGTGACCTCTGTAAGCATTCTGAGCCAGCGTTGATTGAGGTTCTTTCAGGCCATATGTCTTCCCTCAAACAGTATTTTGTGGTTCAAAATGAAATGACTGAAAAAGTAACATGAGACGCTCGGCTAAGGTCATATACTAGGCGACTTTCTTTACTGAGGGATAATTTAGACAAATGTCACTCTGGGTTTATTCACACATGAAAAGGTTTTCCGCACATCCTGCCTGTAATTCAACCAGCAGAGGAGCATCTGCAGTTCTGTACTTAGTGCTGTCTTACGTTGTGCTCAGCTGCCTTTGACTCTGTGCATCCCTATGGACGGTAGCCCACCAGGCTCCTCTGTCTGTGGGATTCTCTAGGCAAGAAGAATGGACTGGGTTGCCATTTCCTACTCCAGGGCATCTTCCCAACGCAAGGATCGAACCCACTCTCCTATATTTCCTACATTAGCAGGCAAATTCTTTATCTTTGAGCTGCCTCAGTTCAGTTCAGTTCAGTTCAGTCACTCAGTCGTGTCCAACTCTTTGCGACCCCATGAAT
>SJYV01020100.1:675308-730322 GCA_006410875.1 Neotragus pygmaeus
GATATTTCTCCTGACAATCTTGATTCCAGCTTGTGTTTCTTCCAGTCCAGCGTTTCTCATGATGTACTCTGCATAGAAGTTAAATAAGCAGGGTGACAGTATACAGCCTTGACGTACTCCTTTTGCTATTTGGAACCAGACTGTTGTTCCATGTCCAGTTCTAACTGTTGCTTCCTGACCTGCATACGGATTTCTCAAGAGGCAGGTCAGGTGGTCTGGTATTCCCATCTCTTTCAGAATTTTCACAGTTTATTGAGCTACCTCAGGAGCACTTATTGGTTGACATTCTTCCTGCTGTGAGTTAGTTTAGATAGCTGTCCTCCCAACTGTCTGTTCATGAGCATTGAAGGGCACCTCCTCTTGCCAGGTTGTCGATTCATGGGATTCAGGGGAGACCAAGCAGATGCCTTCTTTGCACCAATGGACCCTGGAGCCCAGCAGGAAGAACAGGCACTGAATACATCACCATTATTTGAATAAATACCCATGGAAGGAAAAGTGGAGAGGAAATGTAGAGGGCGCTGTGGGATCACTTATCAGAGAGATCTAACCTGGCCTAAAGGATGCAGGACCGCCATCTGCATCCTGACTCAGGCCTGGCCTCGCCAAAACCCTAGAACCTCCTCCACATGTGACCAGGAACAAGCTACTAGGCACTTCAGCTCCTCAACTTCCTCTTCCATAAAATGATGACTATAAAAATGATCACGTGTGTTGGAGTGAAGATTAATTGATTGTATGATAAATAAACATATAGCTATTTAAATGTATATTCATTTAATTTTAAATGCTCATTTAATGTTAAATGTATGCATTGGGTTGGCCAAAGCATTCATTCGGTTTTTCTGTAAGATGTTACTGAAAAACCCAAATAAACTGGTTTTGGCCAGCTCAATATGTGCATAAATATGTACACACATCTTCCCTGGTGTTTCAGATGGCAAAGAATCTGCTTGCAGTGCAGGAGACCCGAGCTGGATCCCTAGGTTGGGAAGAGCCCCTGGAGAAGGGAATGGCAACCTGCTCCAGTATTCTTACCTGGAGAATCCCAGGAACAAAAGAGCCTGGCACGGTACAGTACATGGGGTTGCAAAGAGTCGGCCGTGGTTGAGCAACGAACACTCACTGACTCATGTACACACAAAACATATGTACATATGACTTTATTTAGCATCTATTTTCTAGAATGAACCCGGATATGTTGTAAGTTCCCATGGTGTAACATGTCATTATTTAGCTGCAAAGAAGACACATTCAAGTTAAAATAAAAATCATGAGTAAAATTTATTCTTGTAGGGTGTGAGAGCAAAGAGAATTGGATTGGATTCACCAAAAGTAGAGATGGAACTCACATCCAGGCTCTGAGTTAGGGAATAATTAGATTGGAAGTCAGCAAAGAAGTCCAGAGTACCCAGGTCAAGGGACCAAGGCAGAGCGTAGTTTGATGAGTCTTCTGGAGGCAGATCGTTTTGTTTTTGCAGAAATAGGAGCACCTAGTTAACAAAGAGAAGGATATAAAGGTGAGACTTTAAGGAAGGCAGGAGGAAAATGGGGCAGGACCAGGTTAGCAGAAGAGAAAGGGCTTTCGAGACTGCTAACTCTCTGAAAGGAGGAAGGCATCAACGTTCTTGAACTGTGAACATACGTCATCATTCCTTCTGGCGTGGCCACACTGTGATCATCCCCTTCAGTTGTAGTTCTCTGCTTTCACTGAATAAAGCAAGATTGCTGGTCCTTCGGGAAGCCACTAAGGGGGATTCCCTTCCCTGATAGCCTTACTGGCCTCCAGGGAGCAAGCATAAAGTTGAGTGAGGTCGTGCCCTTTCCAGGGAAGACCTGAGCTGCCTGCTGCCTCCAGCCCCGCCTCTGGGGATGAGGGGGTGGCTGTGCAGGTCCCAAAGGAGAACCTGTGTGGCTCAACGCAGTATCCAGCACGGTGTGCACAGCTGCCTTCCTGAGACGATGCGTGAGTAGAACTCCGAATAAAGGAAGGAAACAAGAGTCTAGGAAAAGAATTTTCCAAGCAGAGAACTGAACAACTGTGAAAGGGCTGAGGAAGGAAGAAAGCTGTCTACGCGGAGGTCTTCACAGGAGCTTGTGGCTGAAGGACTGGGAGCAACTGCCGGGGTACAGTAGGCCACCTAGGAGGGAGGAAGCACTGAGGTCATTAAGAAACTATTATCTCACCTGGTATTATACTATTTTGTTGGATGTGTTGTTATTGTGATGTCTGTCTATTATCTCTTACCCTAACCAACTCAAATTGGCTGTAAGAAAGTGAAGGGTAAGGCAACTTCATATGTGCATTGGGGGGCTGACTGCAACATAGGTGTGAGCTAGTATCGTATTTTACCAGGTTAGCTCTTAAAATTCCTAAAGTTACATTTTTAAGATAGGCCCTTCACAATCAATATTTGTATTCAAAAATATTGTTGTTGTTCAGTTGCGATGTCCAACTCTGCAACTCCATGGACTGGAGCATGCCAGATTGCCCTGTCCTTCACTATCTCACAGAGTTTGCTCAAATCCATGTCTACTGAGTCCATGATGCTATCTAACCATGTTATCCTCTACCACCCCTCCTCCTTTTGCAATCAGAAATATGTCTGATGGTTTAAAAAAAAAAAAGGCTATTTTTTTACAATCTGATGATTTTCTTAAAACTTGTTAGTAAAATATCATGAGGGTACTTAAGCAGGAGAATTGGTTAAAGCTCCAAAAAGAGCTACAGAGAATTAGTGAGATGGCCAAAAATTTGTAAATTTTGTTCATTAGAAGTCAATTTCAGATCTAATTTTTGGTAATGTCTTGATAATTTCCTATCTAACTCTTTTGCTAAATTTTATTTCCAATCTATGCTGTGATTACCAAATTAAAGCAAAAATGATTTTCATGGAGCTGAAAGACAATAAATGCTAGATGAAAAGTCAGTGAAACTCTTAAAATAAATTATTTAGTTAATCTGTAGGCCAGCAGTGCTACTGTGCAATACTACAAACAACAAAATTCATATAACTTCAATTACATTCTACAAACATTGCTGATAGAAAATGAGACAGAGCAGAGATTTATGAGCAGGTTCTTTGTGTTCAGGGGTTTGGATGTGATGAGGGATCAACATATGTGTAAATATTGGTACAAATTACTGGATAGTAAGTGTTATATTAGATGTGTGACAGTGGGTATATATAGTTGTCTGAGAAAACTGGGATAAACTTGTAACATAGATGGCGTTAAGACTGCATTAAAACTCGAGGTTGATTAGATAAATCTGACCTAGGAGAGCTATAATTTTATATTCAGGAAAATAGAGAATTTAGAATGCATGATCTACACCATTTATAGACAACAGGAAAAGACAATTAAATAAAATTAGCAGCTACACCAATCGTGAGGCTGTGGGTAAGTTGGTAAGACAAATGATTTGGCATCAACACAGTCTAAGACTAAATGATTTTTAATAAGAAGAGGAAATAAAATAACTCAGGTTGTCATAAGTTTTTCTTTTTCCTGTGATGAAAAGAGATAGCCACAACATACAGCCGTCTGCCAAAGTATTAGAACAGAAGCTCCTCTGAAATGGGTTTTATTCAGAGCTGCATTTCTTAAAAATGTTGCTGTAATTCAGACTATCTTGATGCAAGAGACAGCTGGAATTGATAATCGCATTTCTCAAGGCTGTCATTAGTTCCGCAATATTAGCTGGAAATTAGTATGGAGGAGAATGTAAAGTTCATACAGATTTTTGGTTCAGTTCCTTCAGCACATAAAAGATGAAATGACATATTTTAATAAGTTATCCGAACTTGTTTTCTTCAGAGTAATCTTGATTTTCAAAAATATGTTATTAGAAATTCTTCTTTACTAAGTGTATAGAAATTAATTTATTATACTCATGTTGCAATCTAATTACAAAAAATATTACTTCCAAAAATATAGCATGCTATTACTTAAAAATATATATTTCTATTGAATTATTTATGTAAAAATCTTTAAAGGGAGATTTATATATGTTGGTAAAACATATATTAGTACAATGCATATTAAATGCAGTAAATAAGATAAATTTTGTTGATCAAGATAAAAATAGCAGTCTTGGTCTCAAGACAGTCAATTCTATGTCCTCCATTGGATCCAACATGGTTACTATTTGCTGTTGTTGTTATTTAGTTCCAAAGTTTTGTCTGACTTTTTGTGACTCCATGTACTGTAGCCAGACAGGTTCCTCTGTCCATGTGATTTCCCAAACAAGAATACCGGAGTGGGTTGCCATTTCTTTCTCCAGGAACTCTTCTTGACCCAGGGATCAAATCCACGTCTCCTGCACCGACAGATTCTGCACAGCAGCACCGCCAGCGAAGCCCATGGTCACTATTTGTGCCGTGCTTAGTCACTCAGCTGTGTCTGACTCCCTGTGGTCCCAGGGACTGAAGCCCGCCAGGCTCCTCTGTCCATGGGATTCTCCAGGCAAGAATACTGGAGTGGGTTGCCATGCCCTCCTCCAGGGGATCTTCCCGACCCAGGGATGGAACCCAGGTCTCCCACGCTGTGGGAGGATTCTTTACCATCTGAACCCCCAGGCTAGCCCAATCTTTACTGCAGATCAAGTCTTTATTAGAAGGCAGCCTCATTCCTTCAAGGCCAACTGTGCAGACTCAACATACTAAAGGCACGTTATCAGGCCAAATTATCTACAGATACTACAGAATCTAAAGACAGAGTATTCGCTTCAGTGATGTAATTACATCTATCTTTCGGTGGACAGGAAGCATTCCATTAGTAACAAAAGTGAGAAGTATATACAAATATTTTTATATTTATGTTCTGTTGTTGTAGACAGCATATTATGAAAGATAAGATCTTATGTGAACTTTACTGAAAATGCAAAAATGACATTTAATTAACCATGGATATAAAATAACACTAATAATATAGCTGTAATGTTTTCAATTTATGTAATAATTAATGTGACTTCACTGGTGGCTCAATGGTAAAGAATCCACCTGCTAATGCAAGAGATGTGGGTTCAGTTCCTGGGTCAGGAAGCTCCCCTGGAGAAGGGACCTGCTCCAGTATTCTTGCCTGAGAAATCCCATGAACAGAGAAGCTTGGTAAATTACAGTCCATGGGGTCGCAAAAAAGTCAGACATGACTTAGCAATTAATCAACAGCAGTATAATCATTAATCATAAAATATATTTAATTATATTTAATTTTATTTTAGTAAACAAGACAATATCTTCCTGACTTCAGGGAGACATTTCCTTAATAGTAAAAAAATGTGCCAATCAAAAGAATGAGTTGATATTCTAGATCACCTGTGAATCAGAACTTCTTTCAATAAAGTACACTTTAAAAAATGAAAAGAGGAATCAAAATTCAGAAGAAGGTATTTGCAATATATACAATTGACAAGCATTAAAATCCTAAATATATTCTTTATTAAGACAGATATAGTTATTCAGTACATATCTTGTCAAAAAAATGAGCAGACACTTCATCAAAGAGGAAGCATATATGTTCAACTTCATTACTAATTACTGAAATGCACATTACAACCCAAATATGATACAATTTTATATTTTAACATATGAAAAGAACAAGAGTCTAACACCATGAAGTGTTGGATAGCATGTGGATAACAGGAACTCTTATGCATTATCTTAGGATGATCAATTGTTAAATTCACTTTTGAAAACAATTTAGCATTTATGTCAAACAATTCAGCAATTCCATGCAGGGTTACATCCAAGATAAATTTCTGTTTATTTGCTTCAAGAGTCAGATATAAGATATTTCAGAGAACACTGCTTCATTCAGTTCAGTTCAGTTCAGTCACTCAGTTGTGTCCGACTCTTTGTGACCCCATGAATCACAGCACACCAGGGCCCCCTGTCCATCACCAACTCCCGGAATTTACTCAAACTCATGTCCATCAAGTTGGTGATGCCATTCAGCCATCTCATCCTCTGTTGTCCTCTTCTCCTCCTGCCTCCAATTCCTCCCAGCATCAGGGTCTTTTCCAATGAGTCAACTCTTCTCATGAGATGGTCAAAGTATTGGAGTTTCAGCTTTAGTATTAGTCCTTCCAATGAACACCCAGGCCTGATCTCCTTTAGAATGGACTGTTTGGATTTCCTTGCCATCCAAGGGACTCTAGGGAATGGATAAATCATTTGCTATAGATGAATATAAATAGGAATATTTTATAACAGNGCAGATGACATGATCCTCTACATAGAAAATCCTAAAGACTCCACCAGAAAACTACTAGAGCTAATCAATGAATATAGTAAAGTTGCAGGATATAAAATCAACACTCAGAAATCCCTTGCATTCCTTTACACTATTAATGAGAAAGTAGAAAAAGAAATTAAGGAAACAATTCCATTCACCATCGCAACAAAAAGAATAAAATACTTAGGAATATACCTACCTAAAGAAACTAAAGACCTATACATCGAAAACTATAAAACACTGAAAAAAGAAATCAAAGAGGACACTAATAGATGGAGAAATATACCCTGTTCATGGATTGGAAGACTCAATAAAGTACATTTTAAAAAATGAAAAGAGGAATCAAAATTCAGAAGAAGGTATTTGCAATATATACAATTGACAAGCATTAAAATCCTAAATATATTCTTTATTAAGACAGATATAGTTATTCAGTACATATCTTGTCAAAAAAATGATCAGACACTTCATCAAAGAGGAAGCATATATGTTCAACTTCATTACTAATTACTGAAATGCACATTACAACCCAAATATGATACAATTTTATATTTTAACATATGAAAAGAACAAGAGTCTAACACCATGAAGTGTTGGATAGCATGTGGATAACAGGAACTCTTATGCATTATCTTAGGATGATCAATTGTTAATTTCACTTTTGAAAACAATTTAGCATTTATGTCAAACAATTCAGCAATTCCATGCAGGGTTACATCCAAGATAAATTTCTGTTTATTTGCTTCAAGAATCAGATATAAGATATTTCAGAGAACACTGCTTCATTCAGTTCAGTTCAGTTCAGTCACTCAGTTGTGTCCGACTCTTTGTGACCCCATGAATCACAGCACACCAGGGCCCCCTGTCCATCACCAACTCCCAGAGTTTACTCAAACTCATGTCCATCAAGTTGGTGATGCCATTCAGCCATCTCATCCTCTGTTGTCCTCTTCTCCTCCTGCCTCCAATTCCTCCCAGCATCAGGGTCTTTTCCAATGAGTCAACTCTTCTCATGAGATGGTCAAAGTATTGGAGTTTCAGCTTTAGTATTAGTCCTTCCAATGAACACCCAGGCCTTATCTCCTTTAGAATGGACTGTTTGGATTTCCTTGCAGTCCAAGGGACTCTAGGGAATGGATAAATCATTTGCTATAGATGAATATAAATAGGAATATTTTATAACAGTAAAAATGAATGGATAATAGCTACATGTGTATCACAGAAAAACGTTATAAACCTGAAGCTGAGAACAAAGGAATTCCCATAAGTCTACATGCAGTACAAGACCACATTTATATTGCTGTAAATAAAATAAAACTTTAAAAATGTATTTCTTTACCATGCATACATATATGATAAAATTATTTACCAAGACAAGAAAAACAACACAAAATTCAAGATGGTGGTTATTTATTAGTGGAAAGCAGGGGATGGGAGAAGTAGAAAAAATTGTGCAAGAGATTATGTTCAATTTTCTGAGTAAAGTGATATAGGTGTACATGTATTCTAGACATTATTTTTCTATGCAGCTTAAAATATGCATCATGCTAGCTTTTGTGTTTGTCAATTATTATATATCAACACATAATAACAAAAACCTAAAAGCTCTACATATAAACACTTGCAGAGAGTTTACCAAAAACACACAAGCAAGCACTTGCAAAGGTTTTGATAAGAATCATAACCTTCCCCAAATTTTCTTCCATGAAATTTCATAACATCTGTTATAAAATTTCAACTTTATTTTTATATGATTTTTCAAATGATTTTATGTTGGGAAGCAGGCAAGCATTTTCAGGGGACCATTGGATATATGCTTTGTGTTAGTGGAAATTAGGCTGGACTACAAATTGGAAAACTCTGATACTTTGGCCACCTGATGTGAAGAACCAACTCATTGGAAAAGACCCTGATGCTGGGAAAGATTGAAGGCGGGATAAGAAGGGGATGACAGAGGGTGAAATGGTTGGATGGCATCATCGACTCGATGGACGTGAGTTTGAGTAGGCTCCAGGAGTTGGTGATGGACAGGGAGGCCTGGCGTGCTGCAGTCCATGGGTGGCAAAGAGTCAGACATGACTGAGCAACTGAACTGAACTGAACAAATTGGAAAAAATAGATTCAAGAGAGCTGTACAGTTAACTGGCAGTAAATTTGGGCACATCACTTTAATTTTTCCAGCCTCCTCATTAGTGAATCTGGTAATTGAATTAAATGTTCTATGAAGTCCCTTCTAACTCCAAAATTTTATATAACTGTGACCTTAATTTGTTATAAGCACTAAGTTTGAAATAACATAGGGCAAATTGGTTTGCTTAACTATTAAGCTAAACTATGTATACATTTTTGTTATAAAATATGTTGAAAATTCTTTTTGAAAATTTACTTGGAACTTTTTCATTCAAGCATGTATAAAAATGCCTGTTGCATAATTGAATAAAATGTTGATAAAAGTGAAAGTGTTAGCCACTCAGTTGTCTCAGAGTCTGTGTGACCCCATGGACTGTAGCCTGCCAGGATCCTCTGTCCATGGGATTCTCCAGATGAGAATACTGGAGTGGGTTGCCATTCCCTTCTTCAGGGGATCTTCGCAACCCAGGGATCAAACCCAGGTCTCCCGCATTACAGGCAGATTCTTTACCAGCTGAGCCACAGGGAAGACCAATAAAACGTTGATACTTGATATAAACATGCCATATATTAAGGCAAAAATGTAGATGCCTGCTGTAGTGGCAATACTTTGAAGAGTGCATCAGTGAATGAACTAACTAATGCACTAAGTTGAATATTTGAAGGTTAATGTACTTACCTGATGTGAGTAATTTTCAATTTGCATATGAATTGAATTTTCATTTTTTTTCATTTACAAGAAAGAAGTATTAACAACTGAAATTTGATGTTTTCCTACAATTCAAACACTACTTCTGCAGATGTATTTTTTTTAAAGGAAGCTGAACAACAACAAAAGATTTGAAGGGAAGAAGCTTAAAATAAATGATAGGTGATTAAACACCAGATTTCCCAATATTTCTGTCTCCAAGTCAAAAAAATATGTAACTATGGTTGATTTAATTTTTGAGATTCAGTGTTATAATTTATATCCATTAAAATATTAAGGAAGTGTTGAGTGTGATATGCAAGGTATCTTAGATATCACTAAGCAATATGAAAGTATAAGCAGATGCATTATCCATTAAATCTAATAATTTCCCCTGGAAACAGATTTTGACAGACTTCTGACTTTTAAGAGAACCATATTATTACTTTGCTTAGTGTAACTGTCAAATATCTTTAAAATCACAATTCACAAGTTTCTTTCACATGCAGCTTTCCCATCAGTTTGTATTATTAGCTTATATAGTTGGTGTTTTTTCTGTAAAAAAAAAATCAAAATATTTTACATGAGAACATTTTTGTGATGTTTCATTTATTTGTTTTAATGATTGTTTATTTTAACAATTTAATTATTTGTTTTAATAATTGTATTTACTTTTGGCTGGGCTGGGTTTTCATTGCTGTGAAGACTTTTCTGTAGTGGCAGCGAGCAGGACCTGCTCTCCAGTTGCAGAGCACAGCCTTCTCACTGTGGGGGCTTCTTTTGTTGCAGAACATGGGCTCTAGGGGTGCTTGGCCTTCAGCAGTTGTGGAATATGGGCTGAGCTGCTCCACAGCATGTGGGATCTTCCTGGGCCAGGGATTGAACCAGTGTCTTCTGCATTGGCAAGTAGATTCCATCCCTGAGCCACGAGGGAAGTCCTGTGATATTTTCTTTTAATGGTTACATGTGGCTTTTGGAGGGGTGGGTGTTCATCAGTGAAAATATATGGACATTAAAAGTAGTTGAATAACTTTGATTATAATTTTAGTCTTAAAATAAGTGGTTAAAGAGAGGTCACAAATATCTATTCAGATTTCTCCTGTATAAGAAGTGCTTATGAATATATCTGTAGAAGGGTGGATATTGACATATAGGTATACAGATACCAACCTGATACACTCTCTAAGGAAGGACTGAAGCTACATTAAGATTTTTAGTAAAGGTTACTCAAATTCTTACACATTACTTTTTCAACAACAACAAAAAATGTTTCCTGTGGCGCTACAGGTGCACTTCTTGAATATTTTACATCCCAACTGGACTCTAAGGGTTTTGATTTTCTGACAATTACATATATTACTTTAGTTTATGACTTTGTGACATATTCTGTTACTGTAGGGTGTCAAGAGTCAGAGTCTTCATTATAAATATGTTAAAACATAGGTGGCTTTTTTCCATAACCACTGTGTGAATCTTAATTTTGAGAAGCCTTCTTGCAAATGCATGCATTTACATATATTGGAAGATAGGAACATTTGGTAAGAGACTAAGAGCAAATCAAAAGTAAGAATAAACTGGAGATAATTGATCAGAACTACTGAAAAATGATTTCTGAAGAGAAAAATACAGTTATTTTCACATGTGTCTGTAATTCTTCCTATTACGTCATTCAAAGAATTTGTTAAACAAGGATTAATGAGCATCTTTTCTGATAAGATGCTTTTGGAAGAATTGGAGAATTGAGTAAAAGAAAAAGGGTAAAACCCTGTTTCTGATGGTGCTTCTTGTGAGTATCCTTGCAGTTTACTTCTATTACCCATGAGAGCTCATTGTGAAAATACACAAGGCTGTCGCCCAGGTTGGACACGGGTTTCTGTCACGATGCCCTTTGGATCAGTGGCAATAATCAGTCAGTTTCTCTACAACATCCTCCTGTAAAGAACATCCCTTGGACCTTCTTTACTCTTTGGACAGCTGAGATGGTCCCTCAAAAGCAGATCACTTTGTAAAATCACTTTGTTCATTTTGGTTCATCTGTGACTTCTACCCCAAACTGTTTTCATCCAAGCAATTTCTGTATTTCAACTAAAATCAATTGACACTTGTACTAAATATTGCCTCAATATCTGTTTGAGTGTATGACATACATGATTTGTCATTTTTTCCTAATTTTCATGAATATAAGAAGCACATCAGTATGCCTAAGATGTGCTAACAGTGGACATTACAATCTCTAATAAGGCAGCATTTTTAATCAGTAAAAGGAAATGTTGATCATTTTTAAACTCAGCATTAGGTCCTTCTTGACCATTTCCTGCAAAACACTTGAGAACATCTGTAAAGTTATCACTATAGAGGAGTACTCTCAAAGTCATCTCTCATCAAGCAGTTTTCCTGTGTTATATTGGCATAGTAGAGAAAAATGATATGTTTGATGTTTATCAAAGGGTCAAATACAGTGGTTGTAGTTGTGAAGCCTTAAACAGGTTGATGGTATGTTTTAGATGTTATATTATCCACTGTAGTGTGTGTGTGTATCTATAAAAGTTATCGGAATTCTGTTCTCCATTTTGAAATGTGTAATTTTCCTAAACATACGAGATGCTGAATTTTTGTTATGAAAATGTCACTGTCATAGGTAATTGATAGCTATAAACTACTACGAAAAAAAGGATATAATTTTTAATGGGAATGGCTTAACTAGAGACCAATTAGTACTAAGGCAAATGAGAAGCAATTTCACAATCAAAAGGCCATCAAGGGTTTCCTTATGCCTCTGTCCTTTTTTTATGAGTCTTTTAATGTGTATATCATTAAAAAGAGACTAAATTATTCAGGCTTATTCATATTCATGTATCAGTAAGTGATAGTCATTTGAAGAACAATGTTTATTATACGAATAGTGAAAAGAAAATTACTAAGTTTTTTAACCATGTTATTTTTTTTAGGCTATACCCTACAACATATGGGATCTTAGTTCCCTGACCAGGGACGGAAACCCTGCCCCCCTGCCTTGGAAGCAGAGTCTTAACCACTGGACTATCAGGTAAGTCTAAAACTATGAAGTTTTATGAAAATACATTTTTTGAGCTTTGTGTAAAATATATTTAAGTTTCTACATAGTCAAACTCATTTATTATTAAGTAGTCAGGAAATACAGAGAAAATAATGAGTATAAATGGAGCAACAGATGCAAGAAAAACAACGAACAATGTGATATTTTTTTAAGTGTGCTTTCTGATCCTTCTCAACAAAATTATTTCTATTTGTTAGAAAATTTGCCTTTTTATTTTTTTTTATTTAGGTGCTTGAAATTAATTTGCATACTGAATTATATAATTAGATTAAATGTTTATATATATATTAAAAAACTTGATGAAAATGTAAAAATGAAAATGAAATAGAGGATGACATTTAGCTCAGCATAAAAAAAATTTAAGGAACAAAATGGTTCGCTTTATCTTACTATTTCCATAAATTGGTAATGGTTAATTCTTCACAAATAGGCACCTAATTGACATTTAATCAAGCATACACAAGTGTATGTTAAATATAAATTAATTACTGTATGTTAAAAATACTGTAATTTTATGGTGTGTAAACATGTAAGTACATTTTAGTTACCATTTAATTACTAATTTCACAGACTATAAATGTATAATTACCTAACTAACAATTCTCTACCTTTCTAAAGAAAGTGTATTTCAGGTTAAATATGAAGTAAAGTTAATTAGATGTTATTTCTAAAATAATACATAAAAAGTTGTAAGTGATTTGGCTTGTCTATTTCACTTCTGAATTAACCATCCCCACAGTAATATATGTGGAAATTATAATGTGCAGAAAGACTACTTATAAATGCACAGTTATATGATTGTGTTTTGATTGCCTGGCCCTATGCAACAGCATGCTCATGTAGAATGCCAAGAAATATGTCCTGGGGTTATAAAATAAAATATTATCTATTTATAAAGTTCAGTTAAAAAATAAAGCTGAGTAAATAGCATACCAAAAATATCTTAAAATGTTTATTTCCACAAGTAATGCAACAGTATAAATCATCTTAGAGCATTTTGAATTATTATCTTTTTCTCGATTTTACCCTATTGCTGCCTTTTTCTTCCCTAAATACTGGTTTTCCTCTATAATTTCCTTTTCCATTTTCTTTTATGTGCTCAATAAGCAAGCTAAAATTTGATGTGGAAGAAAATCGTGTCGCACACTGACCTCAATTAGTTTAACCCTGGGTAACGATTCTTTTCTTTTTGGCAGATGTTAGAAACCTTGTGTGTATGTTCTGGGTGTTGAGCACACAAACTCTAGAGCTGGAAGTAGGTTGTCAGGAAAACTAATTCCAGACAAAATTCTGTCACACACGTGAGGGTTAACCAGTACCTAGGCAGGATATCCCTTGCTTGGCTGCCTTTATTGTAATCGCTAGGAATCCCAGCACAGCTCTTCATATGCTAAGGTCACACCCTGGGTGACAGGTTCACAGGAGGCAGCTGCAGCAATGTTGCAGAAGCAGGGAGAGCGTGAAGGACAGGGCAGCCTGGCGCACTGCAGGTCCCAGGGTCACGAAGAGTCAGACCTGACTTAGCAACGGAAAAACAAGGGTTCAATGAACCTCATTGGAGTCAGATTCTCTGCTGAATGACTTCGTGGGATCCCAAAGCCACATTTCCACTTGAAGAGGTCAAGACTTGGGACTCAGAAGAGCATACAGATCACGGAAGATGGCCGTGATGCTTGGACAATATTTCGAGTCAGTGCAAGAACCACTTAAGTCCCTTTAACATCCATGTGGCTAATCATCAAGCCGGTTAGTGTTGATCAAGATAAAGACAGCTGAAGACTTACAGTAACAGGTAACTGCAATGTAATTTTCTGACTGTAGTCCACCAACTGGACTATGTCAAATATTAACAAATATTCATAGATTGCAGATGACTGCAAATAGCCACCTGCGAATATATGGAACTGCACAATCTGAAATATTTGAAACTGAATTACAGACAGTAGTAGTATATATTTTGTCACCATATTAAATATAAAGATCATTTTAAGCTGTTCGAGTAGTCTATAAAACAAAGTTGAAATGTAGGTCTTTGCCTCATCTAAACAAAACATTCTGAAAGGTCTGAGGGGTGTCCAAAATAAGGTTAACCTAAAAGCTCTTCCCTAAATAAGTTTATTATAATCTGATTTTGGAAACAAGATTTGAAAAATAATTAGAGGCAGAGAAAAGTAGAGCTACCTAACGAGTAATGGAAATCCGTGTTTGAAGTGGTCGGTTGCGTAATATAAACAGAAGCCCAGAGAGATTTCAAAAAAACAATAAAAAGGGGGGGGGAGCGCAATTATTTAGGAAGTCTTCATGGAATACTTACGATGGGAATTATGAAAGAACTCATGGCCAATTGCAAATTTTTCGAGCTAATAAAGCCTTTCATTTTTGATTCGGGAGATGCTTGAAGGAAGTCTTGCTTCTGTAAAGATCCTGGCAGTAGGCACTGATACCACAGTGAGAGGAAGGAGTAAATGTATCTTAATGTTTAAGATGACAGAGAATGAGATGATTAGATGGCATCAGTGACTCAATGGACATGAGTTTGAACAAACTCCAGGAGATAATGAAGGACAGGAAAGCCTGGTGTGCTGCAGTTCATGGCGTTACAAAGGGTTGGACACAACTTAGCAACTGAATGACTGAACAAATGTTTGTTTATTCATCTCCCCTTAATGTCTTCCCTGGTAGCTCAGCTGGTAAAGAATCTGTCTGCAATGCAGAAGACCCGGGTTGGATTATTGGGTCAGGAAGATCTGCTGGAGATCAGATAGGCTACCCACGCCAGTATTCTTGAGCTTCCCTGGTGGCTCAGGAGGTGAAGAATCCGCCTGCGATGTGGGAGAAGAGGGTTCAGTCCCTGGATTGGGAAGATCCCCTGGAGAAGGGAAAGGCTACCCACTCCAGAATTCTTGCCTGGAGAATCCCATGGACAGAGGAACCTGGAGGGCTACACTCCATGAGGTCTCATGGAGTCAGATACAACTGAGCAACTGACACACACACACGCAATGTCTTCCTAATGGCATTTAAAATAACATTCATATATTTTAATTATTTGAGTATGAAAAACACATTTTAATCTTCTGTTTTGTAGGATTGCTTTAGAGCTGCTGTTTTCAAGCTATTTGGTCTCTACATCTGAACAAAATATTGAGGACTTTAAAGAGCTCTTGCTTTCCTGAATTATACCTACCAGTATTTACCACATAGAATCAGAAGAAAGTTAACTAATATTTTTATTTCATTAAAATAGCATTGCAAGATGCATTATGTGGTAATATACATTCTTTAAAAATAATGCAGTCTTCCAAAAAATCAAGAAGAATAGCATTGTTTTACATTTGTGTAAGTCTCTTTAATAAACTGACTTAATATTAGAAACCTGTTTTCTCCTATGTACTTCTGCGTTCAATATGTGGCAGTTCATTGTTTTAACGCATATGGGGAAAAATCTGGTCTCACACACATATGTAGCTGGAAGCTCTTTCAGATAATTAAGGATATTATTTTTTGTTATCACACCAAAGGCTGATAAACAGTATGTAAAAAAAAATCAATCTAATGTACAATCTAAAAGCATATTAATACATTTTCAACTGCTTTATATGAAAAGCCAATGTTATATCTTGCACTTTGAAGAAATCTTTTACCCAATTATGGTTTTACATCACCCATTGGTCACTTGGAAAATTGGTTCACTGGCTTATATTAAAACTTTTCCACACTTGGATACAATTTACTATTTAATCCAAAACAAACATCACATTCACTTTCTCCAATACTTAAAGAAGAGCTTTTAAGTATTGGAAACCTGTAAAGCTTATGATGATATACAGACATTTCCAAAGATTCTGATTATCCCTTGAAAGTTTTACTTTTTCCGTTGGTAACACCTACTGTGACTTGCTCTCCCCAAGTGACAGACAGACTTCCTTCATTTTTAGGAAGTCTGCCAAAGACCCAAATGTGAACAATCTTAGTATTCTCTCAGTGGTCATTTCAAGTAAAAGTGATGTTCCATAAAAAGAAAGGGTAACCCAGGGCACGGGTAACAGACATTTTGGGGGCTTTACACTTCACACCTGTATGCAGCCCACAGGCTTTCAGATACTTTTCATTTTCCCACATATTCCTAAGTAACATTTTTTAAAAATGTACGTATGCCTCAAGGTTAATGACGTTAAGAGCTTGTATTTACTTGGTCAGGATATTCTTATGTGAACTGACACTTTGGTTTTTCCTGGGACCAAGAGGGATAACAGAAAGTACGTGTTCACTGTTTATAATAGCTAGGACATGGAAGCAACCTAGATGTCCATCAGCAGATGAATGGATGAGCAAGCTGTGGTACATATACACAATGGAATATTACTCAGCTATTAAAAAGAATGCACTTGAATCAGTTCTAATGAGGTGGATGAAACTGGAGCCTTTTATACAAGTGAAGTAACTTTCAGAAAGAAAAACACCAATACAGTATAATAATGCATATACTTTTTCAGAAAGAAAAACACCAATATAGCATGTTAACACATATATATGGAATTTAGGAAGATGGTTACAACGACCCTATATGTGAGACAGCAAAAGAGACACAGATATAAAGACAGACTTTTGGGCTCTGTGGGAGAAGGCGAGGGTGGAATGACCTGAGAGTACAGCATTAAAACGTGTATATTACCATATATGAAACAGATCGCCATTCCAGGTTCGATGTATGAGACAGGTGCTCAGGGCTGGTGCACCGGGATGACCCTGAGGGATGGCATGAGGAGGGAGGGGGTTTCAGGATGGGGGACACGTGTACACCCATGGCGGATTCATGTCAATGTATGGCAAAAAATGCTATAATATTATAAAGTAATTAGCCTCCAATTAAAATAAATACATTGATTTTTTTTTAAGTACGTGTCCAGTACAGCTGGCACCAGTTTCCCTACACCTGCTAAGCCACGGTCACTAAACACATCC
Source organism: Neotragus pygmaeus (assembly GCA_006410875.1). NCBI lineage: Eukaryota > Metazoa > Chordata > Mammalia > Artiodactyla > Bovidae > Neotragus > Neotragus pygmaeus. The sequence continues at coordinate 692,405 of SJYV01020100.1, forward strand.
CCACAGTGAACACAGCAAGGGTGTCTTAGCTTTAGCATGAAAATAGCTTTATCCTACAGACCCCTTGGATAGTTTGGGGAATTTCCCAGGAGTTCCAAACCACATTTTGAAAACCAGAGCAGCAGTTTTTCACTATCTCTGCTACAGGAAAATGGACAAAGTCAGACATTCACACAAACACACACTATATATATTTAAACAAACAATTTTTTAAATTGAAGTATAGTTGATTTACAATGTATTAGTTTCAGATATTGGAGAAGGCGATGGCAACCCACTCCAGTGTTCTTGCCTGGAGAATCCCAGGAACGCGGGAGCCTTGTGGGCTGCTGTCTATGGGTCGCACAGAGTCGGACACGACTGAAGCGATTTAGCAACAGCAGCAGCAGTTTCAGATATAGAACAAAGTGATTCAGTTATGTATCTGTATCTGTTCTTTCTCAGAGTCCTTTCCCTCATAGGTTACTGTAAGATTATAGTTCCTTGTAGTATGTAGTAGGTTGCCGGGAGCCAGCATGAGGAATCCCGCCCATGGCAAAGGCCACGGGGAAAGAAGCCTGACCAAACGCAAAGGCGGGATCTGGCTTCAGGGGTTCCCCTGGAATTTTCCTGAGCATCACCCCAAACCAGAGTCTGTCTGCTTTACTGTTCTGTACTTCCCACTCTTCCGACACTCTCTGGAAAGAGTTAACCCAGGGCTTCAGTTAACAGTCTCCTGCAAAAGGAGTGTCTCAGCTCAAACCCCTCTGATGGCTCTCTAACCTGCCTGACAGTTAGAGACTTTTTACGACTTGTGAATTGTTTACAGCCCCCAACTGTGAGAGGCACTGGAAGCCTAAAACATAGAGCCTTTCAAAGAGTTAAAAGTTATTAGAGTAGTGCTGGTATAAGATTTCACTGTTGAGCCAATGCTTGTTGCTAAGTTCCCACATCTCTTATCCACTGTGCACCTGGGAGCACATTTGTTAACATAGTTAGAATGTAAGAAAAAAGAAGTGTAGCCTTGAAACTGACCACATCAGACTTTNTGGTTTTTCCTGGGACCAAGAGGGATAACAGAAAGTACGTGTTCACTGTTTATAATAGCTAGGACATGGAAGCAACCTAGATGTCCATCAGCAGATGAATGGATGAGCAAGCTGTGGTACATATACACAATGGAATATTACTCAGCTATTAAAAAGAATGCACTTGAATCAGTTCTAATGAGGTGGATGAAACTGGAGCCTTTTATACAAGTGAAGTAACTTTCAGAAAGAAAAACACCAATACAGTATAATAATGCATATACTTTTTCAGAAAGAAAAACACCAATATAGCATGTTAACACATATATATGGAATTTAGGAAGATGGTTACAACGACCCTATATGTGAGACAGCAAAAGAGACACAGATATAAAGACAGACTTTTGGGCTCTGTGGGAGAAGGCGAGGGTGGAATGACCTGAGAGTACAGCATTAAAACGTGTATATTACCATATATGAAACAGATCGCCATTCCAGGTTCGATGTATGAGACAGGTGCTCAGGGCTGGTGCACCGGGATGACCCTGAGGGATGGCATGAGGAGGGAGGGGGTTTCAGGATGGGGGACACGTGTACACCCATGGCGGATTCATGTCAATGTATGGCAAAAAATGCTATAATATTATAAAGTAATTAGCCTCCAATTAAAATAAATACATTGATTTTTTTTTAAGTACGTGTCCAGTACAGCTGGCACCAGTTTCCCTACACCTGCTAAGCCACGGTCACTAAACACATCCCCACAGTGAACACAGCAAGGGTGTCTTAGCTTTAGCATGAAAATAGCTTTATCCTACAGACCCCTTGGATAGTTTGGGGAATTTCCCAGGAGTTCCAAACCACATTTTGAAAACCAGAGCAGCAGTTTTTCACTATCTCTGCTACAGGAAAATGGACAAAGTCAGACATTCACACAAACACACACTATATATATTTAAACAAACAATTTTTTAAATTGAAGTATAGTTGATTTACAATGTATTAGTTTCAGATATTGGAGAAGGCGATGGCAACCCACTCCAGTGTTCTTGCCTGGAGAATCCCAGGAACGCGGGAGCCTTGTGGGCTGCTGTCTATGGGTCGCACAGAGTCGGACACGACTGAAGCGATTTAGCAACAGCAGCAGCAGTTTCAGATATAGAACAAAGTGATTCAGTTATGTATCTGTATCTGTTCTTTCTCAGAGTCCTTTCCCTCATAGGTTACTGTAAGATTATAGTTCCTTGTAGTATGTAGTAGGTTGCCGGGAGCCAGCATGAGGAATCCCGCCCATGGCAAAGGCCACGGGGAAAGAAGCCTGACCAAACGCAAAGGCGGGATCTGGCTTCAGGGGTTCCCCTGGAATTTTCCTGAGCATCACCCCAAACCAGAGTCTGTCTGCTTTACTGTTCTGTACTTCCCACTCTTCCGACACTCTCTGGAAAGAGTTAACCCAGGGCTTCAGTTAACAGTCTCCTGCAAAAGGAGTGTCTCAGCTCAAACCCCTCTGATGGCTCTCTAACCTGCCTGACAGTTAGAGACTTTTTACGACTTGTGAATTGTTTACAGCCCCCAACTGTGAGAGGCACTGGAAGCCTAAAACATAGAGCCTTTCAAAGAGTTAAAAGTTATTAGAGTAGTGCTGGTGTAAGATTTCACTGTTGAGCCAATGCTTGTTGCTAAGTTCCCACATCTCTTATCCACTGTGCACCTGGGAGCACATTTGTTAACATAGTTAGAATGTAAGAAAAAAGAAGTGTAGCCTTGAAACTGACCACATCAGACTTTTGAGCTAATTGGTTCTTTCTTTGTTGTAACTTACTTCACCTTTGCTTCCTGAGAATGTAACTTTGTTTGATACTTTCTGAGGCTGACATAGATTAGAAATATGAAGAAAAAACACTTCAAGGGGAAATAAGCTTTCTGGTTGAGCAGCCTTTATCAAAAGAGGGTCTTAAAATGTTTCACAGGCCTCCAAGGCCAAAAGATAATGTACACAACATCATTTGCGGGAAAGGTATAAAAGTCCTTTTAAAAATAAAATTATTGGGGCCTTGCTCACCAAAAACGGGTTGGTCTCCCCGTGTCAGTCATTCTCTCCTCCTCTTACTCTCTCTTTCAGGCTAGTTCCCATCTGGAATACAGAGGTCTTCCATGTCTACTTACTTGCCTGGGTTTCTAAAACCTAAATGGGAAGGTACCCTGTGCCTTCACTCCCTTGGGAGACCAGGAGTGCACCTGTGGCCTTACGTAGACGGTGCGAGTCTTTTGTCTTGAGACTTTATTGATTTTCTGTATAAACCAAGGAACATTAGCCTCTTTTCTTCTCTCCTCTATTTTCTTATCTACAATATTCTTTCCTTACCTCTCTCTCTCTAAATCAATCGCCGACTCCGTCCACCCTTCGAATTACCTGGACCCACTAGGTCCGGACCCCAGCAGTAGGTCTTTGTTGTTCACTTATTTTATATATGAAGGTGTTAGTGGAAGTGTTAGTCACTCAGCAGTGTCTGACTCTGTGACCCCATGGACTGTAGCCCAGCAGGCTCCTCTGTCTATGGGATTTCCCAAGCAAGAGGACTGAGTAGTTTGACATTTCTTTCTCCAGGGGAACTTCCCGACCCAGGGATTGAACCCAGGTCTCCTCCATTGTAGACAGATTCTTTACTGTCTGAGGCTCTAGGGAGTGCCCCCATATATTTTATATATAGTTGTGAGTATACGCCAATCATTGATTCTGTCTATTCCTCCTCTCCTCCTTTCCCCTTTGGTAACATAAGTTTATTTTCTATGTCTTGTGAGTTTGTTTTGTTACTGTGTTCATTCGTATCATTTTGTTAAATTCACTCCATGAGTGATATCATATATTTGTATTTCTCTGTCTAACTTCACTTAGTATGATAATCTCGAGGTCCATACACTCTTGACCACTTCAATTTCCCCTCTCACCAAAACAGTTTTTCATTATCTCTGCTACAGCAGGTTGATGAGTAGAATGACTGGGAACAATATTGAGTTTTTTTCTTCCTCCAAGTTCTAATCACGGGGCTGAAAACAATTTTATTCTGATTTTTTTTAACTTATTTGTCTTCTCTTTTCCTCAGAACAAGCCTCTTCAGGCAGCCACACTTGTGTGGTTGCTATTTTTGTAAAGGAAGTTACAGACTCTGCCCCAAATACCGATTCTGCTAGATTTTCTGAAAACCCACATTTACTGAAAATGTGTGTCCCTGAGTTTGCCACATTATCTCCTTCAACATGTTGTGACAGTTTCATGAAATGATGCAAGGAAAGCTCAAACTGTGACTGAAGCATTCCAAGCAGATCCTCCTCCCTATTCTGCCCCCTTCCTCCCCCGGCTTCTCGTCCTCCTTTTCCATCATCCCTTCCTCCCTCCCTCCTCCCCTTCCTTTTTCACTCTGGAACTTTCTCTGAGCTTAGCATGGTGACTGGCACATGACAGATAGCAGGGGTGTAATAACTGTGTGTCCGGTAGGTGACTTCTGAATTCGGTTGTCTCTCAACTTTTCCTCATCTTATTCTTGCATCCTCTTTGTTGTACAAAGGTAGGATCTTCTTGGATTTTAGCAATGTGGCTTCCCCCCCTCTTATTTTTGCTACTGGAATAATGACCCATCATATTCCCAAGTTCACAACCTGGAGTTTTTTTCAGTGTCCACTATACTTAGGCGTCATTAGGCACAAGTAGAACAAAGGATCGTAAATATATTTACTGAAAGTAAGCTGAAAAGGAAAATAGTAGTTTCTACACAGAATGCCACAAGTTTGGACCCTTTGGTCAAGCATTGGACTTTAATAGGAGCTAACAGATTTTATATGCGCTTTTACTGACCTTGTCTTTGAAAGGTTTTATACGAAAGCCACTCTGACATTTTTCAATACTTCAGAAGCCAGAAAGAATTGTGGGTGTGTGCTTTTCACTTGAGTGGTGAGGAATTTTAAATGTAAGTTTGTGCCTATGAATATATGCATTCTTCTAATGCAAGGACATGAATGATGCCAATGGAAAACAAAATTAGTTCATTGACATACTATTAATTCTGGAACTAACTTATTCTCTTCAGGTCTCTTACACAGTTACCAATGCATCACGTCCCAAGGAAAAAAGGCATTTTGGAAGATGAATAGCACATGTGAAATTTGTTCTTAAATAACTGTTCTTGGAAGCGTGAGAAAACACCCAAAATATTCAAGCGGAAGAAGTACTTTAGGGCAATTTTAAGTTCCTATTTTCCAAAAAGATATAACTGAGATAAAAAGAAAAATATTTAAGTACCATGATGCAGGTATATTTGTAAATTGCCAACACCAGTGATCTGAACTTAAAGTTCAGTGTGTAGGTTGTGTGTTTCTTATAATAATATATCGTAGGTTCATCTGAATGCAGTTTTATTTTTGTAGACATGTTTATGGTGCTAATAGATGGGATTCTCAAATCATAAGGAAAAGGAATGTTCAAAGGCAGCCAACTTTATAGAGCCTGGAATGAATGTCCTGTAGTATCATCACTCTCACCTATTTGATATGTCAGTCACACACAGAAATGTGCATCTCAGAGGACAAGACTGAACTCCGCGGTGTGGTACAAAAGCATTTGATTTGGAATCACAGACATTACATTTAAAACATAGCCCTGCTCTCTGGTAGCTCTGAATCCTTGACAATTTACCCTCCTAACCAACTCTGAAGAAGAAATAGTCAGAAGAAAGCTCCTGCTGCTACTGCATCAAACTTAGTAAATACCCAGTAATAGCTTGCTCCTAATTCCCTTCTAGTTTCACACATATTTGTGACCTTAATTTTTGAGTGAACTATTTTAAGCTTGTAGTTTGTAGTTATTCTTTCAGAGAATTGCTTTCACCTTTGACAACCTAAAATCATTTTAAGTTGCCACTGTCTGAATATATCATTCTTAACCTTTTTTTTTCAATGAACTTCTAGGATGTTTATAGTTAGCCAGTGCTTTGAAACCATTGCAGTAAACATCATTTGGCATATATATTTCCACACTGTGCCATTTTTTTCAATAAAAGAAACTCCTCAAAGTAGAACTTGGTGGGTCATTGCTTTACTCAACTACAGTTTGGTTTATATAGCAACAGAGCTCTCCAAATTTGTGATGAGTTGCTCTACTTTTAAATAGTGCCTGATTTATTGTTTTAAATAATGGAAGATTTCAGACTCATTTTTTCAAATGCTTACTAATTCTATGTTTTATAGGATTTTTGGATATTTGCTGAGCTAAGAGACAATTAGATTTTTTAATTATTTGATTACTAGAAGGGTTAAATATCTTTTTATATGATATTAATTTTATTTTGATATTGGTTATCCATCCCTTTAAAAGCCTTAGTGAGAATTTTTCATATTAGAAATATGATTTGTCATATTTATTTTATACAATAAATGCATTTTTTAAAACAATTTGGTCTTTTAACCTTGATTATGATTTTTTGATGCAAACTATATTCTTATTTTAGAATTTTAGAATTGTAAACTGTAAATTTTTATGCATCCTAATATTTTTATTATCCATTTATTCATTTAATATCCCATCCTTTGGGAATTCTTTTGATATTTTGTGTTAGAGGATGAAACTGTTGTATTTTTCATATATTCTAGAGTTCTAATGCCATTTCTGATAAATTTATTTTTTCTCCTTAAAAATGATTTTTGAAGGATATTAAATCTAGTATAATATTTTGGAATTGTCATTTAGATCTCTTATGAGAATTCTATTAGCAGACTTCTTAAAAAATTAAGAGCATTTTAAGTTGCAATATTTATTCATTATTTTTTCCTACATCTATATGGAGCATTGGGCATAATCAGGATACTATGCTAGATACCATGGATGGAGAAGAGTCAGCGAAATGAATATGATGTCAACCCTGTTCTCTAATGCCAATGCCCAATTGATGGATACCAAACACAGGATCATAAACAATTCAAAGGATATGCAAGTACATTTTATTAGCATTCAGGAAAATAAGAAGAAGATGCTTTGATGATAAGAAGAAAATATTTAATGTGACTCCTAAATTTTGAGTATAAAAATGAAAACTAAGAGAAGAAAAAAAAATTCTAATTGGGGGAAATGATGCAAAAGACTAAGAGGAAATGACAGATATGTTCTTGAAAACAAAACCGAACGTAGATTAGAGTTACACTCAGATGAATTAATGGCAGAGACAGTTTAAAAGAAAAGTCTGGGATAGAGACCTGACTTTATTACGAGTCTAATAAAGTAATAAAGACTTTATGACAAGTATCAGATTGAGTTCAAGTTTAATTAATTAGTGAATGGGAAATCACAGAAGTTTTATGACAAAAGTTTTAGGAATTTTGATATACTCAAATTAACAGTTAAGACCAGTGTCAATTACAAAGCAGTTGACAAAACCCACATAGGTTCCTAACAAACAAATTGAAGAGAGGCATAATTCCTTGATATTTTGAGTGTTTATTACCTTCTTTATAAACAGAAAAGCATACTTGATTTTAATACAATTCAATGTGAAAAAACTAATCAGTAAATGTTACAGAAGATTTGTCAGTGTTTCTTAAAATATGATATTCATTGCCCTTTAGTGAATTATACATATGTAATATCAATATTTGAATAGATAATTTGAAAATAATAAAATAAAACATCTAAAGTGTATTTTAGTTAAAAGCATCGTTATTACACCAATGCAAGAGATGTCATCTTTTATAAAAAATTATCTTTGTCAGTTGTGTTAGTCAGTTAGCTAAATCATAACTCATGTTAACACTGATTACAAAACAACAAAAAAACTTTAGTGCAAATGGTTACTGTTTCCTCCTTAAAATGTTCTGCACATATCAAGACTAATATTCTTAACATATATTATTTTATTTGACTTTAAAATAAAATATATGCTAACATGAAAGAGAATAGCAGTTCATTTTTCATAGGCATAATTACATGTAACATAATTACATATAACATTGTACCTTGATTAAAAAATCTTGCTAAGAGCCTTTTTTTCTAATTTCAAATGCTATTTATTTACCATTAACTTCTCAGAAATATTGTGACTTGTGCCTTTTAATGTATGGCAAAGACCATTACAATTTAAATAAATTAATTAAAAAATAAATTCAATTTAGTTCAGTCAAAGAAAAAATTATTACAACTTTGACTCCCAATAATGCATTTGCAGCTATGTTCTCTTCTCTTCCTTAAAAGATAAAATTAGTTTTGTATGAGAAATATTATCTTTAACTTATTCTTGAAAATTTTAATTGATTCTTTTTTATGAAAATTAATGCTTCAATGGATTCTTGTTTCTGTTTGACAAAATTTTATAACACACATTGTACTGGGGATCACTGGACTAATAATAGTTTTCACATATTACCGTCATGCTTTATATTTGTGATTTAATTTTCCAGAAAGTTATATAGAATCATCATAGTCAAGTACTGAATTTATCTCACCCTATTCAAATTCACATTTCTCATGTACAGTTAAGTTACCTTATTATTTTTACTATATAATGAGGAGTAGGTTTGAATTATTGTTCTTATCAGTATTTTACATTTTAATTAACCACTTTAAATGATATAATCCTTTTGGTAGAAATAACATAATAATAAGGAGAATGCAAATTTAAGAAAACTAAACAATGATATCCAAATCATATTAAAAAATATGCACAGACATACACTGTGTGTCAGTCATGATGAGCTGAACAACATGGATCATATAACTTGTGTATAACCTTACAGAGCATACTGATTTTAAAGTCTAATTGATTTTGTGAAAAATGAGAGTGAACTTTAATCCTACAATATTAGGTGAAATCAGGGACATGCTTTCATCCATTTTTTTTTTCTTCTTCAGAAACCAACCTTTTGAGCATAATTTGAAAAGCAGTAAGACTCCTGTTCTTCCCTCAGGATTATCCACCTGCTCCTATTACTTCTTTCATGACATCAGATGTGGCAGCCAATCCACTCTTTCTAGACCACCAGAGATGCTTTAAGGCTTACTTTCTTTCTCTTTTATTTTGACAATGACAATGTTTGTGTCATCCTCTTGGAATGACTGACCCAGTGGTGGTGGATGCCTTCAAGGAGTACAGCAGCTTAAATAATAATGAAAATGATGGCAGCACTAAGGTATGAGTCTAGATGGATGAGCCCCACCTCTCCCAAGAAATGAAAAACAGCTTCTAATTTCCCTTTATGGACTGGGTTATAGATAAATGAACAATGGCAAGGAAATCCACATATCCTATGAAATACGGATTTCCTGCTAAATCTACTTAATTGGGACATTTATCCTTTTCTGATAGTATCTTCCCTTAAGTTTACAAGAATATATTTCCTTTTATTTATCAGTTCTGTGTTTAACTAAGTAATTTATTGACTATTTTAATCTATTTATAGACAACTCATGAGTGGAAAATAAAATCAAGCTTTGACGGAATATGTCTGTTGCTAAAAGCAGGACTTACTATCTTAGCATTTAGGTCATGACTGTGTATAGTTTCTCCAGTGAGGTAGTGATCAAGGTACAGTCAGAATTAAGTCAGCAGATTAAGTTTTCTGCCCCTTCTGGGAATCCCAGTGGAGTCTTACTAATGTAGATATTAACATGGGGAAAAGCTGGATAGGAGGTATATGAAAACAATCTGTATGATCTTCAGAACTTTTCTGTAAGTGTAAAGCTATTTTAAAATAAAAGGTTTATTTTTTAAAAAGAGTTGAGTCAGCAGAGAGTCAGGAATTTTCTTGCCTTAAATTGAAAGGGGGAACACAGGCTGAAATGAGAAAACCCTGGAAACACATTTAGCTACAGAAAATGAAACCCAAGAGTTAAACTGGCTGGTAGAAAACACCCCTAAAACCCTGGAGACACTGCAGAGAGGGGAGTGGGACTCAAAGACCAAGTAATAAGCAGTGTTGAGCATCGCAGAGCATGGCGAGCTTAGATGTGAGTTTAGCAGTGAAAATGGGTAAAAGCTTGGACAAGAGAGAGCGAGAGAACAACCAAAAGATTCAAGAGGAAAGCTTCTCCAATATCCAAACGGATTCTGATGAGTGTTTCCAGATGGTGTTGGACTAAACTTAGTCCATCCTGTTTGTTCTTTACTTGCTCTGGTTATAAAGAGCTTCTTTCCTGGTCTCCAAGGGGTGGTTGATTCAACTTGTAATAGTTGAACTCGTAGGTCAGGAAAGAAAAGACTGTGGGAAACTCATCAGTGATGAGACGAAGAGGATTTGAAAAGGCTACGTATGAGCAATCCACAGTGGGGAAAAAACAAAGAAAAAACAGACACAAGAAATGTTTATAATGCTGAGTTAGGATACCTTGGTAACTGCACACAGAAGGCAAGGAGAGAGCAAACCGTTCTATAAGATTCTGAGTTTGAATGATGGGGACATAAGAAGGTGAAGCAAGAGATTGCACTGAGATGCAGACATGCTTCATTTATAGTTGTAAGACTGCACCCGGGTGGGGACATCTGCCAAGCATTTGAATATATGGGTTGAGAAAACTGGAAGGAATCGAGGTTGAAGACACTCATGTCCACGATCAGGAATGGATGAGATTATTAATGCAGAGTTTTATGGCAGGAATATGATGTAGGGCAGACGTTTGGAAAACATTTAGGGACTAAGTCTATGAAGAGAAGCCAGTTGATGAAATGGAAGACACTGTGGTCCAAGAAGTAGGAGACTCTGGAATATGCAGTAACATATGAGTTTAAGGAGATCTTTCCAGGGCATTTCTTTAATTTCCAGGGGAGGTGCCTGTATCTTTGCATGAAATCTTCACTGTGAGTGTTAGAATGAAAGAGGGGCAGTTGCACATAATCATTGTATATATCATCATCATTATCATTATTTTTACTGTTATTATTGTTCTAAGGATAAGGCATTTAGCACAAAACACTAACACACATCATTTGACACAGTTTGCAAACATGAAGTGAATTCCTAATTGTCCCATTGATGTAGTGGATTTTCAGTGTGTCTCATGCCAAACTGATAAATGTGTTGCTTTTATCCTTCTCTCAGGCAAGAATAAGTTCATGCTGTCTTCACTAACTCACCCAGAAACCAGTCTCATGGGTTTGATCAGAGGATGGATGGTGTATCTAATTCCAGGTGTTACATTTACCACTACTTTCCCAGTTGCAAATATCCAATTCTGAAAGTAAAATATTTATTCAGTGAGAGGCAAGGGTGTCCCCGAAGATTCACTAGTCTCTGAACAGGATTCATACTAAATAGAGATGGAGAGGAGATACTTACAGAAAAAACTCAGAGGAGGAGAGTGCCTAGTTTTATTCGCCCAGTCTTGTCTGACTCTTTGTGACCCTATGGACTGTAGCCCACCAGGCTCTTCTGTCCATGGAATTATCCAGGCAAGAATACTGGAGTGGGTTGCCGTTCCCTTCTCCAAGAGATTTTCCCAATCCAGCGATCGAACCTGAGTTTCCTGCATTGCAAGCAGATTCTTTACTATCTCAGTCACCGGGGAAGTCCAGCAAGATCTGAACAAGAAGATGGAGGTGATGAGAAGTCTGGATTGGAACCCAGACACCAATGACTAGAGACAGAGCCTTGAGGGAAGTTTCTGGTTAAAAGGTAAAATGTCTGAGCACTCTTCATTTTAAATAGTAGCCACGGTAAAATGCAAAATGAAATGACATGAAGGACCTCTTTTCATCAACTTTACATCAATTAACAGTCCAATAAAAAGAATGTAAATACAATGCTCGCTTGGTTTCTTCCTTTATTAAATACACAGAAAGCTTTGGAGCCAAGAATGCCATGTCCTACTACAAGGAAACAGTTGTTCCTACTGCTTTACGTTCATTTACTCAGGCTGTTGGTAATTTGGCAAATTAAAATTTGGCAAATTAAACTTCAGGGAAGAAACAAGTAAACAAAATATTTTATGTTTCTCTGTTTCTCCCATTACCATGTCATGATTTCCTTCAAAAGAAATGCATGTCCAATAGTTAGTTGTGATTCACACATGACAAATCTATTAAGTTTTACCAAGTTACCAATTCATATTTAGAAACTTTTGTCAAATTACCTGCATTCAATCAATTTAATGTAAACACAGAATTTATACGGTCCTGTTGAGTATGAGGGCTCGAATATATTTGGATAAAATAATGTAATACCAATCCACAGTTTTCCACTCTGATTTTTTCCTGACAATATTATTTCCTTAGCATACACATCATCCTGTCTCTCACAGAAAGTGACTCTATTTTTTTTTTTTTTTTTTTTTGCTTATGCTCCCACTTAACAGCAGTCATTAATTTACTGATACCCTGTCTATCAGTCCCACATCGTCTTGATTAGGGCTGTTATCCTAATCAAAAGGCTGATAATTAAGACTATCCATCTGTAGAGTTCTAAGTGCTAAGATGAGTTGAAGATCCTAATTAAGATTATTTAGGTGTTACTTAAATGCCATCATTTGATTCAGCTAATCATACCAGCAGGTACATTAGATTTGCATTAATGTTCTGCTGAAGCCAGCAGCTATTTAGGCAGATCAAAAATGTAGATTGCAAACACTATTTCAAACATCTTTATTTGAAAGTGATATTGAGACAATATGTTAAGATAAGCAGGATGTTAGAACAGTTTGGTTATTTCAATGTTGCTTAATTTACTCTATGGTAATAAGTGGAGTATTTAAAATAAACAGCCTATTTATTGAATTTGCTGTGTACCTTTCATCATCTTACACCCCCTCTCTCTCATACACATACACACACACAGGCCAACAGTGATGCATTTTTACCAGGATTTCCCGTCTTGTCACTGAAACTTACTGTAGGATTCTAAAAGTCTCACAAACTAAGTTCCTAAATAGCAGTTCTTATGAATAATAAAGATTTTTGTCCCAATCAATGCCTGATGCTACCTTGTAAACAAATAGGTAAAAGGATATGCACTTTATTGTTAAAAGTCACATTAATGGCACCCTACTCCAGTACTCTTGCCTGGAGAATCCCATGGATGGAGGAGCCTGGAAGGCTGCAGTCCATGGGGTCACTGAGGGTCGGACATGACTGAGCGACTTCACATTCACTTTCACATCCTGTAACATAAACAATCAAGAATATTAGCACAGTAAAGTATAATTCATTAATATCTTGTTTTCTTGTACTTTATAGAAAATGCAAAATAGATTACTTCGTTTAAAATTTTACAGGTATAATGGATGAAAGTGTGTTCATAGCACCTATGCTAGGTGTTGCTTTCAGCTTACTTTCCCCCAAGTTTTGATGATGAACAATAGTACTACTTGTAGAGAAGATGGGATCATATTTATTTAAAAGAGGTATTCTCATGAAGTCAGTTCAGTTCAGCCGCTCAGTCGTGTCCAACTCTTTGCGATCCCGTGAATCTCAGCATGCCAGGTCTCCCTGTCCATCACCAACTCCTGGAGTTCACTCAGACTCACGTCCATCGAGTCCGTGATGCCATCCAGCCATTTCATCCTCTGTCGTCCCCTTCTCCTCCTGCCCCCAATCCCTCCCAGCATCAGAGTCTTTCCCAGTGAGTCAATTCTTCACATGAGGTGGTACTGGAGTTTCAGCTTTAGCATCATTCCTTCCAAAGAAATCCCAGGGCTGATCTCCTTCAGAATGGATAGGTTGGATCTCCTTGCAGTCCAAGGGACTCTCAAGAGTCTTCTCCAACACCACAGTTCAAAAGCATGTGACCACTATTTTCAGTTTTCCTGCTCTGGTGTGAAGAGGAAAGAAAGCATACACTTAAGTTTTCTGCTAATGTGTAACTTCTGTCATTGTATTCAGACATATTTCAGATAGGATAAGCAGAACAGATAAAAAGGAATATCATAAGGCAAAGAAAGTGAACTACTTTTTTATAAAGCTCTTTCTTTGTGCTGTCTACGGTTAGTAACATATATGGCAGCTATGACAACTTTTTGCTCCAGGGGTATAGCCCTGTGAATATCTGCTTAATATTAATATCTATACTATTGATACACTGAAGCAGTTCTAAATTCCTTGAGCATATCAGTATTTTAATGTTTTTACTATTAAATATTGGACTTTAAAGGATATGCATGATTTCTAGAAAGCATTCTTCACTCTTCATGATTTATATAATATACTTATCCTTGTGTTTGAGATATGGCATACTTCATAATTCATCTGATGCTCAAAGACACTGGTTTATGTTTCAAATCATAATTAAAAAATATAACTGCCTTTAGTTTTTTAATCTTCACAGTAACCTTTAAAAATTTTAGGGCTTTCATAAGTACCCACCTATTGTCTATATGCACCTTAATGAAATGATTACATTTATCCAGATGCTCCAATGTAATTTTTTCTGCCCTTAATAGCTAATTTTTTTTTAGCTATTAAGGGGTTAAGTGTTAAACTTGAGATAGTGCTTAGTAAACCAAAAGAATACAGTGGAGAACAGAGTAGTCCAGGTATCAAGAATATTGCCTAATCTGGCACTGGATAATTTAGGGATGAATGTACTGGGAACTATTAAGACATTGAGGCTACTAATGACAGCCCTTAGTAGCTTCAATTTCCTTGAAAAGTGACAAAAATTACTTATGGCTCCATGATTATAATGGAATCAATGCATATTCTGCCTTAATGGCTTACTAAAATAAATTTACTACAAAGAATACACATTTATTGAAAACTTTGTTTACATTGTTGATATAAACCCTGATTACTCTAAGTTATCCTGTAGCCTTCTGGCTAGATGTCCATTTCATTTTGTTGAATGATACTTTGCTTTGAGAAACTTACTGAATATTAAGAATTGTGGGCAACAGTGAACATAAGTTCTAAATATAAATTCAAGTATAAAATGTTGCAGAAGTGCTAAGAGTGAAGTTGCCATTATTCACGGGGCATCTACTATTGAGTATGAGGCACTTCGTGTGTATCCTCAATTCTGCTATTATCACTGTAAATAGACACACTTGACCTCCTTTGACAGCACTGAAAGAATTAAGAGAACTCGGTTAACTCTCACTGTTTCTGAGAACATCTTTCTCATCTACAAAGTGGGCATAACAATATCTACTTTTTAGAGATATTTCAAGACTTGAGATTCTTGTTTTCACACCTTTTTTTCCTTAAGTAAAAAAATCTCATCCTGCAGTCTTTCCCATCTCACTGAATGACAACTCGGTTCTTCCATTCCCCAGAGTTAAAATTCTTTGGAGACATCTCTGGTGGTTCTCTTTATCCTTCATTCCACAATCATTTCACAAACAAATCCTATTAGCGTCTTTTCATGACATTTTCATCTTCCCATTTCTCACCATCAATCACTGCATTAATTCAAGCCCACACTTCACTGGCAAATGATTGAACTAGTCCCCAAACTAGCTCCCTGTTTCTGCTCTCAGCACCATGTCCTGCCCACCCAGAGTTTCCAACATCAGTAACCAGAGAGGCTGCAAAAATGCAAGTCAGTTAATGCTATCTGCAGTGCTTTGAATGTTTGTGTTTCTCCTAGATTCACACTCTGAAGTCCTAAATCCCAGTTCCATGGCAATAGAAGGGGCTCTTTGGGAGGAGCTTACGTCATGAGGGTGGGGCCCTTAAAAGTGGGATTAGCGGCCCCAGAGAGCTTCTTGCTCCTCTCAACACATGAAGATGCAAACAGAAGTCTGGGATGGAAGAGGACCTTCACCAGACTCTGATCTCAAACGTCAGCCTCCAGAACTATGAGACATCAAGTTTTGTTGCTCCTACATCAACCAGTTTGTGGTACTTTGTTACAGCAAACTGAGTGGACTAAGACACCACCCTGTGCTCAGAATCCATCAATGGAAAAATCAAGATGTTAGCAGGGTCCCCTTCGTTTATTACCTCACCCTCCCGCCTCTCAGCCCTCTGTGGCAGGACATGAGACCGCAGCTCATTGCCAGCACCTGCAGCTCTTCTCCTGGGAGTTACCCTGGCTGTAAGGTTGGTGATGGCTACAATGGAGCAAAGAAGAGTAGAAGCGCCTTGGAGCAGCCCTCAGCCAATGACAGAGGAGGCAGTGGGTTATATCCCAGCTTTCTGAACTCTTAGGTGAGATAGGTCTGAAGTATGTCACTTTATCCCCCAAAGGGGCTTCCCCGGTAGCATTAATTGGCACTCCTGCCAATGCAAGAGACCTGAGACTGCGTTCAGCCCTGGGTGGGGAAGACCCCCTGGAGAAGTGAACGGCAACCCACTCCAGGATTCTTGCCTGGAGAAGCCCATGTGCAGAGAAGGCAGGCAGGCTACAGTCCATAGCATAGCAAAGAGTTGGGCATAATTGAAGCGTCTTAGCACACTCATTAACATCCCTCAGAAATCCCAACAAAATGTAATTCCAGTTGTCCTGAGCAGTAACCAGTTCCCAGTGTTCTCTAAATTTATACCCTTTCCCATTCCATACTGGCATTTCCTATAATCCCCTTCCAAATAAACAACTTTGCCTCAAACCCTGATCTTGGGGATGAAATATAAGTGAGCCCATCTTGCCCACAGTGTCTTACAAAATCTCCTCCAAAAGCAATATACTGCAATTAAATTAAAAGCGCACACACACACACACGCGCACAAGATATAAACAAAGAAAATATATAAAGCTGTTAGGTTAATATGAAATCAATTTGGATAATTAAATAATGATTAGAATCCTGTGTGCTTTTTCACATAGACCACAATAACTAGCTCGAATTCATTTACATAGAATACAGATGTATATGATTTTGATTCAAATGATCTTTCTCACAATAGTAAAAGATAGTTTACTATTTGTGTGGATGGTCAGGGTATTTGCTCAGCATAGGAATGTTTACCCAGAAGGGACATTTTAAATTTTACTTACATTGGCTAAAATATACAAGCCAATGTTTCCTACGCTTGACCTTAGAAGCTCATCTTTCTGGAATATTTCTCTAGACTTTGCCAAAGTGTTTACTTTCCTAATTACCTCCTGTTACATTAGTTAAGCTCCCTTGTGCTGGCCTAGGGAGTTCTTCTAGCCCACTGGTATTTGCACTTGGAATTTAAATATTTGTGAGAGTACTTGCCCTGTTCTTTACTCATCAGTTAGCAAAGTCAAACATCATTTAGACTCAGACTTCATGACCATGATGGAGGGAACGCTAGCCCATCTTGGCTTTTTTTGTTTATCTGTTCTGGAACAACATTCGTTTTCAATGCCAGGGTCACTGATTATTCATTCATTCACCATCCACTGAACATCTATATGACAGGCACAACATTTTGCCTGTGAATTTAAGGAGTTTTACCCTAATGGGCAGAGACAGATGTGAGCAAATAATTACAAGGCGATTGGATGTGTTCTGGTGTGCACAACATGTAATGAGCATGCAGAGGATGAAGAAATAGGCTCTGACTGAGGACACTGTGATGATACGCTGGAGGTTAAGAAGAAAGTTATGCAGACAGAAATCTCAGACTTAGTTAAAAAATTTTTTTAACTGTGATAAAAGTGGCTTAATATAAAACATACTATTTTAACCATCTTTAACTGTACAATTCAGAGCACTAAGTATATTCGTATTGTTTCACAACCCTATCATCCATCTACTGAATTTTTCACCTTCCTAAACTGAAACTCCATCCCCATTTAACACTAACTTCCCCATAATCCTTCCCCACACCTCACGCCCCAGCCCCAGGTATCTACTAATGTACTTTCTGACTCTATTTATTTAACTAGGCTAGGTACCGCATATAAGTGGAATCAAACCATATTTGTCTGTACTTAAAGGAATGCATTTTTAAGGTTAACTTAATATATATCCTACAAATAGATTGTGACTTCTTTTTTTCCCCAGTACTTAGCTTTTAACCTTTGTTTAGCAGATTGAGATTTAATAAACTGTGCATGTTTAAAATATGTACTTTGATACATGTATGTATTTCTGTATGTGTTTATATGTATGGATTCCTGAAATCTCACCATAATTAATATAATGAACATATCTATCACCCCAAAAAGATTCCTCATGATTTTTTGTAGTTCGTCCCTCTTACCATCTGTCTCTGGATCCTCTCTCCTCCATTATTTTTTTGGTGGATTTTGGGTGGGGAATAGAGGTCTGACTTTCTTCATTCGGAGTAAGTATTTTGAGATCTACCCACTTTGTAGCATTTATCACCAGCTTATTGTTTTTATTACTGAGCAGTTACAATAGTTTGTTAATTTATTCATTCGATGTGATGATTTGGGTTGATTCCAATTTGGGGCTATTTCAAATGAAATTTCTGTGAAGAATTTTCTACATAGGAAATATAAGTCTCTGTAAGACTTATATGTATTTATTCCATTTCTCTCAGAAAACTATTGAGGAATGAAATGACTAAATCATATGGTAGTTTAAACCATCAAGAAACTACTAACCTCTTTTCCAAAGTCTTTATATGATTCTTTATTTCCACTACCAGGATTAAAAGTTCCAGGCCCTTCATACCTCTGCCAACATTTGGTACAGTCATTAAAAAATATTCAGTCACCCTAAAAAAAGTGTAGTGAAACCCTACCATGGTTTTAATTTGGGTACTTGTGACTAAGGATGGTTAGCCTCTTTTCACAGGGTTCTTTGCCATGCATGTATCTTCTTTGGTAATGAAGCTCTCTTCACATCTTTTGCCTATCTTTTATTGGGTTATTCGCTTTCCTGGTCTTAAGTGTTGATAGTTCTTCTTTACATATTATGGATATAAGCCATTTTCCAGTTATGCGATCGATAACCATGTCCTCCTAGCCTGTGACGTTCCCCTATATCCTTTTTCACACTGTCTTCAGGAGTCAGGTATTTTTAATTTTGACGGTGATCAGTTCTTCACTGTTCTTCTTTGCCTTGTACTTGGCACGTTTATTTTAGAAATGATTGCCTAACCTAAGTTGACAAAGGCTTTTATCGCAAATTTTCTTCTAGAAGATTTATAGTTTTAAGTTTTACATTTAGGATTATAATCCATTTTCAGTTAGCTTGCTTATACAGTGCTAGATATTAATAGATTTTTTTTTGGCTAACAGATTCATAATTATTCAAGACATTTATTTAAAAAACTATCTTTTCTCCATTCAATTGCTTTTAGGCCTTTGTTGAAAATTGTTATTGTTTAGTCACTAAGTTGTGTCTGACATTTTGTGATCCCATGGACTGTAACAGACTAGGCTCTTCTGCCTATGGAATCTCCCAGGCAAGAACACTGGAGTGGGTCGCCATTTCCTTCTCCAGGGGATCATTCCCATCCAGAAACTGAACTGATATCTCCTCCATTGGCAAGCCGTATTCTTCACCACTGAGCCACCAGGGAAGCCCTTGTTGAAAATTAGTTCTCTATGAATGTGTAAGTCAGTCTATTATGTTCCAATGATCTGTTGCATCGTTACATGTGGACCACCCCCCACCACCACCACCAGCAGAAGAGTTACAGTATCCCTAAGATAAAGCAGACACAGTCTTTCTGTTCAGGCAGGTCCAGATAGCTCACCATCTTCCAGGTTTCTTACACATTCTCTTGCCCATCCCTAGTTCTCTTTTATGTTTCTTCACAGATTGTCTCAGAAGTTCGAATTTTTCACCTGGAAATTCTGTTAAAGCATTTTAAATTTGTTGTGCTTGAGTGTGACTTGCAAACTGTATTCTGAGAACATGTGTATCTATTGCAGAAAGGGGGACCCCTTCCAGGGCCTGAAGCTGGGCTCTTGTCTAACACTCAGAAATGAATTGTCCGAGGAAACACATGTGCTGACAAGGCAAGAGATTTTATTGGGAAAGGGCACCCGGGTGCAGAGCAGTGGGGTAAGGGAACTCAGGAGAGCTGCTCTGCCGCGTGGCTCGCAGTCCCGGGTTTTATGGTGATAGGAGTAGTTTCCGGGCGGTCTTTGGCCCATCATTCTAACTCAGAGTCTTTCCTGGTGGCTCAAGCATTGCTCAGCCAAGATGGATGCTAGCGAGAAGGATTCTGGGAAGCAGACTGACACGTGATGTCTCCTTTAGACCTTTCCCGAACTCTTCCAGTTGGTGGTGGCTTATTAATTCCGTATTCCTTACCAGGATCTCCTGTCATAAAACAGCTCATGAGAATGGTTACCTGGCCAGGGTGGGCGGGTTCAGTCAGTGTGCTTCCCCTAACATATACATCCCTTTACAAGATTTAATCAGTCAAATCCATACTTAAGAACAAAGTTCTTATTTCAGCAGATTTGTTCCAACAAAATCGGTCAAAGGAATACCACAAAATGTGAGAAAAGCATTCCTAATATCTTAGGATAAATGAAATACTTGCCATCAAGTTGTTTTTTTTATCATATCGATGATCCCATCTTATGAAATCATTTATCTATTTTGTTATAGTTGTTGGTTAGACCTTAAGTCATGTCTAACTTTTTGCAACCCCATGGACTATAGCCCACTACTCTCCTCTGTCCATGGGATATTCCAGGCAAGAATATTGGAGTGGGTTGCCATTCCCTTTTCCAAGGGATCTTCCCGAGCCCATGTTCCCTGCATTGGCAAGTGGATTCTTTACCACTGACCCAGTAGATTTTTAATATGCTAGAAATCTCAACACATATTAGGTGAATTTTAAAACTATATTAAATGGAATTATATTTTTTAATAGCTTGATTACGTATATCCGTATCTGATGAGGGGTTAACATCTGAAGTATACAAGGAATTTATACAAACAAACAGCAAAGACACAAATAACTCAAAATATGGGCAAAGAATCTGAGCAGACACTTTTCCAAAGAAGACACACAAATTCCCAGCAGGTGTATCAAAAGGCGCTCAGTATCATTAATCATGAGGGAAATGCAAATCAAAACCACAATGAGTTATGAGTTCACCTAGTATGCTAGTATGCTAGCATGTCTAGCATATGCTAGTATGTCTGTTCTCAAAAAGAGGAGAAAATGAATGCTGGCCAGAGTGTGGCAAATAGGAAACCCTTGTGCACTTCTGGTGGGAACGTAAACTGGTGTGGCCACTAAGGAAATCACTATGGAAACTCCTCAAGAAATTAAAATAGAACTACCTCATGTTCCATCAATCCCACTCCTGGGTATATATCCAAAGAAAAATGAAACCATTATCTGGAAAGGATATCTGAAAAGATATCCTGTTGTTTGTAGCAGTGCTATTCACAATAGCCAACATACAGAAACCACCCATGTGTCTGACAGTGAATGAATGGGTCAAGAAAACACATACATATATTCCATTGTATATAGTTCATTGTGTGTATGGAATAGGCTATGTTCAAAGGAATGTTATTCAATCTTTTAAAAGAAGGATATCCTGTCATTTGCAACAACATGAATGAGACTGGAAGGCATTATGCTGAGTGAAATAAGTCAGACAGAGAAAAATAAATACTGGATGGTGTCACTTATATGTGGAATCTTTTTAAAAAGTTGAACTCATAGGAGGAGAAAAGTGGAAAAGCAGTTGCCTAGCAGTTGGGAAAAGAGAGAAAAGTTGGTCAAAGGGTATAAGCTCTCAGCTCTAAGATGAGTAAGTTCTGACTGACTGATGATGGTGACTATCGTTAATAACACTATATTCTATAATTGAAATTTGCCAAGAACTTAAATGTTAACAGAAAAAAAAAGAACATATGTGAGGTGATAGACAAGCTGATTCACTTTGCTGTAAAGCAGAAACTAACACAGTATTGTAACCCAAGTGTATGCCAATAAAAATTAATAAAAAGGAAATGTATATTTGTGTATAATGCAAGCTAAGTAGCTTCAGTCATGTCCGACTCTTTGCAACCCTATGGACTATAGCCCACCAGGTTTCTCTATCCATGGGATTCTCCCGGCAAGAATAGTGGAGTAGGTTGCCATGCCCTCCTCCAGGGTACCTTCCCCACCCAAGGGTAGAACCTGCGTCTCTTGCAGCTCCTGCCTTGCAGGTAGATTCTTTGCCACTGAGCTCCTGGGAAGCCCATTGTGCATAATACCTTCTTACAAAAACACAGAGTGGTTTCTGCAGCTGTAATCAGGAATCGGAGACTTTCTTCCTGACAACTGAAGGATGAATGAAGAAATGAAGGATTTTCCTGTTTACTGCAAGTTGCTCCTGTTTTTTGCTTTTTTTTTTTTTTTTNCAGAGAAATGGTCTCCCAACCTCCATGTCCAAACTAGCAAAAATGGGGAAGGAGGCCTACTTCACCTCTGTGCTCTGGAACAGACCATCTATTGGGCAAAGTGGTAGTTCCTGTCCCATTAGCTCACTCCCAAAGTTTGTATTTATAGATTAACAGCAGCCTAGATGGACCAGACGTATTCGGTAAGTACTCAAAGCTAAGTGCTATGAAAGAGATATCATCTTTGAGATCAAAAAGAAAGTTCCATTTTCTAAGAAGCAATGAAGGAATTATACACATAATTTCTCTCCTGAGATCTGATGTAATTATATGGTTAAATATTCATATTTTAATTATTGGAAAGAAATATATTAATGAATTATTACTGAAATATTTTTCATATAGAGTCAAGTAGGAAAACTTAAAGATTCCGTTTTTCTCTGTACTCGCAAAGAAACAAATTTCATTGTTTGCTGGGGCAGAAACATTTTTTATAAAAGAAATGAAATTTTTCAGCTGCCTGAATGACCTGACTGTTACTGAATAAAACCTTGCTAGGAAGCCCAATTGCTACTCTTAGTCAGCTTCCAACTTCCACAGGAGTGTTGGATGTAGAGAAAAACAAATAGAGATTCCTTAAAAAGGACCACTGTTGTTTTGCTGGTGCTCAGTAGAAGGCAGAATGGGATGGACTTGGACTATCCTCTGGGGTTCAGACAATTCATTTAAGAAACAAACAAAACAAATCTAAGCCATTTCTCTTTCAACATCCTCAACAAGTTCTGGGGAAGGGATTCTCACATATACAAAGTGTGCTGTTTCTAGCCACTGGTAACATCATTCCTTCATGAAATGGGTTGAATTAAAGTGTTAGAAATACCTATTCTACTAGTCTGCAGGGTGAAAGAAGCAATATAGAAATCATAACCATATTGACTTTCTAGATGAACCCCAAAAGGGGTAGAAACAACATTATTTTGAGAGAACTCACCATAAGGCCAACAAATACACCTCATTGAAAAGGAGGTATATTTTTCTATTGTTCTAACTATTTGGTACAGCAGGAAGATGGAGAATAATATTCAAGACATCTGCAAAGGAAACAAGCCCCAAAACTGCCTTATTTGGTGATTTAGTAAAAAAGGACACCTGTCCCACTCACCAAATAAACAGCTTTTTTTCAAGCCTTTTTACAAGATCAAGCCCTACTACTCTAAGGAATGAATCAGAGGTCTATTATGTTTACCACAAAAATAACTAATTGGAGGAAGTGCTTTACCTCTTTCTAATTTTATCACATTAGAAAGAGCAAAGATTATAAGATCTAATTCTTATTGCCTTATCGATCAAGTCTGAATGCTATGTTCTTGTTAAAGAAACAATGCTATGTTCTCAAATTCTCAAAATGAGGCGGCCAGAGTTAATTAATCAAATCTATAGTAGGAAGTGCAGAGCTAAACAATGCACTAGCTGGTGTGTTTTGACTTCACCGTTTCCATGGTAACATGCATGAACAAATTTTTTGAAACATATGAATGATTTGTCTTTAGGGTAGGAACCTGCCAAATATTAGTCTAATTAGTTTTTAAGTTAATGATATTTTAGATACTTAAAATGTTTTCCCAGGAATTCTCATGCAAAAAACTATTTACTGCCTTTTGTATAATTAAAAGTGCATATTTTTAGAGTAAACCACTTGTGGATTGAGAATTACTAACTTGCATAAATTAAAGTGGTTAGCATTTTAGCGAAGGTTGTATTGGTTAGAAGCCAAAACAACTGTTAAAAAGTGAAAATTTCAGTTTAGCTATTTGATATCATGTGAATCTCATTTTTTAAATCTTAAAACACAGAGATATTTTTAAATTAAATATTTATCTGATTTTAGCCCATTCATACTAATCTATTTGGACTGTATACTTAGAGAATTAACTGAAGTGCTGCTGCTGCTGCTGCTGCTGCTAAGTCACTTCAGTCATGTCTAACTCTGTCTAATCCCATAGATGGCAGCCCACCAGGCTCCCCCGTCCCTGGGATTCTCCAGGCAAGAACACTGGAGTGGGTTGCCATTTCCTTCTCCAATGCATGAAAGTGAAAAGTGAAAGTGAAGTCGCTCAGTCGTGTCCCACTCTTCACGACCCCATGGTCTGCAGTCTACCAGGCTCCTCTGTCCATGGGATTTTCCAGGCAAGAGTACTGGAGTGGGGTGCCATTGCCTTCTCTGAACTGAAGTGCTATGAGGGGCAAAACCCCTGGATCAAGGGGATGTTAAACGTGACTCTAAGGACATTGAAGTCTAAGAACTCACTCAAGACATGTTCAATCTGGAATATCTGGAAGCTGTCTTCTAGCAAAAGAGAAACTGTCCTACTGACAAAGGACAAATACCTGTTGTTGTTCAGTTGCTATCGTGTCGGACTCTTTGTGATCCCATGGACTGCAGTAAGCCAGGCTTCCCTGTCCTTCACTATTTCCTAGAGTTTGCTCAAACTCATGTCTATTGAGTCGGTTATGCCATCCAACCATCTCATCCTCTGTCAGCTTCTGTTCCTCCTGCTCTCAATCTTTCCCAGCATCAGGGTATTTTCCAATGAATCGACTCTTCGCTTCAGGTACCCAAAGTATTAGAGCTTCAGCTTCAGCATCAGTCCTTCCAATGAATATTTAGGACTGATTTCCTTTAGGATTGACTGGTTGGATCTCCTTGTAATCCAAGGGACTCTCAAGAGTCTTCTCCAGCACCACAGTTCAAAAGCATCAATTCTTTGGCACTCAGCCTTCTGTGTGGTCCAACTCTCATATCTATATGTGACTACTAGAAAAACCATAGCTTTGACTATATGGACCTTTGTTGGCAAATAATGTCTCTGCTTTTTAATGTGCTGTCAAGGTTTGTTATAGCTTTTCTTCCAAGGAACAAGTGTCTTTTAATTTTATGGCTGTAGTCACTGTCCGCAGTATGAAGACACAAGAAAAAGACACAAGAAAAACTGCAGTCCGGGGGCCAAAATACCAATCGGTGCCAGGAATTGCACAAAGTGTGCTGGAAGCATAGGAAACCTCCTTTTGCTCTGTAAGTTCAATACATGGTTTGCTAGGGTTATGGAAAAGATGTTGGTGAAGAGTCAAAAAAAAAAAGTGAAAAACCTGAGCTGAGTACATGGATGAGACCAGCAGAACCCTCTCTGCAAATGGTGTTAAATGACTAGAGACAAAGAAGCAATTGTCTTCGTGATCCTGAGAAAAGGATCAACAGACAAAGCAGGTCTGGCATGATGGGAAAGAAAAAAAACTGCCTGAGAGAGAATTTCCTTAGATTCTCAAGGGTCTTTCACAATCAGTCCGTGAGGAAGGCTGGAGACCGCGATTAAACATTCTGTATATTTTACTGTGAATACACTCACACAGACTCATGCGTATATGCACTGTTTACTAAACACATTCCATAGTGTTTTGTCATCATTTTCAGTTAAGAAAACTTCCATAAGGTTCTTGGAAGTTCTGAACTTTAAGACACTATTTTCAAGGATACACAGCTGATCCAGGAATCTTTGAGTGACAGTTTTAGTCACAATTCTGCCTCTCAAAGTAGGCAAACTATTCATAGAGAACTTTTTACAGCACTGTTCCTGAAGCCATCCTGCATTTGAGGGTACTGCATGAGTGCCGTGGGGATGGTGACCAATCCAAAAAGAAATCTGGCTTCTAGTCAGGTCACAAACCAGAAAGCATTGATTCAACAGATCAACAAGACTGCAAAATGGATTTTCTTCTGGCATTGGGAACAAGGAAAGAGTAATTCCTTCCTCTCTTTTACAACAGTTTGAGTAGCACTTAGAAATGTAAACAAATAGTTCAAGAGAGAAGATTTAAAATTAAGATAATGAAGTTAGCTGCTGGTTCTCACTTGTGTACGTTACCAGTGCATATATTAGCAGTGTTTTCTAGGCTTCAGAAAATGCTTTTAAAATTACTGTGCTAAAGGTCAGGTTATGATGCTTCCAAAAGAAAACATAGAATATCATTGTGATCTCTGAGTTGGTAGAAGTTACTTAAACACAACACAAAAAGCATTAACCATAAAAAATAATAAACAGGATTTCATAAAAATAAAAACTCTGCACATCAAAATACACTGTTCAGAAAATAAAAAGTCAAGCCACAGGCTGGGAGAAAGTATTTAAATATGTGTGTCTGACAGACTATGTAAAGAATTCATACAATCCAACAATAAAAGTACTTAATTTTTAAAATGGGCAAAAGACATGAGCAAATATTTCACAAAGGAAGATCAAAAGGATGGATGATCAAAAAGGACATAAAAAGATTCTCAGTATCATCGATCATTAAGAAAATGTACATAAAAACACAACGAGATACCATTTTGCACCCATTAGAACAGCTAAATTTGAAAATATTGGCTATACCAAGTGTTGGTGAAGATGTCGAACAACTGGGATTCATACATTGCTGGTAGGTATGTAAAATGGAGCAACCACTTTAAATACATTTGGATCTTTCTTTTTAACTAAGCATAAACCTACCCTATGACTAGCAATTCCATTCCTAGGTATTTATCCAAGAGAGATGAAAACAAAAAAATTGTATACGAATTTATAGCAGCTTTGTTGGTAACATTCAAAAACTGAAAACAGCCCAGGTGTTCATGAACAGGAGAATGGCTAAACAACAGTGGTATATTCATTCAATGGAATACATTTAGGAAGAAAAAAAAAAAAAAAGAGTAACAACTACTTATACAAACAACATAAAAAACATGGCAAGTCAAAGAAGTCTTACACCAAAGAGTATATACTATATGATTCCATTTATATAAAGTTCTAGAACAGGTAAAACTAATTTGTGATAAAAAGTTCATAATGGGTTGCCTATGGTGAGTGGACGTGGGGATTGACTGGGAAATTTCTAGCATAGTGGATATGTTCCATATCTTGGTATGAATCTGGGTAACATTTGCCTGAATTCATGAAAAGTATACTTAAGATTTATACTTGTCATTGTATATAAATTCCCCTCCCAAAATCCAGAAACAAGTATTAACTACAGTTAGTGATATACATGCAGAGAAGGCAATGGCACCCCACTCCAGTACTCTTGCTTGGAAAATCCCATGGATGGAGGAGCCTGGTGGGCTGCAGTCCATGGGGTCGCTAAGAGTCGGAAACGACTGAGCGACTTCACTTTCAATTTTCACTTTCATGCATTGGAGAAGGAAATGGTAACCCACTCCAGTGTTTTTGCCTGGAGAATCCCAGGGACGGGGGAGCCTGGCGGGCTGCCGTCTCTGGGGTCACACAGAGTCGGACACGGCTGACACGACTTAGCAGCAGCAGTGATACAAATGTCGAAGTGTTTAGCAGTAAAGTATACCAACATCGGCAACTGACTTTAAAAAGCATCCAAAAATATAATGAATTGATGGATTATGGGAAATAGATATGTGATAAAGCAAATTATCAAAATGTTACTGGCAGAGTTAAGGGTCAGGTATTGTGAAATAGCTATTGTATTATATTTATACACTGGAGTGCTACTCAGCAATGAAAAAGAATGAGCCACCGATAAATACAAGATAGCTAAATCCCCAAAACTGTATGTGGCGCCAAAGAAGTCAGAGATAAAATTCAGGAACAGACCATCAGAACAGGTATTGCCTATGAGTAGTAGAAATTGATTGAAAGAGGCATGATACAACTCTATGGGGTGAGGGAATGTTTTATACTGTGATTAAAGTGATGGTTATTTAGGTATATACATAGATCAAAATTCATTGAACTATAGACTTAAGATCTGTGAATTTCTGTATGTAAACTTCACTGGGGGTGGTGTGAGGGAAAGGCTGTGGAACAAAGACACCAAATTGTAAGTATTATTGTCTTCATGTGACTACAGATGGCAATTTAGAGGCAAAAGAGAACCCTGAATAGGAGGAGGCAAAGGTGAATGTGAAAGTGTTAGTCTCTCAGTCGTGTCCTACTCTTTATGATCCCATGGACTGTAGCCTACCAGGTTCCTCCTCTTTACCGTCTGAGCTACC
Source organism: Neotragus pygmaeus (assembly GCA_006410875.1). Classification (NCBI taxonomy): domain Eukaryota; kingdom Metazoa; phylum Chordata; class Mammalia; order Artiodactyla; family Bovidae; genus Neotragus; species Neotragus pygmaeus. The sequence continues at coordinate 720,621 of SJYV01020100.1, forward strand.
AGGAAGAGGCAAAGGTAACAGATTTCATGTCAGAAATCCAACTCTGAATAGTGGGACAGGTGTCTTCTTTGAGATGCCCTGAGAGTTGGACTGTGAAGAAGGCTGAGTGCCGAAGAATTGATGCTTTTGAACTGTGGTGTTGGAGAAGACTCTTGAGAGTCCCTTNTATTAAAAAGCAGAGACATTACTTTGCCAACAAAGGTCCATCTAGTCAAGGGTATGGTTTTTCCAGTAGTCATGTATGGATGTGAGAGTTGGACTGTGAAGAAAACTGAGCACCGAAGAATTGGTGCTTTTGAACTGTGGTGTTGGAGAAGACTCTTGAGAGTCCCTTGGCCTGCAAGGAGATCCAACCAGTCCATTCTGCAGGAGATCAGCCCTGAGATTTATTTGAAGGAATGATGCTAAAGCTGAAACTCCAGTACTTTGGCCACTTCATGTGAAGTGTTGACTCATTGGAAAAGACTCTGATGCTGGGAGGGATTGGGGGCAGGAGGAGGAGGGGACAACAGAGGATGAGATGGCCGGATGGTATCACCGACTCGATGGACGTGAGTTTGAGTGAACTCCAGGAGTTGGTGATGGACAGGGAGGGCTGGCGTGCTGCAGTTCATGGGGTCGCAAAGAGTCGGACACAACAGAGCGACTGAACTGAACTGAAATGTGTTTGACCTGTGCCAAGGTGGATGCAGTCAAGACAGCAGTGAAGTGTTGTGAGTGGGTAATCAGTACTTGGCAGGGGTTTCTAGTTGTTATCACAATTGCAGATTGGATATCCAGGATATTAATCCCATCAGAGCAGCTGGGCTGGAGGAAGATACTGTCAGTTATCACAGTGAATTCCCTAAGGTAAGAGGCTGGGCTTAGGTGAGTATCATCCCATCTGATGAGATGGTGAGACAGTGGAGCCCTGAGGTCATCTGCAGTAGGCCCTTAACACCACAGCCAATCAGCTATTGGGTGTTATGTCCAGGAAGATCTTTGGAAAAGTGATCTTTTCTAATCTCACCTTCAGCATATTTGATGATTCTAGTTGAGGCTCTTAAGGAAACAATTCTTTTCTTTTTTAAAAAATACTTTATTGAGGTATGACTGACATACAAGACTGCTTGATAAATATGCATTTGTGAAACTGTTACAGCACTTCATCTCTTCAAAACCTTTCCTTCCATTCTCTTTATCATCTTATTAAAAATAATTATTTTCAAGGTGCCTTTGAATTTTAGTTAGAAACTTTTGTTTTAAACAAACCTGTTTTCTGGCATCTCAAGTAAACTTCCTCATTGTCACAATGTCCTAATCATGGTTTCAAATGCAAATAAATTTGTGGAAACCCTACAGGTGTCTCTACCTTATTTTGATAAATCAGCATCTGAATGAAAATGGAGTGTGTGATGTTGGAACTTTGTGTGAAATTAGAAGTCCCAATATTATCATCCTAAGAATACTGATGTCTTGATATTAATTCCAGTTAAGATGCACTTAAAAGTAGAGACTTGGAGAGTGCTCTGATATTTAAACACTGATCGTGGTTTGTACTCCCTGACTACCATTGCTCTAACTTGGGCCCTCACATTTTTATGAATGGTTCCAGGTTTCTTCTTTTTCTCTTTCTGTCACTAGTTTCCTCCCCCTGTTCTGTCTTTTCTGAATTTTCAGACAAGTTTTAATGATGTGAAGATGAGTCAAAGTGGTGGTGATGTAGCAAAATAATATTAGAATAGCATGTCTTTTCATTATCTTAATCAAAATTGAACACTTAGGAGTCAGGTATGGAAGAGAAATTTCAGCCTCAGTAGTGGATTGTTGGACGTGAGGTACCATGTTTAGGAGAAATCTAGAGTAGAAACAATGACCCAAGAAGAATGTAGAGACGCTTGTTTGAAATGAGGAGGAGATTTCAATGAGGGGCTGTACAAACTGAGAAGGACTGTGGGGCAAGTGTGCTCAGTTGTTTCAGTCCTGTCCTACTTTCTGCAGCCCCATCGACTGTAACCCTGCAGGATCCTCTGTCCATTGAATTTTCCAGCCAAGAATACTGGGTTGCCATTTCTTTCTGCAGGGATCTTCCTCACCCAGGGATCAAACCTGGGACTCATACACTGCAGACAAAGTCTTGATTATTGTCCTAACCACCAGGGACTACAGTACTGAAGTGCAAAATGGTGAGGGGATGAAAATACAAGGACTGCAGGAGGGGAGTTCAAGGAGATCAAGATCCAGGTCAACTCATACATTCAGAGTGTAGCCTCTGTGTTACACTTCCTTCCCTCCCTCTCTTCCTTTATCTTGTTGTGGGAGTCATTTCTGAGCTCTGTGGAAGTGCTAGCTATTGGAGGTTGAAGTTTTCTTGGCGGATTCTGTTTATTTAACAAATATAAGATTACTCATATTTCTCTCTTTTTTTGTATCAGATTTTGGTGAGTTGTATTTCACAAGTAATTTGTCTTCAAGGACTTGGTCCATTTTATAAAAAGTTTTTCAAATTAGAATAACACTGTTTTGTATCTCATATCTTTAGACATTGGCAAGATCTAAGTAGCACTGGTTCATACCTTGTATCTTTAGATGCTGGGAAGCTCTATAATGATATTCCTCCTTTCGTTACTGGTTTTGTTAATGTCTCTTCCCTCTTTTTTTCTTAATTGGTTTTGCTAAAAGATTATCAGTGTTCATGCTCTTTTAAAGAGAATCACTAATGGACTCCATTGATTTTCTTGATTGTGTATTTGCTTTCTACTTAATTGATTTCTATACTCAGTTTTCATTCCTCTTTTTCAGTTATGGTTTTCCCCGATAGCTCAGTTGGCAAAGAGTCTGCCTGCAATGCAGGAGACCCTGGTTTGATTCCTGGGTTGGGAAGATCCCCTGGGTGGGAAGAAAGGATAGTTTACCCACTCCAGTATTCTTAGGCTTCCTTTGGGGTTCAGCTGATAAAGTATCCACCTGCAATGTGGGAGATTTGTGTTCGATCCCTGGGAAGATCTCCTGGAGAAGGGAAAAGCTACCCACTCCAGTATTCTTACCTGGAAAATCCAAGGCCTCTATAGAGCATGGGGTCACAAAGAGTCAGAAGTGACTGAGCGACTTTCACTTTCACTTTTCAGTTATGACTGTTGTTGCTTTTGTAGATTCTGGAGGTGGAGTCTTGGATCATTTCCTTCTGTTTCTATTTTTATTCTAATGTAGGCATCATGGAAACTTCAAGGTTATAAATTTTCTTCTAAGCATCACTTTCTTTTTAATCTTCCAGTTTTGATAGTATATAATTTCTTTTGTATTTTATTACCATCAAATATTTCTATTTCTCTGGATGTATTCTTTGTCTTATACTCTGATTTTGTATGATATTAATATAGATACTATACACAGCCTACTCTGATTTGTGTTTGCATGGTATATAATTTTTTACCTCTTTAATATGTTTCTGTGTTTATATTTAAGCATATATATATTTATAGGCAGTATATTATTTTGTCTCATTTTATCTGGTCTGATCATCTTGTTTTTTATTTGGAGTACTTAAATTATCTACATTTAATGTAGTTGTTGACATAATTGGAATTAAGTGTACTTGCCTGCTATTTGTTATATCTTTTTTTGTTCCTATTTTAATCTTTGAGTTCATTTTATTTTAAATACTCTATTGGTTTATTAATCATTTCAGATTTAATGCTGAATTATTTTTTCATTTTAAAAATGCTGTTTGTTTATTTGTTGCTGGCTGGGGCTTCACTGCTGCATGGGCTTTTCTCTGGCTGCGGAGATCAGAGGCTCCTCTCTAGCTGCAGTGCACGGGCTCTCACTGCGGCGGCCTCTCTCGCTGTGGACACAGGCTCTGTGGGGCACAGGCTTCAGCAGGCGTGGCTCCCGGGCTCTAGAGCACAGGCTCACTAGTTGCGGTGCACACGGGCATAGCTGCTCCATGGTATGTGGGATTTTCCTAGACCAGGGGTCGATTTTCCTCGACCAATGTGTCTTCTGCATTGTCAGGTGGAGTCTTCAGCCCTGAACCACCGGGAAAGCCCAATGTTGAATGATTAATCTTTAATTACATTTTACTTTGAGATGATATAATGTCACAACATGCAATGTCAGTCACTATAGTTTTCTTCCACTTCCCTGTTCTTGTCTTTGGTGCTATCATTGTCATACATTCTACTCATAAATTTATTATGAATCTTATAGTTTGCTGTTAATATTTTTGCCTTAAATCTTCTAATAGAGAATCAACATTTAGCACAGTCTCTATAGCTTTGAGAGGATCCCTGTTTTCATCTCCTGCTATCTCCCTTTAGCCTGAAGAACTTCCTGAGGCAGTTTTGTGTAGTGTGTGTCTGGTGGCCTCCAATTCTATCATCTCTTATTTACCTGAAACCATCTTAGTTTTCATTCAGTTTTGAAAAGTATTTTCTTGGGTGATTCAATTCTAGGTTGACAAATGCCCAACCCTAATAATTTACATGTTTTTACATTGTCATCTGACTTTCATTGCCTCCAACAAAAAGTCAGTAAGTAATACTTATCCTTTTGTTCCCTGTATATAATGTGTCAAACTTCCCTGGTTGCTCTTAACATACTTTTGTTTTGTTTATTGAATTTCAGTAATTACATTGTCAAGTTTTCTGAGAATGGTTTCACTGTCTTCTTTGGGGTTTGTTTAGCTTTTTGGATCAGTGGGTTTACAGTTTTCAGTAAATTTGGGAAATTTTCATTTATCTTTTCCTAATATTTTTCTACACATCCCTTATTCTGAATCTCCAAATACACATACTTTATTTATTTTTATATTATCCTACGTGCCACTGAGTTTCCATTCATATTTTTCTGTCTTTTTACTCTCTTTGGTTCAGTTTAGATAGTCTCTATTGCTGTGTTTTACTTCCCAATTCTTTTATTCTGCAATGTCTAGTCTCTTGTATAATCGAAATGTTCATTCCAATACTATATTTTTCAGTTTCAGAAGTCTCATTTGTTTATTTTTCCTAGTTTTTCTCCCTGTTTATTTTTATGCTTCATTAAACATATTGATATTAGGTGTTTAAGGAGCTCTTANTCCAATACTATATTTTTCAGTTTCAGAAGTCTCATTTGTTTATTTTTCCTAGTTTTTCTCCCTGTTTATTTTTATGCTTCATTAAACATATTGATATTAGGTGTTTAAGGAGCTCTTAAGTCAATTCAGTCATTTCTGTAATTTGTGAAGCTGCTTTAAATGATTGTTTTTAAAAAATGTGTTATGGGTTGCATTTCTCTCTTTTGGAAATTCTAATAATATTTTGGTTGGAAGTTGGGCATCACTAAGCAGTCCTTTACCAGGAAGAATTTCAGAAGTAAATAATCAAAACACACCCAGAAATCAGGAAATTGTACTTGATGAATTAAATAAAGTTTTTTTTCATTCGATTATCTTCATTCAGTTCAAAATGTGTTCCTTTGATGACCAAATGATGAACTTTTATTTTGGTTTTCCTCCTTTAGTTTCAAAACTTCCTTGATCTCACCTTGCCTGTCATATGCTCCAGCTACATCCTACTTCTTCAGCAGTAGCTACCCTTTCTGATTTTCTTTTCCATCCATCTGTATCTTTTAAAATGGTGTTTGCTTGTCTGAAGTGGGAGAAATGAGAAAGAATAGCAGCTTAGGTAGTAGATGGGAGAAGAGGGTGATGTAGTATGCTAACAACCTATTCAACAAGTGTTTCCCACAAATATTTGCATATTGTATCCATATTAAGGCTTTTTCAACTTGGAACTCTCCAAATTATGGCTTGTTTGCTCACTTCCTCTTCCTCCTCCTTCTTCTTCCTCCTTTTTTTAGAATTGTAAAACATTCAACATGCCATCTTCTTTTAGAATTATAAAACATTCATGAAATACTTTAAAGACAATATGATCAATAGAAAGTTATTCTGTGCTTCTGGCCTGGAAGAATTAATATTGTTAATATGCCTAAACTTGTAAAGTGATCTACAGATTTAATGCAAGTCCTATCTAAATCCTAAAGACATTCTTTATAGAAATAGAGAAAACTATCTTAAAATATGAGCTGAGATTCTCTATGACTCTCTGAGTTTTCTCAACTCATTTTCTTTCCCAATGAGGTCATTGAAGAAATTCATGGAATTTTTTGGCATCAAAAAGTATCATAAAGACAAGATGTGATGACATAAATGTGAATTAGTGATAGTGTCCATATTTCTTCTCTGGAGCCATCATCCGCCTACAGGTTGGCATGCCTTCATGGATCCAGCCTCAGGACTTTCCCTAACCTAAGTCACTTGAGGACTAGTTCCTGAGAGATAAAACTGGTCAGAATATTAGTCCCACAAGTCCCATGAAAGCTTTCTATACTTGTCTGGATGCTAGGTCTCTCATCTCATAGCCCACATCCCTCTGGGTGGCTTCTGTTCTATGTATCTCTACGCTCAAGTGCCTGCATACTATATATTATCCTTGGATCTGTAGGTCCTAGGCTGCTAAATGAGAAAGTCACTTCTCCAACCAATGCTAAAACACGTGTTTCCAGTATTCAGTCATTCTAATAATCTGAATTGGGCTCTGTAGTTTCTAGGCTCCTAGACCTAGGAATTCAGATTTCTAACCAGTCTCAAGGTGTCTGTTCTTGGGATTCAGCCATTCCAAACTGACCTTGTAATCCTCCCGGATTTTTCTTCAGAAACCTGCTGATGAAAATTCAATTAGAACACTAACTGTCAAAGACTCTCTACATGCTCCACTTCTAAAAAAAAAAACTTTCACACCACGGCCTGTAAGGTGCGGTTTCAAGTCAGTACCAACACTCATGGGTTTTGTTGTTTCCTCTTAGGATTTGTGCATCTGGCTGGAGGGGATGGACCCTGCTCAGGGCGAGTAGAAGTGTATTCTGGAGAAGCCTGGATCCCAGTGTCTGATGCGAACTTCACACTCCCCACTGCCCAGGTCATCTGTGCAGAGCTGGGGTGTGGCAAGCCTGTGTCTGTCCTGGGACATGAGCTCTTCAGAGAGTCCAGTGCCCAGGTCTGGGCTGAAGAGTTCAGGTGTGAGGGGGAGGAGCCTGAGCTCCAGGTCTGCCCCAGAGTGCCCTGTCCAGGGGGCACTTGTCACCACAGTGGAGCTGCTCAGGTTGTCTGCTCAGGTGAGATGCAGGTCAGGACTTAACCTCTGTGAACACCCTGTTCAGGTGAGGAAGTCATGTGATTTTGCTGAAACTCTGTCTTCTTCTACCAGCATACTCAGAAGTTCGCCTCATGGCAAATGGCTCCTCTCAGTGTGAGGGGCAGGTGGAGATGAACATTTCTGGACGATGGAGAGCACTCTGTGCCTCCCACTGGAGTCTGGCCAATGCCAATGTTGTCTGTCGTCACCTCGGCTGTGGAGTCGCCATCTCCACTCCCAGAGGACCACACTTGGTGGAAGGAGGTGATCAGATCCTAACAGCCCGATTTCACTGCTCAGGGGCAGAGTCCTTCCTGTGGAGTTGTCCTGTGACTGCCCTGGGTGGTCCTGACTGTTCCCATGGCAACACAGCCTCTGTGATCTGCTCAGGTAAGAGAGAGGGAAGGGCTACTGGTACTCAGGATGCTCCTGGAGTGAAATGTCCCCAGTAGGAGAGAGGGAGGGAAAACGGGCTTCGAAAGTTAAATATTTCATTGTTAAATGTGGATCTTCTCATTTTTCAGGTCAGGGCAAGAAGTGTAAAGTCGAATCATATATATATATATATATATATTACTTTATTTTACTTTACAATACTGTATTGGTTTTGCCATACATCAAGATGAATCCGCCACGGATGTACATGTGTTCCCAATCCCAAACCTCCCTCCCACCTCTCTCTAAGGAAATATAACTTACCAACTTTTTCTGTATATTTTGCTTCTTATATACTTTAAAAAAGAATTTTGCCTACTCGAAGATCTTAAAAACATTCTCTAAGAGTATCTTATGGAAATTTTATCATTTTTCTCTTGCATATTATTGTGCATTCCTTCTGGGATTGATATCTGTGTAAGATAAGGGTCAGGGTTCATATGGACATCCAACTGACTCAGAATCTTTTTCTGAAAAGACTCTTCCCCACTGCAGTGCTGCCTTCATCATAAGCAGAAGGGCAAGTATGTCTGTCTTATTTGAGATTCTCTATTCTGTTTCATGTTATCATTTGTCTATCCTTGCACTAATACTGCATTATCTTAATTATGATAACTTCATAGTTGTTGTTCAATTGCTAAGTGATGTTTGACCCTTTGTGACCCCATGGACTACAGCTCACCAGGCTTCCATGTCCTTCACTATCTCCCCGAGTTTCAGACTTTGTAATAAGTCTGAATAATTTTAATTTACAAGAGTTATTTTATATTAACTCTTCTAACATTGTTGCTTTTCTTACCAGCTGTGCTGGTCGCTCTTGGTTGCTTGTATTTTGTGTGAATTTAGAAATCAGTCTCTCATTTTTCACCAAAAGAAAAGCTTAAGGGTATTTACATTGAGATTAGGTATAGAAATTTGAGAGTAGACATAGAAATTTGAGGATGATTGACATTGACAATGTTGAGCTCCCCAAATCATTAACATAATACATCCCTCCATTCAGTTAGATCTTGAATTTCTCTCAGAGATTTTGCCCGTCTCCTACTAGGTTTTCCCTAGGTATTTTATTTTTGAAATTATGAGTATTTTTGTGAAAGTGTCCTGGCAATGAAANTCATTTTTCACCAAAAGAAAAGCTTAAGGGTATTTACATTGAGATTAGGTATAGAAATTTGAGAGTAGACATAGAAATTCGAGGATGATTGACATTGACAATGTTGAGCTCCCCAAATCATTAACATAATACATCCCTCCATTCAGTTAGATCTTGAATTTCTCTCAGAGATTTTGCCCATCTTCTACTAGGTTTTCCCTAGGTATTTTATTTTTGAAATTATGAGTATTTTTGTGAAAGTGTCCTGGCAATGAAATCTTTTTGACTTATTCTCATCTTTTAATTTTTTTTTAATTTTGATGTAATTGAGACTTATAAAAATGTTTGAAAAATCATATAAAAGTTTCCTGATGACCTTTACCTGGATTTCTCAATGTTAGTATTAACATTTTCCTTAATCTCTCTTTCTGTGTGTCTTTCCTTCTCTGTTCCTGTTCTGCCCCATTTCTTCCTGAATATGCAAAATCTTTCTGAATTAAGTTGAGGACATGATGTTCCTTTACCTTTAGGACACTTCTGTGAATTTCCTTACAGAACCAGAGTCCAGTCAACTCTTTAAATGACTTCAGCTCCAGGTGACATCTAATTGCAGCACTGAAAGACCCACTGAAAGACTGCCAAACTGAGTCCTTTTCTGATTAATGACCCAAAGTCATAAGCAAAATGAAGCATATATATATTTTCCTTTAGCTACTAAATTTTGCCTTTTCATAATGATCAAATTGCTAACATCCGTTGGATCACAGAAAAAGCAAGAGAGTTCCAGAAAAAAATCTACATTATTAACTACACCAAATCTTTGACTATGTGGATCACAACAAACTGTGGAAAATTCTTCAAGAGATGGGAATACCAGACCCTCTTACCTACCTCCTGGGAAATCTGTATGTAGGTCAAGAAGCTACAGTTAGAACTGGACCTGGAACAACAGACTGTTTTCAAATTGGGAAAGGAGTATGTCAAGGCTGTATATTGTCACCCTGCTTATTTAACTTA
>SJYV01020100.1:731630-749217 GCA_006410875.1 Neotragus pygmaeus
TGCACAGCTGGGTATTGTGTTTGCTTTGGCTCCACCCCTTCATTCTTTCTGGAGTTATTTCTCCACTGATCTCTAGTAGCATATTGGGCACCTAATGACCTGGGGAGTTTCTCTTTTGGTATCCTATCATTTTGCCTTTTCATACTGTTCATGGGGTTCTCAAGGCAAGAATACTGAAGTGGCTTGCCATTCCCTTTCCAGTGGACCAGGTTCTGTCAGCCCTCTCCACCATGACCCGCCTGTCTTGGATTGCCCCACAGGCATGGCTTGGTTTCACTGAGTTAGACAAGGCCGTGGTCCTAGTGTGATTAGATTGACTAGTTTTCTGTGAGAATGGTTTCAGTGTGTCTGCCCTCTGATGCCCTCTTGCAACACCTACCATCTTACTTGGGTTTCTCTTACCTTGGGTGTGGGGTATCTCTTTATGGCTGTTCTGGCAAATCACAGCTGCTGCTCCTTACCTTGGATGAGGGGTATCTCCCTAATGCCACCGTTCCTGACCTTCGATGTGGGATAGCTCCTCTAGGCCCTCCTGCTCCTGTGCAGCCAATAGTTGGCTTAAAACTCAACATTCAAAAAACAAAGATCATGACATTCAGTCTCATCACTTCATGGCAAATAGATGGGGAAACAGTGGAAACAGTGACAGACTTTATTTTGGGGGGCTCCAAAATCACTGCAGATGATGATTTTAGCCATGATATTAAAAGATGCTCACTCCTTAGAAGAAAAGCTATGACCAACCTAGACAGCATATTAGAAAACAGAGACATTGATTTGCCAACAAAAACCCATCTAGTCAAAGCTATAGTTTTTCCAGTAGTCATGTATGAATGTGAGAGGTGGACCATAAAGAAGGCTGGGTGCTGAAGAACTGATGCATTTGAACTGTGGTGTTGAAGAAGACTCTTGAGAGTCCCTTGGACTGCAAGGAAATCAAACCAGTCAGTCGTAAAGGAAATCAGTCCTGAATATTCATTGGNATCTGCAAACAGTGAGAGTTTTACTTCTTCTTTTCCAAATTGGATTCCTTTTATTTCTTTTTCTGCCCTCATTGCTGTGCTCCTGGTTTTGAAGAACATTCTGCTCCAAATCTGGGAGACGGCTCCAGAGTAGCTCTGCTTTGCCTCCCTAGTCAGCTTGGTGGTCTCTTAAGTGTTAGTTACTCAGTTGTGTCTGACTCTTTGCATTGGGACCCCATGGGCTGTAGCCTCCCAGGTTTCTCTGTCTGGGTGATTTTCCAGGCAACAATATTGGAATAGGTTGCCATTTCCTCCTTCAGCACATCTTCCTGACCCAGGGACTTAACCCAGGTCTCCTGAGTCTCCTACACTGCAGGCAGATTCCTTACCACTGAGCCATTGGCAAGTTAACTCTGAAGCCCAAAATGACACTGCAGTCTTTCCTCACCAAGGGAGATGATTGGAAGGGAAGAGAGAGCAAAATCTATAAACGTTATCTCTTGTTCTTCTTTTTTTTTTTTTTCTCTTCGGAATATGTCTTTCCTCCTGTGGATTTTTTTTTTTTTTTTTTCTGTTGCAGTCTGTGAAAGGAGAGCTTTGGGCTTCTCAGAGATTTGCACTTATCACTTTCCAAAGGAAATCCCCTACGGTGCTTCCCATCATCAATTTTCCATCTCCCCCCACATTGCCCACAGCCCCCATCCCGGGAAACTTCCTGTGTCATACGTCTTCCAGCCTGCCTTGTGGTTAAGATGTCAGGTGTGTTAGCAGGAAGACACAAAAGGATAAATGGCACGTAAAAGGAGCCCTCAAGCACGGCGGCTCTATATTCCACGTGTGCTTGAAGGGAGTGGGATGAAGATAGCATTTTACATTGGGAAAAGAAGGATGCGGTCGTTGGCTAACAGATGGTATTGGACCAGTTGGCTAACCATGTGGAAAAGGAAAACAAAGCTAAATCCCTACCTCACAACATGCACTCTAATAAAATCCAGATGAATTAAACCAGAGAACGACTGAAATGAAACAAAGGTGAACATGTGCTGTTAGCGTAAGGGGCGCCCTGGAACACATGCGTGAAGACAGAAGGTAAGAGAAAGCAATAAATCTGACCACAGAGCTCGAATTTTTCCAACGTAAAGAAGGTAGGCCACAAATACATGATTTATCACATAGAGCCTGAATATTAATATTCAATTTATAAGTATCTCCTAATATTTACTAACAGAACACATTATTAGAAAATTGAGCTTAAAGAGGCAGATAAGCAACAAACGAAAGTTAATGTAATAATCAAATTTTATATTGTCTGTAAGATGAGGAATTAAAATGCATTATTCAGTGCTTATAAGGCTGGGTTAAAAATACACCTTTTCATATAAATCACCTTAGGTTTTAAATTGGTTCTTCATGGTGAACAGCTTGGAAAGATGTATCAAAAGCCTTAAAAGCAGGTATATTTTCTGCCAAATTCCATTTTTAAACTTTAAGGAAAATTGAAAGCACAATATTATTAAAAATATTCAAGTATTGAGAAGTATTTGTGTATTATATTATAAAGACTTGACTAAGCACATTATTGCAGTAGTCCTCAACTTTTTTTGACACCCAGGACCATTTTCATGGAAGACAGTTTTTCCATGCACCAAGTAGGGGGATGATTTCAAGATAATTAAAGTGCATTATATTTATTGTGCACTTTACATTATCAGGCATTACATCCCAGAAGTTGGGGACCCCTGCATTATATCACAAAAATGCTGCTACATATCCATTTTAATGTTTTTAAAACCATGGATAAACAGCTACTACTTAGGTATTAACTGTGAGTGAAAGGCATATGTGAAAGTAAAAAAAAGAAAAGAAAAAAGAAAAACTAGAAAATCTTACAACATAAAATGTGTATATTTACACATCTTAACAAACAAGCTATATTTTTTAAATGCACTTTGAGGTTGTTCAGTCACTAAGTCATGCCCAACTCTATGCAGTCTCACGGATTGCAGCACACCAAGCTTCTCTGATTTTAATTTGTCAGCCATTATCCCAGAAGACCTAATACAGAGATTCTCAAGGAAGCTGTCTTCTCTTGTAGAAGCAGTGGTCATTGACCTAAAGGCATGTCATTTTGGATATAGCAGGGATGTGAACACACATACTTGTGTTTCTGTTTGCGATTGATACCAAGCATTATAGATTTGCTACAGGAAAAGTCTTTATAGGGATTTTTGGATTCTCAAAATTTAAAAAGAAAAAAAAATTTTTTTTAAGACCCACAAGGGATTAAATGAAAGGAGAAAGTTGTATGGAAAACTTCAAATTCCATCTCAAGTAGAAAATCATGGGAAAAACCCCCTTTGTCCATTTTTGAGTAAGGCTGTCTGTGAAAGTGAAAGTCCCTCAGCCGTATCCAACTCTTTATGACCCCATGGACTACATTGTCCATGGAATTCTCCAGGTCAGAATACTGAAGTGGGTAGCCATTTCTTTCTCCAGGGGGTCTTCCCAACCCAGGGATTGAACCAGGGTCTCCTGCATTGCAGGTGGATTCTTTACCAACTGAGCTACCGAGGAAGCACCAAAGTATCAAAGTATCAGTATCAAAGAATTTTTTAAAAATGAAGAGGATATGATTTAATTTTCTTTTTATGTAACATATTTAGAATGCACAACTGGATTTCCAAGTTCATCATCAGATCACCTTCATAGCCTTTAAAAGGGCCACAGGTAATCTCACCAGGGTGGAGGAATATCTGCCTTATTCATATTTTGGAAGATAAAGCAATTCTACCTCTCCTTGAGTAAGGTATTTATATCTTTACTGGACTAGAAATCATGCCTTAAGCTTATCTAAATCTCCCTTGCTGCACTTCAATAGATTGATAACTAGTTCTATTTAGTTTTGGATTTATGTGTGTTCCATTTGAGTCAAGGAAGTTAAAAGTGCTTATGACTATTTATCACATCCTAAGAACCTCCTGGTATCCAGGATTTGGAATCAGAATACATAAATTCATGCCCCAACTTCATCAGGTATTCACTGTATCACATTCAGCAAGTCACATCTCCCCTCTAAGCTTAATTCCTTCCTCGGCACAAGTAGAACCTTTTTTATGCAGTTGTAAGAAATCAAATACAATAATTCATACAAAGGAATTTGCAATTAAAACGAGATGTCACATAGATATCAGTCACTTTTAACACAGTTAAATATGATCAGTCAAAATCTTGGATCATTCTTTTTAATAATTAAATAACAGCATCAATTTTACCAGTTGGTTTGCCATACAAGACTTTGTTTCTGCAATGCTAATTTATTCTCCAGTTTAAATCAGTAATACATTGTTCAGTCTCGAAACATGGAATCATTTTTTAATTTCTCCTTCTTTTCATATTAGTCTGTATGTCTAAAATGACTAAGTATGTTCATCTCTCCTTAAAATGTTTCTCCCACCCATCCCCCATTTCCATCCCAGTGTGTTTCTCATATCTTCAACTTTTGCCAAGAAGGAATAGATGCATCAGACAGACTCATGTATGAATTCTCCACCTGCTGGGTCCTGTTTGTGTAACCTTGTTCATATTATGTAAGCTTAAACTTCAATGTTCTCACCTATGATGTGGGGACAAGGCAAACTTATCACAGCAATTAAACTGAATAAAAATTTCATTATGAACTCCATGTGTTCAAAATCGTCAGTTATTCACTAAAGTTTAAGCTTCCTTGACAGACTTTGGAGACCAGTCTCCTACTTCCCATCTACCTTTTCTCTTCATTCTTTTCCAATCATTATCACCACCCACAAGATTTTGCTGCCTTGACAAGTAGAGGCACAAAGCTTACGTCCCAAGAATACTTCTTAAAAGAAGGCAATTAATCCTTTTATTCCCTTGTCTTGATATGGATTAAGCAAAGATTTCTGCATATGTCACACAATTACTTTTAGGGAAAATGCTGATCTGTGTCACAGAATATTGGAAGATTCCAATACTACACTCACTTGCATGATACATTAATGGGCATAGTTTTGGTTCATTGTACAACTGGCTAAAATAAAATTTTCACCATACCTCTTTAGTCTCTCTAACTGAACATGACTGACTCCAAGAGGAGAGATAGAATCTTCGTCATCTACCATTCCCTTTCTATCAATGAGATGCATAATTAAAATATGTAATATTCAGTCACCCATCAAATATATTCATATAAAGGTTAGGTAACAAATGATGACAAAACAATATTTTCTGGAGTCTACTGAAGCATCAGTTTTAAAACATTGAAAATATTTATGTTTTACAAGTGTTTCTCATGACCAATCATAAATAATTATAAAAACATAGGAGGAATACTATAAAAATAATTTTTTCTACAAAAAAAAAAATCTATTTCATATTGTACATAGCACAGAGCCTAGAAAAGAGCTCTGAGTACATGCTCCTTAATGACTGAATTCAACATATTGTATAGTTTTGCTAAATGCATTCCTGCTTAATTAATTCTGTTAAAACTCTCCATATTTGCAAATGAACCTATTTACAAAGCAGAAACAGACTCACAGACTTAGAGAACAAACTTATCCTTACTGGGGGTTGGGGGCTGGTGGAGTGAAGGGATAGTTAGGGAGTTTGGGAGGGACATGTACACAGTGCTATATTTTAAAATGGATAACCAACAAGGACCTACCATATAGCAAGGGAGCTCTGCTTTTTTTTGTGGCAGCCTGGATGGGAGGGGAGTTTGGGGGAGAATGGATACATGTATATCCAAAGGCTGAGTCCCTTGCTGTTCACCTGAAACTATCACAGCATTGTTAATCCACTATACTCCAAAATTAAATAAAAAGTTTGTTGTTGTTGTTTTTTTAAGAAACTCTTAGTTATTTGGATGAGAGGCTTCATTGTGTTTTCAGTTCAGTTCAGTTGTTCAGTCGTGTCCGACTCTTTGCAATCCCATGAATTGCAGCTTAGTTTTAAGCAAAGAGCTGGAATTCAGAGCACTCAGATAAGTCTAGGGAACTTGGAAGATGAAGAATATTTCTAGGATGACTCTAGGCCAAGAAATGTCAAGGTCTAAGAAGAGCTGGACTGTGGAACCAGGGCTATTTTGCTGCAGACCTGCATCCACTTATTCAAGGTCAGAGCAAGGACATGAAACAGACCATGGAAGGTTTAGAATGAATTCATTTGCCACCTGTCAAGGGCAAGACAGGTAGCCAGATCAGAAACCAGGCAGCCAGAGATGAACAGAGCTGAGATGTTAAGGAAAACAAACACAGATGGCATGTTGGTGTCAGGAGTTAAAGGGCCCCGACCAAGCTCCTTGGTGAGGAGACACAATCACAGTACATAGTGATTACACACAGGAAATGCCCAGTGAATGCTGGAGAATTAACAGAGAAATTCACAGAACCAAATATAGGAGCATTATCATAGAGAGGCTCCGATCAAAGTTAGCTTCTTTAGAAATGGTCCTTTTAGACTGGTGCCCATCAGAAGAAAATTTACGGAAAAAGTCTCATTTAGTGTCAAGAAGATTTTAAGATTCTGTGTGGCTCGCTTGATTCTTATGCGAAAACCTCTATGTGGAACCACCCACGGAAGTGAAGAGGGTGTGAACAGGGGGAAATGGCAGCTAAGAGTGAGATCGTAAGCACATACGTCACTTTTGTAGATATTTAAATAGATAAAAGTGACCAGAACCAAGAAAACTAACTCCTCACATCAAAGTCAATTTTTCTTGCTCCAGTTAGGGACTAGCCCTGTTTTCAGGAGTCCATCTTTCCAAGTGAAATGTTTTATCAATTTAACTATATCGAGAAAGCCTAATTGTTTTTAAATTTCGTTTGTTTCCCTTTGTTTTTAAATACTGTTAGCAAACTGTTCATTCAACTATGAATAAAAAGAGCAAGAACCTTCTCAATTAAAGTAAGTTCTTTCTCAGCAATAAGCCCAGTTTCTTTGATGAGCAAAAGAAATGTTGGTATGTCTTAATGAATTGCTGGCTTTTCATAGAGTAAGGCTGTGAATTTAAATTACTCACAGACAGGTGGAGACTCCTGGTGTAAACAAGGTTGGTATACAGTGATCTTTGCCAAGGCTGATATTATTTATAGTTTTTATAAATGATCCAGAAAGATGGCACAAAAGGAAATCTCCTTCTTTGTGGATGACATTCAGCTTTTGGGAGTAAGAAAAGGCCAAGATAATAGAAGCAAGCATCTTTTATTTATTTATTGTTCCCCCCAGCTTCTTTGTACTCTAGCTGCTCCTTTTGGACGTGCTGTTATCAACTTCCTTCAGCTTCTCTGGTGGCTCAGTGGTAAAGAACCCACTTGCTAATGCAGGAGATGTGGGTTCAGTCCCTGGGTCAGTAAGATCCTCTGAAGTAGGGAATGGCTACTCACTCCAGTGTTCTTCCCTGGAAAATCCTATGGACAGAGAAGCCTGGAGGGTTCATTGGGTCACAAAAGAACTGGATATGACTTACTGACTAAACAACAGCAGCACAGCATTGTTAACTTACTGACTTACTTTACTATATAGCATTGTATCTACCTTCAAAATTTGTGAATGTGGGTTCTTACTTAATAGATATGGAAAACAAACATCAGAATATGACAGACGTCTCTTGATTATCGGAGAAGGCAATAGCACCCTACTCCAGGACTCTTGCCTGGAAAATCCCATGGACGGAGGAGCCTGGTAGGCTGCAGTCCATGGGATCGCTAGGCGTCCGACACGACTGAGCGACTTCACGTTCCCTTCTCACTTTCATGCATTGGAGAAGGAAATGGCAACCCACTCCAGTGTTCTTGCCTGGAGAATCCCTGGGACAGCAGAGCCTGATGGGCTGCTGTCTCTGGGGTCGCTCAGAGTCGGACACGATTGAAGCACCTTAGCAGCAGCAGCAGCAGCTCTTAATCAAGCTGCTCTTAATCAATGCTTATCTGAATAAGCATTCTGGCCCTCCCACTATGATTTNAGAGCCTGATGGGCTGCTGTCTCTGGGGTCGCTCAGAGTCGGACACGATTGAAGCACCTTAGCAGCAGCAGCAGCAGCTCTTAATCAAGCTGCTCTTAATCAATGCTTATCTGAATAAGCATTCTGGCCCTCCCACTATGATTTGGAGAATCGAACTACATTTTGAGAGACAAAGAGAGAAGATTGGAGTTTGGAGATGGTGTTAACACTCCTAAAATGCTTTTATAGGCAGGACTATTGTCATATATTTTAATCAGAGGCATGTTTAATAGTAAAAAAGTAATGCATAGTGGTGCCTTTGTTGAGGGAAGAAAAAAAAAGTCCTAATCCTTGATGCTGAAATTAACCAATTTCTAAACCTTATGTTTAATAGTAAAACCTTATGTTTAATAGTAAAAAAGTAATGTATAGTGGTGCCTTTGTTGAGGGAAGAAAAAAAAAGTCCTAATTCTTGATGCTGAAATTAACCGATTTCTAAACCTTATGCAAATTATTTAATCTGTGTAAAATTTTATGCATTTTTTTCAATTTAAAATTTTCATGATTTAAAATAGCATCTGTAATAATTGAAAGTCAAATTAATTTTTAAATTATACCTGTGTCTTCTGGTAAGGAAATGGAATCAAGAGTATGTGTCAAAAGGAACTTTGTTAATGCTAATATGTTAAATATCAGTTTATTCTTCGTATTTCATCTTAGCTAGATAGTTTTGACTATTTTGTTGTATTTTGACTAATCAATTACATGAGTTTTATGTTACCTTAATTATTTTGTCATTTCTTTAAAATATATCTAAATTTTTAAGAATATATAAACTTCAGGTGTAGAGTTAGGTTATTTATTTGACCTTTTTCTTGTTTCTTGAGGTATGCCTGTAATGCTATGAATTTTTCTCTTAGCACTGCTTTTATAGTGTCCCACAGGTTTTGGGTAGTTGTGTTTTCATTCTCATTCATTTCTATGCATATTTTGATTTCTTTTTTGATTTCTTCTGTGATTTGTTGGTTATTCAGAAGCGTGTTGTTCAACCTCCAAATGTTGGAATTTTTGACAGTTTTTCTNATGGAGCTTTGTTTGGAAGAGAGCCATTGATGAATCAGGAACCCTTAAAGATTTTACTTCTATCATTGAGGAGTTTATCTTTTAGAGTAGCTATTACTTCATTAATACAGATAATACCTAAATATGCTTTTGTAATACTCTGCAGAAAAGTTTGGAGTATCTCTGGGTATTATGAATAAATGACTTACAGTTCAACATGACAATGGATTTGATGACTTGACCATCATTAGATACATATTGAGATCTTTGTGAAAGGTCAGATACAAAGGATTTTACATTATGTGACTAGAAAAGTATTTTATCCTAAGTATAAACAGGAAAGCTAAGGCACATAGCCACGTGGTCACATGATTTGATTTCAGCTTCGGTTTCCTGGTGGAAAATTCCTTGATGGACAAGTAACACAGACTGATCTGTTGTGGTCCATTGATATAAGGTAAATATATCAAGTTTAGAATGTTGGAGTAATGTTCAAATAGGTAAACACGCAGTGACTGTATGCTTACTTTCAGCATCAAAGAATATAAGACGTGAGGAACAGAAGATTGGGTGGAAACATTGGAGGGATGTCCAGTTTAAATAATGAGAGATCAATAGAGGTGCAGAAGTAGTAATAAAAAGGAGAAGATAACGTGATACTGAGGGCCCCACTGGATAAATATTTCAAAAAGAAAATCATATGCTTAACTAGGCAGAGAAATTGAGGATAACAATACCACTGAATTGAAAACTTAAGACATTATTTGATATAGGTAAATGAGATTATCAATATAGCAGTTGTAAAGGAAATAGGATTAGAGCATGCTCAAGGAAAGAAAAAGAGTCAATGACTTTGAGATGGTGGTTGCAAAAGAGAAGAGTGACAATATTCTAAGTCACACTGCTGGGGAAAACAGATGCCCTGACTCATTTTGTTCTAAGATGCAGGCTTTGGCAAAGGTCTATGATGCAACTCATCCTTTACAGCATCAACTTCTTCACGATAGTTGGCTGGACCAGGGGTGGGAAATAAAATAAATGCAGAGAATCATAAGACAGGTAAGGGACTAGCCATCTGTGAGATGGCTGGGAAAATAAAGATAAACAAACAAACAAAAAAAGGAGCTAACTGGACTCATTTTGGAAATGTGAGATAAGTAATATCAATGAAATAAGACAGTGGTGGAAGCTGAGCTTAAACGTCACTGGTAAGTCATGGAAGGGGAGGAGCCATCAGGGCTTGAAGAAACAAGGAAGTCAGTACATCGTGATAGGGTTATTCACGAAGTGAAATGATGGGATGATGAAGGATGAGAAAACACTACAGCTCCCGACACAGAGATGGACGGAGTGGATGGTTTTGAAACAACCTCAGGTTCTGACAGATTGCTTTTTCAAAACCTGCCAGTGGCTCTTTGCTGTTCTGTTTCATTTTAGCCAAAACAGCTTGAAAGTGTCTAACGTCTTGTATGGCCCTGGCTTTAGCCGTGCCAGAGCTCAATGACCCCAGTGGTCTGTATTCTTCAAGGGTGGATAAAGGTGGATGGTAGGCAGGGCAAGAGTAGGAAGCAGAGAAAAGAGGTACCAAGAGAAAGGATTGTAAACTCTGGCTTAGTGAGAGTGATGAAGGCAAGGATGCTTCCAACATAGCTCCAGTTCCTTTCTGCTTCCCTGGAGAACAGCTACATCCTGAAGAGGGAGAAAACAGATGGCCTTGTTCTAAACCAGGATGAACAGCACCCACTCATTCAACATATTCCCACATCCCTTTCCAGAGAGAGAAAATGATCTGCCCTTTTCTGGTCCTTTCTCAGTCCTCCCGGGAGTGAAAGCACTGCTCTGCAATTGCCAATCCTTGTGTTATAGAATGCCCAGCTTCCCGGGGGGCAGAGTGGTGAAGAATCCACCTGTCAGTGCAGGGGACACAAGAGACTTGAGTTCGGTCCCTGGTTCAGAAAGACCCCCTGGAGAAGGAAATGGCAACCCACTCTAGTATTCCTGCTTGGGAAATTCTATAGACAGAGGAGACTTGTGGGCTACAGTCCACGGGATCTCAAAAAGTGCTATGTAACCGAGCACACAGGCATGCACAGCACACCAAGAGTAGAAATGGGAACCTCTGCACATGTGTGGATCCATCCCCAGAGTAGGAACTGTGACATGACAAGCCATGAGCTTAGCCACCTGAATGAATTAACAAGACATCCTTCAGCTTGACATCGGGGAATTTCCCTTATGTGATGGCATCCCCCGTCCGGGCTCTGAGAGAAGGAAAACCATTCCAAGAGGAAAGTAAGTTCCCCCACCTCTGTCAAAGGTGTCATTCAGGTCTCATTTGTCCCTTTGGATTATCTAAAGAAACTCAAATTGATAAAACTTCCTTCCTGTTGATTTAATTTTCTGGAGCTGTAAACAGCCTTCCCATCACCAGAAATTGATTTTGTGAAGGTCTAAATGGCAGTTAATAATTGGATAACAGTGAGTTTTCTTATCCCTCTATAGAACATCCCTCATGGCTCAGCAGTGAAGAATACATCTGCCAATGCCAGAGACATGAGTTCGATCCCTGGGTCAGGAAGATCCCCTGGAGAAGGAAATGGCAACCAACTCCAGTATTCTCACCTGGGAAATTCCATGGACACAGGAGCCTGGCAGGCTACAGTCCATGAGGTTTCAAAGAGTTGGGCATGACTTAACAATTAAACAACAACAACAAAAGCCTTCTAGGAATATTAGTTTCTAAAAAAACATACTGAACATTGAGAAACATCCAGGTGAGTTACTAAGTGTCAGTGGGAGTCATATTGCCAGTATATAGATTATGGTATTTGTAAGGGGAAAGAAAAAAAAAAAGCTTATTATACAAATCTGGCATGTCCTAACTATTTCATTTTCATAGGAAAGCTACCAATTAAGTCTAAAGGAACATCCCCCTTATTCTTGTCTTTAACAGTCAGACTTCTATTTAAACAGTCATCACAGAATTCCCTTGGTATTGCTAGTCACTGTTAATATTCAGATAGCCATTGAAAACATTTTTCCCCTCATGGCATGATTATCTGATATAACAGCCAACAATTAAAAGTACTTTCTCCAAAGTCCTCTTGGATTATGTAGTAATGTTGTGTTTTGCAAATGATTTAATCCTTTAGGTTCCATGGATTATAAATAATGATGATTGTCCACTGATAATATGTTGCAAATTCATAGCAAGCACTTTAGGTTGAGGAAATACTAGCCCTGGAACAGAGTCTTCTGAATATTCTTGTGATGGTGGGAAATATTGAGAACAAGAGAAAAGTGGGGGTAACAGGATGAGATGGTTGAATGGCCTCACCAACTCAATGGACATGAATTTGAGCATCTCCAGGAGATGGTGAAGGATAGGAAACCCTAGCGTACTGCAGTCCACCGGGTCTCAAAGAGTCGGATGCTACTTAGCTACCGAAGAGTAAGTGCATATCCTGTTTCCTATTCTGAAATGTAGTTGTTCCTTAATAGAAATAGTAAGCTTTCTTTTTACTTGTTCTATAGATAATATGTAAAACATGTTGCATACCCATTTGGAGAATTTTAGGCATTAAACAGCATTGTTTCTGGAATTCTCTACTCTGACTATTCTGTGGAGNACTGCAGTCCACCGGGTCTCAAAGAGTCGGATGCTACTTAGCTACCGAAGAGTAACAGTGCATATCCTGTTTCCTATTCTGAAATGTAGTTGTTCCTTAATAGAAATAGTAAGCTTTCCTTTTACTTGTTCTATAGATAATATGTAAAACATGTTGCACACCCATTTGGAGAATTTTAGGCATTAAACAGCATTGTTTCTGGAATTCTCTACTCTGACTATTCTGTGGAGGACAAAGTGATCATCTGAGCTATCATAAGTGAGTAAATCTCTATGGTGAGTACAAACTTTATAGATGCTTGCTTTTGTAAGCAAATAACCGAAGTGATATTTACATACAAAGACTTGATACTGGTAGAATATAAGGATCTTAAATGAAATAGAATATCTCTGTGCTGAAATTCTAATTCTATCCTTCCAGTTTCACTCCACTCTTTTTCTGCCTATGTTCTACTCTATGAAGCTCCCTCTGTGGGTAGAATCAACCCATCTTCCTCTTTCTTTGTCTTTTGATGGTGTCAGTCAATAGGCTGTAGGAAAAAAAGCAAGCGACAGAAAACACCCAGGATGCTTATTCTCCTGCCTTTGTCATCTTGTGCTTTGCTTGTGGCCGCATCTTTCCACCAAAAGCACAACTTCTACTGGTCAGCGTCCCAGCAGAACCCACAGCTCCTGATCCCTTGGGTCCAGCCAATGCTCTCTTAGCATTTTCAAACCTATAGTAGTGATGCCTCCCCATTACTGATATATGGGCTCTTATCATCCGTGGTTAGCTAAAGAGATGTGCCATTTCATTAAATTCTATTGGACCTCCTTAATTCCCCTCCTGAGAGCACATTGATTTCTTCAAGGACTTTGGTATATACACTGTTTACTAGGAATGGCCTCGGGAAAAGGAAGCTCAGAGTGGCATTTTGTGGCTGGCTTACTCACACAATTGATGAGTGCACTGATCATCACCTTGACAACAGGACATGCTGATCCGTGGCAGACGGTGGTGTCACGAGGGCAGGTGGAGGAGATGGTGTTCTTAGAGGAAATGGCTGTGACTCAGAGTCACTTAGCTCTAGTTGTCAGAGCCATCAGCAGAGCGGAGCCTGGCTATTTCTAAGACCTTAGAAAATGCACACAGAGAAATGGACCAACGGAAAGTCTTGAACGGATGCCCAAGTCAGAGAATGGACGGTACACACAGAGGGCCACCAGGAGGGCTGTAAAGATGAATTTGACCTTCTGCAGCCACACAGAAGGCAGGGCTAGAAATTAAGCCCAGGTCTCAATTGCAGTTGTCATGGAGTTGCAGAATGGATGAATGGACCTTAGGATTCTTGTACTAAAGTAAGAGATCTTAGAGGAATAGGGGTGCTCCTGTGACTTGGGATGAGGCATGGAAGATCCCCTGGAGAAGAGAATCCAGTATTCCTCGGAGAATACAGCAACCCACTCCAGTATTCTTGCCTGGAGAATTCCACAGACAGAGGAGCCTGGTGGGCTGCAGTCCAAGGGGTCACAGAGAGTCAGACATGACTGAGTAAGGAACACACATACACACCTGAGCAGGTGGAGCTGAGGCTAAGAACTTTGAAGCCTTAAGATTTCTTATAGGGGCCCTGTCTGCTAATGCTTCTCCCCACTGAACAGAGGATCCAGGCTTCCCCATCTTGAAATGCTTGCAGTGATTGTACCTGGAGTAGTTGCCCCACTAGACCTGGGGATGTCTCGTCCTACCAGATTTGTGGATCCCCAGCCCACAGTGAAGTCAGATCCCAAAAAAGCCCAGAAATACCAGACAGGGTCTCCTCTGAGACAAAAGTCTTTCTATACCAAAAGAGTTCTAGAACATCTTGAGTTTGAATTGGCAGGAAACGGGGAAACCTTTTGGAGTGGGTTCTGAGAACTACAGACCAAGAAAGATTAAGAGAAGATGTAGAGATACTCTCCTGGAAGCAAGGATTTCATATCCTTGCTCAAGCTTCTTGGAGTGGCATTGCTAGATTACTAGTTTAGTTAATTAAGTCTGATTCATCTCAATCAATGGCATTTAGTAGCTAGAGCTGTTGGGCATTCTCTCTGTCCCGGGTCAGCCCAAGGGCCCGGTCAGCCCATGGGCCAGGTCAGACCAGCTAGCTTGTTTTTGTAAATAAACTGTTATTGGAACTCAGCTTTGTCCGTATTATGCATGATCTGTACATGCTTTTGGACAGAAATGGCAAAGCTATATAATTGCAATGAAGACTGTATGGTTCAAAAAACCCAAAGAATTTACTATCTGGTGCTTTACATGAAGACTTTTTGGCCCCTGCATTAGAGAGAAGAACCAAAAGCTCTAGCAGAAAGAAATGTTAGTGTCAATTAATTTTGTAAAACTTCTCAGTCACCCTTCCTGCCTGCCTATCCCCACCACATGCCTGCCTAAGCTGAACAATGCCTCCATCACCAGAGTTTGAAAATGCAGTAACGTACATTTTCCAGGGGCCATGGGTGGCACTGGAGAATGTTGCTATCAAACTAAACTTGGGAATGGAGCAAGCTTTTGTGAGTTTTGTGACTTATAAAATTTTGGAGTCCTTCAAGTAAAAGTTGCAATATTATACATGAGAAAAATCAAAACTGATTTAGAAGGATAAAAATAACCACAATCATACAACATTCTTAAAGTGGTCAAATAAGACTAACCTTACAAGAGCTAAGAAAATAACATTTTAAGAAAATGGAGTTTATGAGCAATTCTTAATACTGTTTTTTTTCTCCTGTTGGGAGCACTTATTTGTTTGTAGTTTAATTTTGTTTTGCTGCATCAGACCTCTTCTTGCAACAGTGATCCCATAACAATAGAGGCCAGATGTCCTTGCCTCACTAGCAGGTAAGTTTTGTCCAATCACCATGCTAAGCCAAGGATGTCTGTGGCTGTGGCTGATTCATCACAAATCCCTAGGAGTGACAAAGATGAATAGCCACTTGAGGTCCTGTTTGACACATAAAATTGGACATTTTGATGTCTTCGGGTTGAAATTGTCTTGAGTTGCCTTGGTGAGAATTGATGGCCACTTGCTGAGTTTCTAATCGAAGTCAGTTCACAAAGCTGCTGCCCATTGAGTGACAGGAAGTTGCCTTACATAAGGAAGAACCCCTATAACAGCCCTCTTCTCTCATTAGAAAATTGGGACAATAACCACAGGATGGCTGGTGGTTCAGTTGGACCCCTGAGAGGTAGACTTGGTCCAAGAACCAATTTGCTGCCTGACATCCATATCCTTCTACTTTGAGCGACGGATCTTGGTGGAATCTCAGCTGATTAGCTGAAGAACAGAGATAGAATAAACTTGCTAACTCTAGATTTTCACTGCAATATTACTAATGCAGTTCTTTAGGTAGATGTCTCCAGATACCTTTAGACAAAGACCACAGGGAGGGAGAACCTGAGAGACAACATATTTAATAACACAGAGAACTGCCACAGTAGTTCCCGGGTCTGTGAAGAGTTATCCTAGAAAGGGTGGAGTGAAAGCCCTTAAACTGCCTATTTCCACTGTCCAATCCCCAGTTTTGCAACCATGAGGGCACAAAAGAACTTAGTGCCCACATCAAAGCCTTGAGGCATTCAGCGGTTACATGTCTCTATAAGACCTGCGTGCCTGTCCAGTGGAAAAATCAGGTGGGCCTTGCAGANGTTTTGCAACCATGAGGGCACAAAAGAACTTAGTGCCCACATCAAAGCCTTGAGGCATTCAGCGGTTACATGTCTCTATAAGACCTGCGTGCCTGTCCAGTGGAAAAATCAGGTGGGCCTTGCAGAATGACAAGGGATTATTGAAAATATAACTATTGACCTAACACCATGCTTTATTTTCAAATCCCTATGAGAAAGATACATCATTTTGTCTCATCAGCCATGAATGGAAATCTAACTACGTTCTCTTATATCAGAATAATGTCAACTTCCCTGCTTTCTTGGCTAATGTAGATTGTGAGTCCTGCAATTGTCTTAGTAGCACATAGAATACAGTGCTATCTATTCGTGGGTGATACGGTGCTAATAATTGGGCCTGAGGGGTAGGATGGAGCAAACCATAGTAAGAATATATGACAGAAGATATAAATACCGTGTTAAATCCAGGACGGTGTCATACTGGAGAGGTTCCTACCATGGATTCAATGAGCTGGGAAATTTAAGAATATTCTTAGACAATTTTCTGTACCTTGCTGCTGCTCGGTCGCTCAGTCGTGTCCGACACTCTGTGACCCTAAGGACTGTAGCCCACCAGGCTCCTCCATCCGTGGGATTTCCCAGGTAAGAATACTGGAGTGGGTAGGCCAGGAACTTCCTGGCCTAGGACTGAACCCGTACCTTGCGCTGCCTGCCGTAAAGAAAGAGGCTCTTCTCAGTAGGCTGCTCTGAGTCAGTGGCCACTGGGATGGGGAGCAAGAAAACCCTCCAGCAGTCCTAGAACATAGTGCAAGGGACCTTCCCGCTTGGATCTAAGGACTCAAAGTGTCAGCAGCAAATAGGAAAGCTCAACCCTGTATTCTGCATCTCAAAAGCAATTCCTGAGACACCATGGGACCCAGTGCACACGTAATCAAGTGACTATTCAACTTAACTGACGGCTGTGAACTGGTGTTATATGATCCATCAAACCACAAAATTGGAAGTGCACACAGCATTTCACTGTTAAATGGAAATGCCATTTGTAAAGCTGGGCTGTGCAAGTTCAGAGGACCTAACGAAAGCTTGACTTGTGTCCAGGGCGTAGCCGTCAGGAGAGCTGTCACTCTATACATTCTCTGGGCTTTCCTGGTGGCTCAGCGGTAAAGACGCATGTGATGCAGGAGACGCAGGAGACGTGGGCTCGAACCCTGGGTGGGGACGATCCCCTGGAGGATCCCCCCCACCCCTCCAGTATTCTTGCCTGGGAAATCCCACGGACAGAGGAGCCTGATGGGCTATAATCCATAGTGTCACAGACTTGGACA
>SJYV01020101.1:0-10010 GCA_006410875.1 Neotragus pygmaeus
AAAGTGCTGCACTCAATATGCCAGCAAATTTGGAAAACTTAGCAGTGGCCACAGGACTGGAAAAGATCAATGTTCATTCCAATCCCAAAGAAAGGCAATGCCAAAGAATGCTCAAACTACTGCACAATTGCTCTCATCTTACATGCTAGCAAAGTAGTGCTCAAAATTCTCCAAGCCAGGCTTCAACAGTACATGACCATGAACTTCTAGATATTCAAGCTGGATTTAGAAAATGTAGAGAAACCAGGGATCAAATTGCCAATATTCACTGGCATATTGAAAAAGCAAGAGAGTTACAGAAAAACATCTACTTCTGCTTTATTGTCTATGCGAAAGCCTTTGACTGTGTGGATCAGTTCTTCAAGAGATGGGAATACCAGACCACTTGACCTGCCTCTTGAGAAATCTGTATGCAGGTCAGGCAGCAACAGTTAGAACTGGACATGGAACAACAGACTGGTTCCAAATAGAAAAGGAGTACGTCAAGGCTGTATATTGTCACCCTGCTTATTTAACTTCTATGCAGATTACATTGTGAAAAATGCTGGACTGGATGAAGCACAAGCTGGAATTAAGATTGCAGGGAGAAATATTAGTAACATCAGATATGAAGATGACACCACCCTTATGGACGAAAGTGAAGAAGAATTGAAGAGCTTCTTAATGAAAATGAAAGAGCTCAACATTCAGAAAAGGNTGGATGAAGCACAAGCTGGAATTAAGATTGCAGGGAGAAATATCAATAACATCAGATATGAAGATGACACCACCCTTATGGACGAAAGTGAAGAAGAATTGAAGAGCTTCTTAATGAAAATGAAAGAGCTCAACATTCAGAAAAGGAAGATCATGTCATTGGGTCCCATCACTTCATAGCAAATAGATGGAGAAGCAATGGAAACAGTGAGAGACTTTATTTTGGGGGGCTCCAAAATTGCTACAGATGGTGACTGCAGCCATGAAATTAGGAGACACTTGTTCCTTGAAAGAAAAGTTATGACCCACTTACACAGCATATTAAAGGCAGAGACATTGCTTTGCCAACAAAGGTCCGTCTAGACAAGGCTATGGTTTTTTCAGTGGTCATGTAAGGATGTGAGAGTTGGACAAGCTGAGCATCGAAAAGTTTATGCTTTTGAATTGGAGAAGACTCTTGAGAGTCCCTCGGACTGCAAGGAGATCCAACCAGTCCATCCTAAAGGAAATCTGTCCTGAATATTTGGAAGGACTGATGCTGAAGCTGAAACTCCAATACTTTGGCCTTTTGATTCGAAGAACTGACTCATATGAAAAGACCCTAATGCTGGGAAAGATTGAAGGCGGCAGGAGAAGGGGACGGCAGAGGATGAGATGGTTAGATGGCATCGCTGACTCAATGGACATGAGTTTGACTAAACTCTGGGAGTAGTTGATAGACAGGAAGACCTGGCGTACTGCAGTCCATGGGGTCTCAAAGAGTTGGACATGACTGAGCAACTGAGTGAACTGACTGAACTGATTCATTTCAGCATCCCTGATCTGACTGTAATTTTTCTTTAACTACTTATAAAATCTACTTGTTCCCTCATTAATAGTAAGTTAAATAGAAGCTTTAGCATATGTTCATTTTATCTGTGTATGAGTTACATTTTACCTTTAAAAAAAATCGATCCTTTAACCCATATATATATATAACAATTTAAAATTATTTTTTAAATTGTTTCTTAACAATAGCTAACCGAATTCCGTAATCTCTTCCTTACCCTGTACAACCATGAAATTCCCTTCTGTATATATTTGCAAAGTCTATGAGAATTTCAGCTGTAATGTAAGACAATGGTGAGCCCCTCCCATTGCATCCAATTAGGAAAAGTAATATTTGGGAGAGGAAAACAGAAAGTAGAAATTAAATAGAGGCAAATTAAAAATAGGGCTTTTTTCCTCTACAGAGAAATATAAAATTTTAAAAGAATAAGAGAGATAAAAGTAAAGGTAGAACTTAGGAATGCCTTCTTGTGACATCTGTAAAGAGAAAGGAAGGAAGCCAAATGCATGTTCTTTGGCTTGAGTGTTCATAGAAATAACCGATACTTTAAAATTGAGTATTTGGAAAGAGTAAGAAATACCTGCTTTATGATAGTTAGTGTATTCAGTACAGATGACTCATGGTTTTTTCCAGTCCAGATATCCAAGTTCTTTTTTGTCCTTTAGCTGAAGCAATAAGGAAGTAAAACAAGCGATCAAGAGGCCTGACCAAGGTACAAGTCTCTGGAGCATAAGATTAAATAACCTTAGATACAGAAAATCAGAAAAACATTGATAAATTCAGAACTGAACAAAAGACTCATTATCCAGATTATCTGCCATAAAGAAGATTTCATGACTATCTAGTTAAAACTGAAAGAGAGGAGACATCTTAAAGTTTTCTATAAGAAAAATGAGTAAATGGGAATTATGTAGTATATACTATTATCATTTAAGGTATATAAAATATTGATGCTGTCCTTATGAATAAGTAATGGTTTATCTGAAATGACATTCAAAATATTTAACAACCTTAAAGCATGAGAAAGACCTATTTGGAAGGATGCAGGGCCTCTAGGGAGCAAGGTTCTAGGGGCCTCTGACTGTGCCTGACATTGACCTGGGGTTCATGCTGGGTTTTGGGAAGTCCAGTAAGTCTCAGGGGAATAACCAAGACCACCGGGGCAAGGGTCTGGCACTTGGAAGGTTTGGGGCAGTGTCTATTTGCAAACTGTATGGAAGTATTTCACTACAATATTCATCTCTGTCTCTCTCTGTCTCCTTCCCTCCCTGCCTGCTTTCCTTCCTGCTTTCCTCTCCTCCCACCTTCTAAGCACTTGGCACTACTCACCTCAGCAGAAAAGGGCAAAGGATTTATAAAAGAAATGGTCACTACTTGAGGTTTAAAATGTGCATAGCTGCAAATAATAGACAACTCTACTACAGTGGCTTAAATGGAAGAGTTTTTTTCATATGACAAAACAGGCTAGCTATGAGCAGTTTAGGGCTTGGACACGGTGACACACAGTGACATTGTCAAGGACCCAGGCTCTTTCCATTTTTGTCTTCTACCATCTAGCCATCTTCATCACACTTGTTGCCTCATGGTTGTAAGATGGTTCTTGCACCCCCCGAACTTCACTTCTGAGTTTCAGGAAAGAATAAGATGAAAGGATGAAGGAGTGTTATCTGTCTTAAGAGAGCACTGTCTCCACAGACTTCTGCTTGCCTTTGGCCAGAAGTGTGTCCCATCACCTACTGTGGATACCAGGCAACATCAGAAGGCCAGTGTTTTTAGTGACGCACTTTGTTGCTTTGAGAAAAATGAGAATTTGTTAGTAAGGGTGAAGGGGGAAAATAAATATTGTTTGGGCAAAGGGTAGTGCCTACCCCACTCGTTTAAAGGCTGTATCAAAAACTGGATAGAGGGGATTTCCCTGGCAGTCAGTGGTTAAGACTCCATGCTTCCACTTCAGAGGCATGGGTTCGATCCCTGGTTGGGAGACTAAGATCGCACATGCCACACAGCAGAGCCAAAAGGAAAAAAATAAAAAGGAGAAAGTTGGCTCTGCTAATGAAATCTTAATATTTATGAAAAAGTCTTAAAATAACAAAGTACAGTTCACTCTGCTAAGAGTTTTTAAATAATGTATTATGCCACTCAGTAAATGTTGTTAAATTTAAATTTCACATCTGCAAAAATATATATAATCACAACCTCATGTTTAAGTGGAAACCATTGTATTACATATAAGCTGCTTCCAAACATAGATGACTAATCAAATTTCTAAGCCAAATCTCTTCATCCATGCAGAAAAAAAAGCACTCCTCATTGATGTTCACATAAAAGCTTTTTGTCAATGTAGGATTAATTTTTGTAGTGTCTGAGGAGAGAGAAAAGACATAATTTTAAAATTGTGAAACTATCTTAGTTGAAGCAATCAAATATAAAGGAATTTTCAACTTAAACATTTGAATTTCAGAGTTACCTGCCACTGTGAGATCATTACATTTTGCCTTCCTGTTTCTGCTTCTTTTCTAGGGTGATCAGTTTCCATTCTGTTTTTGTCTATTTTTGTTTGCCTTTATCGTTTTTTCTCCATTTCAGAACAAAATTTTTGCAAGAGCGATAGAGAGCTTTTCTCCAAATTGCCCAACATTACTTCTCTCTACTCTAGAAGATGGGATCCTCATCTGTCTCTGCAAGGAGGCTTTTCGTAGTTTCTAGTGCAGCAAATGCAAAGCAATAAGTTATACTCCCAGTTTAAAAACATCTATGAAATGTAAGAGTTCTTTGGAGAACAGCCCTTACATAATATGTTTGAGCGTGGCTTATTTAGTCTGAATCCCTGTTTAGGAAGAAAAATGTTCTCAGAATAGTTTCCTTTTCATAACTGTTAATACTGGTGAATCCACCTCTAAATACACCAGAGAGAAGAGGGGAATCAAGGAGAGACCAACATATACAGTCAGCCCTCCAAAGGCCCAGGCTTCACATCTGAGAATTCAACCAACCATGGATTAAAAATATTCAGGAAAAAAAAATCTGAAAAGTTCCCAAAAGCAAAACTTAAATTTGCCCTATGCCAACAACTATTTACATAGCATTTACATTGTATTTACAACTATTTGCATAGAATTTACATTGTATTAGCTATTATAAGTAATCTAGAAATGATTAAGTATATAGGAGGATATGTGTGGGTTACATACAAATACTACACCATTTTATATAAGGGACCTGAGTATCCTCAGACTTTGGTATCCTTGGGATGACTGAGTCCTGGAACTTATCTCCCACACATATCAAGGGATGACTATGTGGCTAAGACACTGATATTCACATATCACACATAGCGCTATAAGGTCTCAATCAAAAGCTAAACGATGGGCTTCCCTGGTGGCTCAGCAGTGAAGAGTCTGCCTGCCAATGCAGGAGACACAAGTTTGATTCCTGATCTGGAAAGATCCCACACGTTGCTGAACAGCTAAGCCTGTGGGCAGTAACTACTGAGGCTGTGCTCTAGAGCCTGGGAGCTGCAATTACTGAGCCTGTGCACCACAGCAAGAGAAGCCACCACAGGGAGAAGCCCACACACCACAGTTAAGGAGTAGCCCNCTGAACAGCTAAGCCTGTGGGCCGTAACTACTGAGGCTGTGCTCTAGAGGCTGGGAGCTGCAATTACTGAGCCTGTGCACCACAGCAAGAGAAGCCACCACAGGGAGAAGCCCACACACCACAGTTAAGGAGTAGCCCACGCTCTCTGCAATCTGAGAAAAGCACGCACTGCAACAAAGACCCAGAACATCTGACATTGAATAAATAATATGTTAAAACAAAAAACTTAATGACTCCCTAAAAAGTAAAAGTGGAGGGTAACAAGACACTTCCAAGATACATGTTATTTCTATATTTATATATGCAATTTTATATAATTCAAATTGTTGTTCAATTGCCCAGTTTGTCCAGTTCTTTGCAGCCCAATGGACTGCAGCATGCCAGGCCTCTCTGTTCCTCACCATCTCCAAAGTTTGCTCAAGTTCATGTTCATTACATCAGTGATGCCATTCAGGCATCTCATCCTCTGATGCCCTCTTCTTCTGCCCTCAATCCTTCCCAGCATCAGGGAAATTCAATTCAAAATAATAATTTAATTAATTAAAGTTAATTTGAATAGCAATTCATATTAACTCAATGTAAATAGACTGAAATCCTTATTACATTAGTTTAAATCGATTTATCCTAAAATTTGTGTCACCAAAGACAACAAGTAACGAGGACCTCCTTTCCTTGTCTCCTTTATGAAGCCTAGACAAATGCCTGCTTGGCATTAAATGGACCTAATGAGTCACCTAGATCTAATCAGCGGTAGCTTTAAACTTCACCAGAATTTGGTGTCGCTGTAAAATGTTATATCCCAGTAGTGAAAATATAAGTTGGTTCAACTATTTGGAATATTTGATAATGTATCAAGAATTTTTTTTAATTTTTTAATTGAAGGATAATTGTTTTACAGAATTTGGTGGTGTTCTGTCATACATCAACTAGAATCAGTCATAGGTACACCCAAGTGCCCTCCCTCCCGATCTCTCTCCCATCTCCCTCCCCACCCCACCATTCAGCCTGTCACAGAGCCCCTATTTGAGTTCCCTTAGTCATACAGCAAATTCCCATTGCTTATCTGTTTTACACATGGTATTGTGAGTTTCTGTTACTCTCTCCATACATCTCCCCTTCTTCCTCCTTTCCTCCTGTTGTGTCCATAGGTCTGTTCTCTATGTCTGTTTCTCCACTGCTGCCCTGAAAATAAATTCATCAGTGCCATCTCTTCAGATTCCATACATATATATCAGTATACGATATTTATATTTCTCTTTTTGACTTACTTCACTGTGTATAATGGGCTCTAGTTTCATCCACCTCATTAGAACAGATTCAAGTGTGTTACTTTTTATGGCTGAGTAGTATTCCATTGTATATATGAACCACAGCTTCTTTATCCTTTCTTCTGTCTATAGACATCTAAGTTTCTTCCATGTTCTAGATATTGTAAATAGTGCTGCAGTGAATACTGGGGTATGTGTGTCTTTTTCAGTTTTTATTTCTTCAGGGTATATGCCTAGGAGTGGGATTCCTGGGTCAAATGGCGGTTCCATTTCTAGCTTTTTAAGTGGTCTCTACACCATCTTCCATAGTGGCTGTATCAGTTTACATTCCCACCAGCAATGCAAGAGTATTTCCCTTTTATCCACACCCTCTCCAGCATAACTCAGATGACCATTATATCTATACCGTGGGCAAAAATCCCTTAGAAGAAATGCAGTAGCCATCATAGTCAACAGGAGACTCTAAAATGCAGTACTTGGATGCAATCTCAAAAACAACAGAATGATATCTGTTCATTTCCAAAGCAAACCGTTCAATATCACAGTAATCCAACTCTATGCCCAAACCACTAATGCTAAAGAAATTGAAGTTGAACGGTTCTATGAACCCCTACAAGACCTTCTAGAACTAATACCCAAAAAGATGTCCTTTTCATTATAGGGGACTGGAATGCAAATGTAGGAAGTCAAGAGATACCTAGAATAACAGGCAAATTTGGCCTTGGAGTACAGAATGAAGCAGAGCAAATGATAATAGAGTTTTTCCAAGAGAACACTCTGGTCATAGCAAACACCCTCTTCCAACAACACAAGAGAAGACTCTACACATGGACATCACCAGATGGTCAACACCGAAATCAGACTGATTATATTCTTTGCACCCAAAGATGGAGAAGCNCCCTACAAGACCTTCTAGAACTAATACCCAAAAAGATGTCCTTTTCATTATAGGGGACTGGAATGCAAATGTAGGAAGTCAAGAGATACCTAGAATAACAGGCAAATTTGGCCTTGGAGTACAGAATGAAGCAGAGCAAATGATAATAGAGTTTTTCCAAGAGAACACTCTGGTCATAGCAAACACCCTCTTCCAACAACACAAGAGAAGACTCTACACATGGACATCACCAGATGGTCAACACCGAAATCAGACTGATTATATTCTTTGCACCCAAAGATGGAGAAGCTCTATACAGTCAGCAAAAAATGAGACTGGGGGCTAACTGTGGCTCAGATCCTGAACTCCTTATTGCCAAATTGAGACATAAATTGAAGAAATTAGGGAAAAACTACTAGACCATTCAGGTATGACCTAAATCAAACCCCTTGTGATCATACAGTGGAAGTCAGAAATAGATTTAAGGGATTAGATCTGATAGACAGAGTGCCTGAAGAACTATGGATGGAGGTTTGTTTCACTGTACAGGAGGCAGGGATCAAGACCATTCCTAAGAAAAAGAAATCCCCAAAAGGCAAAATGGTTGTCTGAAGAGCCCTTACAAATAGCTGTGAAAACAAGAGAAGTGAAAGGCAAAGGAGAAAAGGAAAGATATACCCATTTGAATTCAGAGTTCCAAAGAATAGCAAGGAGAGATAAGAAAGCCTTCCTCAGTGATCAATGCAAAGAAATAGAGGAAAATAATAGAATGGGAAAGACTAGAGATCTCTTCAAGAAAATTAGAGATACCAAGGGAACTTTTCATGCAAAGATGCACTCAATAAAGGACAGAAATGGTATGAACCTAACAGAAGCAGAAGATAGTAAGAAGAGGTGGAAAAAATACATGGAACTGTACAAAAAAGATCTTCATGACCCAGATAATCACGATGGTGTGATCACTCACCTAGAGCCAGACATCTTGGATTGTGAAGTCAAATAGGCCTTAGGAAGCATCACTACAAAGCTCGTGGAGGTGATGGAATTCCAGTTGCACTATTTCAAATCCTAAAAGAGGATGCTATGAAAGTGCTACACTCAGTACACCAGCAAATTTGGAAAACTCAGCAGTGGGCCATAAGACTGGAAAGGTCAGCATCCTCTCCAATCCCAAAGAAGGCAATGCAAAGAATGCTCAAACTATTGCACAATTGCTCTCATCTCACACGTTAGTAAAGTAATGCTCAAAATTCTCCAAGCCAGGCTTCAGTGGTACATGAACCGTGAACTTCCAGATATTCAAGCTGGATTTTGAAAAGGCAGAGAAACCAGTGATCAAATTGCCAACATCCGTTGAATCATCGAAAAAGTGAGAGAGTTCCAGAAAAACATCTGCTTCTGCTATGGACTATGCCAAAGTCTTTGACAATGTGGATCACAACAAACTGTGGAAAATTCTTCAAGAAATGGGAACACCAGACCAGCTGACTTGCCTCCTGAGAAATCTGTTTGCAGGTCAGGCATCAACAGTTAGAACTGGACATGGAACAACAGACTGGTTCCAAATCGGGAAAGGAGTACATCAAGGCTGTATATTGTCACCCTGCTTATTCAACTTATATGCAGAGTACATCGTGAGAAATGCTGGGCTGGATGAAGCACAAGCTGGAATCAAGATTCCTGGGAGAAATATCAATAACCTCAGATATGCAGATGACACCACCCTTATGGCAGAAAGTGAAGAAGAACTAAAGAGCCTCTTGATGAAAGTGAAAGAGGAAAGTGAAAAAGTTTGTTTAAAGCTCAACATTCAGAAAACAAAGATCATGGCATCTGGTCCCATCACTTGATGGCAAATAGATGGAGAAACAATGGAAACAGTGACAGACTTTATTTCGGGGGTCTCCAAAAATGCTGCAGATGGTGACTGCAGCCATGAAATTAGGAGACACTTGTTCCTTGAAAGAAAAGCTATGATCAACCTAGACAACATATTAAAAAGCAGAGACCTTACTTTGTCAACAAAGGTCCATCTAGTCAAAGCTATTGTTTTTCCCATATTCATGTACGAATGTGAGAGTTGGTCTATAAATAAAGCTGAGCACCAAAGAATTGGTGCCTTTGAACGGTAATGTTGGATAAGACTCTTGAGAGTCCCTTGGACTGTGAGGAGATCCAACCAGTCCATCCTAAAGGAAATTAGTCCCAAATATTCATTGGAAGGACTGATGATGAAGTTGAAACTCTAATACTTTGGCCACCTGATGTGAAGAAGTGACTCATTTGAAAAGACCCTGATGCTGGGAAAGATTGAAGACAAGAGGAGAAGGAATGACAGAGGATGAGGTGGTTGGATGGCATCATAGACTCAGTGGACATGAGTTTGAGTAAACTCTGATAATTGGTGATAGACAGGGAGGCCTGGTGTGCTGCAGTCCATGGTGTCATAAGGCATCAGACACCACTGAGCAGCTGAACTGAACTAAACTGAAATATACAGCATTTATTTAAAGTTTTAGATTTTTTGATGATGGCATTCTGACTGTTGTGAGGTGATATCTCATTGTCATTTTGATTTGCATTTCTCTAATGAAGAGCGATGTTGAGCATCTTTTCATGTGCTCATTGCCATCTGCATGTTTTCTTTGGAGAAATGTCTCTTCGGGTCTGTTTCCCACTTTTTGATTGGGTTGTTTGTTTTTCTGGTATTGAGTTGTATGAGCTGCTTGTGTATTTTGGAAAT
>SJYV01020104.1:0-13034 GCA_006410875.1 Neotragus pygmaeus
CCTGGCAATCTTGATTCCAGCTTGTGCTTCATCCAGCCCAGCATTTCTCATGATGTACTCTGCATACAATTTAAATATGCAGGGTGACAATATACAGCCTTGACATACTCCTTCCCAATTTGGAATCAGTTCATTCTTCCAGTCCAGTTTTAACTGTTGCTTCTTGACCTGAATACAGGCTTATCAAGAGGCAGATAAAGTGGTCTGGTATTCCCATCTCTAAGAATTTTCTAGTTTGTTTTGATCCACACAGTCAAAGGCTTTAGCATAGTTGATGAAGCAGATAAACTAACATTAATAAAAATGAGCTTGCTCTACATGTATTTTCTTGGACAAAACGCACACATGCCAAACATAAAAAGCAAGTTGCAAAAGCGTATATATTCTGAGACTGACAAAACATTTGAGGCATGCAATAAACTTGTGTGTGTATTTATTTATTTTCAGATTAAGTGTACAAATAGTAAAAGCAAACAAGTGGGCATTATTATCTGGAAGGTGAGAAGAGGAAGGGAAGGGGATAGAATATACATAAAGAACATGTACTGATCTATTCAGTGACCTTCCTTTATGTTTGATGTTTTATTTCTTAAGGTAGGCTCTTATTTTAATGTCTAAATATGTTTTTGTTGGGTTTCCCTGGTGGCTTGGTGGTAAAAAATTCACCTGTCAGTGCAGGAGACATGGATTCTATCCTGGCCCAGGAAGGTTCCACATGCTGAGGAGTAACTAAGCCTGGGAGCCACAGATATTGAGCCTGTGTGCAGCACCAACAGAAACCTGAGGACCCAGAGCCCATGCTCTGCAAGAAGAGAAGCCACAGCACTGAGATGCCCTTGCACCACAGCTAGTCAGCAGCCCCAGCAAACTCAACTAGGGAAAGCCCTCACAGCAAGGCAGACTCAGCGTACCCAAAAATAAATGCATGAAATCATTAAAAAATAATAATAAATATGTTTTCATTAATTAACAATTAAAAGCAATGTGATTTAGAAGATATCATTTAAGCTTTGGCATCCAAAAGCTAACCCTAACCTCATTTTTGTTTTGTCAGTTGTAACCTACAAAATGGTATTCCCAGGTGGATCAGTGATAAAGAATCCACCTGCCAATGCGGGAGACTCAGGAGATGCAGGTTTCTATCCCTGGGTCAAGAAGATCTGCTGGAGGAGAAAATGACAACTATTCCAGGATTCTCGCTTGGGAAATCCCACGGATAGAGGAGCCTGGTAAGCTGGGGTCACAAAAGAGTCAGCAAGTCTTAAAGACTAAACATAACAACAACCTGCAGAATGCCAAATTATACAGGCAGGTACTGCTATTACTGTCACTTTCCAGTTGAAAATCAGAATTTAAATTAGGAAATGTAGACTATCTGAGACTGAATGTTGAGATCTTGGAGGTACTTAATATCAGACACAGCAGCTTC
The DNA here is from genome assembly GCA_006410875.1 of Neotragus pygmaeus. Taxonomy (NCBI): domain Eukaryota; kingdom Metazoa; phylum Chordata; class Mammalia; order Artiodactyla; family Bovidae; genus Neotragus; species Neotragus pygmaeus. The sequence continues at coordinate 1,430 of SJYV01020104.1, forward strand.
TTTGAGGATGGGTCCCACATCTAGATCTCTAAACTTCTTTTACATGGAAATAGAAGAGTGAGGCAAGATTTGCAATTCTGAGAAAGCTCATTAAACTCTCGTTGATCAGTCAAGAAAAGTGGAAATTAATACATTAACCTCGGCTTGTGTTTGAAATTTGACACTTGCTTGTTTGGCAAATGCAAGGATTAACCTAAGTAGTCGAGTGAGTTGTTCAAGTCCAAAGAGAGTCCTTTTATTTAGGTAATATGTTATCCCCCAAATGAGTAAATCTCTTATATTTCTGACTTCTTCAGACTTGTATCACTACATTGTCAAAGTAAAATTATTATAGTAATGTTAATAATCTTTAAGTATTTGACAAGCATTCCAGATTATACATAATTTCCTTTATGTTATCCTCATTTTATTTTAAATGGTTAATGACAACTTTGACTGTTAGGAAGCGCTAAATAAAACCGTAGCATCGTAACTACTAATTTTCCAACTGTTTATATGAAGACTTTATAATATTTTCAAATCAACCCCATATCTCGGAATTATAACCTTAACCTCAAGGGGCCCAGCCTGGAAATATGTATCTTAAAAACATCTCCCTAAATGGTTGTAGTCATTAGCCATATTTGGAAAAAAGAGTTAAATGATTTGTATCACTACTCATGTTTAGATTTTTGGTTATTACTTTATATTTCATTTTTTACTTCCATATTGATTTCATGTTGATTATCTGATATATATGCATTGCTTGATTATAAGATATGTTATTCCATACATTGATTTGCCTTACTGTGTCACATGAGGAGATTCATTTAGTTTTGTAAGCAATCATAAACTTTAACTCATCAGGACTCAGAATATATATCTACAATTACAAGCAATGTCTTCTTTCACAACCCAGAACCAGTGATCAGCATTTGCTATTTTTATTTCCCTAGTAAAATACTTTTATTATTTAAAAAACTGAAGCAGGATCTAGATTAAGTGCAGCTGAACCAGATGGAGCTGAGATATTTAAACTTAAGAACATAAAAATATTACAGTTTGTCAGATCAAAGGTGCATCTTAGTTTCTTATCTCTGACACGGACACAGGGAAGGTTAAAAGGTATTAGTTGGTAATTATACTTCATGACACAAAGCTCTAGAGCTACAGGCTAGATCCTAAACCCTATTCTTTTTAAGGATTAATTTTACTCACAGTTTACTCAATTTTACTCACATTTGTTTTTTTCAAAACTCTCTTAATTATTTTTTTCTATTTCTTAGATCATCTGCTTTCTATATTTTCATTACCTGTTCTATAAAATAATAAGACTTGAGTTTCATCCTATTTTGCTTTCTTTTGTTTCAAAGGATTGTTCCTTCTTGTATACTTCCTGGATAATTGAGTCAATCTGTGTCCACTTTTGTCTCACTGTAATGGTATTATTCCCTAAGCCGTGCCCGTGGGGCAACCCAAGACAGGCGGGTCATGGTGGGGAGGTCTGACAGAGTGTGGTCCACTGGAGAAGGGAATGGCAAACCACTTCAATATTTTGCCTTGAGAGCCCCATGAATAGTATGAAAAGGCAAAATGATAGGATACTGAAAAAGGAACTCCCCAGGCCAGCAGGTGCCCAATATGCTACTGGAGATCAGTGGAGAAATAACTCCAGAAAGAATGAAGGGATGGAGCCAAAGCAAAAACGATACCCAGCTGTGGAAGTGACTGGTGATAGAAGCAAGGTCCAATGCATAAAGAGCAATATTGCATAGGCACCTGGAATGTCAGGTCCATGAATCAAGGCAAATTGGAAGTGGTCAAACAAGAGAAGGCAAGAGAGAACGTCAACATTCTAGGAATCAGTGAACTAAAATGGACTGGGATGGATGAATTTAACTCAGACGACCATTATATCTGCTACTGTGGGCAGGAATCCCTCAGAAGAAATGGAGTAGCCATCATGGTCAACAAAAGAGTCCAAAATGCAGTAAGGTAAGGTAAGGTAAGGTAACGTGAAGTCGCTCAGTCGTGTCTGACTCTTTGCCACCCCGTGGACTGTAAACTACTGGGCTTCTCTGTCCATGGGATTCTCCAGGCAAGAATACTGGAGTGGATTGCCATTTCCTTCTCCAGGGGATCTTTCTGACCCAGGATTGAACTCGGGTCTCCCGCATTGGAGGCAGACCCTTTAACCTCTGAGCCACCAAGGAAGCTTGGATGCAATCTCAAAAATGACAGAATGATCTCTGTTCATCTCCAAGGCAAACAATTCAATATCACAGTAATCCAAGTCTATGCCCCAACCAGTAATGCTGAAGAAGCTGAAGTTGAATGGTTTTATGAAGACCTACAAGACCTTCTAGAACTAACACCCCAAAAAGATGTCCTTTTCTTTATAGGGGACTGGAATGCAAAAGTAGGAAGTCAAGAAAGACCTGGAGTTTACTTCATGGGCAGATTTAAACTGTTGATTTGGTTTCTCTAGTAAGTATAATGCCGTTCATGTTATATTTCTTCTTGAGGGGGCTTTGGTCGTTTGTGTCTTTCAGATAATCTGTCCATGAGAAAGAATTGTGCAATTTAGTGATAGAAAGTTACATGTAATGTGCTTAACGCTCAGTGGTGTCCAAGTCTTTGTGAGCCCATGGACTGTAGCCCACCAGGGCAGGTAGTATTCCCTTAGTTTTCTTTTTATTAGCAGTATTATTGTTCTTAGTATTCTTATTATCACACTCTGTGTAATCCCTAGTGATGCTTTTTCTCTGTTGATGTTGATACTTATATCATTCTTGATTTTCATAATTTGTGTTTTTTCTCTTTTGCCTAAGGAGTCTGATTAGAGACGTACACATTTTATCGATCTTTTAAAAGAACCAATCTTTTTGTCATTGATTATTTTCTTCTCTCTTTCTTGGTTTTCTGTGTCATTGATTTTTTACTTGGATTTTATTTCTTTTGCTTACTTTCAGTTTATTTTGCTGTTATTTTTTTCCTTACTTTTTAAAGTGGAAGCTGCATTTTTGGTAGGAGACCTTTTCTCTTTCCCACTAATATAGGTGTTTAGTGCTAGAAATTTCCTTCTAAGTACTAATTTAACTGCATTCCACAATTTTTATATGTTCTGGTTTTATTTGTATTCAGTTCTTCTCAGACCCATGGGTTTCTTAGAAGTGTATTGTTTCATTTTCATATATTGGGAATGAAAAAAAATGTGTTATTGATTTCTAATTTAATTCCATTGTTGTCAGAGAATATACCTTTATGGGGCTTTCCTGATGGCTCAACTAATAAAGAACCTGCTTACCAAGACATGGGTTCAATCCTTGGGTCAGGAAGATCCCTGGAGAAGGAAATGGTAACTTGCAGTACTCTTGGCTGGACCATTCCGTGAACAGAGGAGCTTTACAGGATACAATCCATGGGGTTGCAAAGAGTCAGACATGACTGAGCATATGCACAAACATTATATGATTTGAATCTACTAAATTTATCACAGCTTGCCTTTTGGTCCATAGTATGCACTTGTCTTTGTAAATGTATTCAACTGTTGTTCTATTTATGGTCAGTGGTCTGATTCAAATATTCTATATCTTTGCTCATTTTCCATCTACTTTCTTTATCAATGATTGAAAGGGAAGTGTTGAAATCTGTTTGTAATTGAGGATTTATGTTTTGGTTCTCTCAGATTTTCTTTTGTATATTTTAAAGCTCTACTATTGTTCCAGAAACAATTAGGATAATTACGACCTCTTGATGAAATGATCTGGTGTTATGATGACCGTTGCACGTGAAATGGCCCTCTGAAAGAAAGTGGAAGTGTTAGTTGCTCAGGCATGTCCTACTCTTTGCAACCCTGCGATCTGTCCGTGGGATTCTCCAGACACGAATACTAGAGTGGGTTATTATTCCCTTCTCCAGGGGATCTTCCCGATCCAGGGATTGAACCCAGGTCTCCTGCATTGCAGGCAGGTTCTTTACCATCTGAGCTACCAGGGAAGCCCAACCATTGCAAATGAAGTGACCCTCTATTATTTTGTTAGTATCCTGTTAGTGGAATTCCTTAGTATTCTCTTATTTTTAAAATTCTGATATCTACTTTGTCTGGTTTGATGTACTTTACCAATAATCCTGCCATTTTTATAATTTCTCCTCTCACTATGGGTTATGTTTTCCTGATTTTTATTCAGGCCTATTATTTATGAATTAAATACCAGTTGTGAACTTTTCTCTGTTGTGTTGTAGATAGTTTTGTGTTCTATAAATATGTTAATCTGTCGTTCTAGGACACGACTAAGTACCTTGGGAATAGTTTGACCCATGTGGATGGTGCTGTTAAGGTAGGCAGGACCAGAGCAGCATTTAGTCCAGTCTAATTTTTCCCCACTACTAAGGCAAAACCCTTCTGAGCATTCTAACCAGTGCTCGATGTATTATGAGGTTGTTTTTTGCTGTGCTTATGTGAGCTCTGGGTATTGTACCCTGTAATTTGGTGGGATGATTCTTTTTCTGGCCTCGAATTGTTTTCTTAAGCTGATCACAGGTCTGAGCTGAAGACTGCAGATCTCAGGAGCAATGCTTTCTCTCATCTGCTCCTTGTCCTTGCAGTTTTAGCCCCCTTGATCTTGTAGTACTTCAAGCTGTTTTCCTTATCGTAAGAGACCAGTATGGTCCAGTCGCATTTCTTCTACCTGCCTGGAGCTGCCAGAGTCTTCTGAGGCAGGGAGTTGGGGTGGTAGTTGGTGTCACCACTCTGTCCTGTCTCTCAGAGTTCATTGTTGTTCATTACTTAGTGTTTGAGCTCTTAAGACAGTGTTTTTTCACATGTAGTATCTATTTCAAGTATTATTTATGTACAGAGGTCAGTCCAGTCGCTGTTACTCCATCTTGGTCAGAAGTTGAAATATACTGACCATTCAGTTTGATTTTTGTTAAATGTTGTGTTGTAGTTTTCCCTTTGATTTTTCTGTCTGTTCTGCTTTCTGCTGTATTTGTGCTCATGCGTTCCCAGAGCCGTAGACTGTGTGTGGTTGGTGAGGTTGGGCTGGCTTTCCATCTGTCAGCCAGAGTCTTCCATGTTCCTGGCACTGTATCTGATATGTGAATAGAAAGGTGACTGAGACCAGTGGCCTAGTCTCACAAAGCTGTAGGCCAGTTACACAATGGAATCATGTTAACATCCAAATCTTACTTAAGTAGTGTTCATAATGTTCTCTGTAATGTGTGTCCTTTAAGAAAATAACTTTCTGAAAGATTGTATCTGAAGCAGAATATGAGCCCAGTATTCAGTTTCATGCTTTAACACTGAAGCAAATAGGAACCTGTACTGCTCATTTATAATTGGCTCCAGCTAAACGAGTTGAGTACTTAAGAGGAATTAAAAAAAAAAAAAGTGGGAAAGTATTTCCCTCAAATTAGGAAGAAAGTGTCCTACTTTTAGCATCGAGTTCTAATGTAACGTTTTCCTTTCCCTTTTTATTTCTGTCCTATATTTGAAGAACAGAAACGAATTTATTGAAGGTTTTTCCTTTAATTAGCTAAACAGGTTAGTCATCAGAGAAACTTGCAATGACTAAACCATGTTGTATCTGCAACAGAGAGATAAGTAGTCTAGCTACAGGCTGTGTGCTCAGTTGCTCAGTTTTGTCCGACTCTTTGCAACCCTGTAAACAGTAGCCCACTACTAGACTCCTCTGTCCATAGTATTTTCCAGGCAAGAACAAGGGAGTGGGTTGCCATTTCCTTCTCCTGGGGATCTTCCCAACCCAGGGATTGAACCCACATCTCCTGCATTTCAGGTGGATTCTTTATTGCTGCGCCACCTGGGAAGCCCAGCTACAGGTTGCTATTACTCTACTTTGGATATTTCCTTCCTGTATGTAGAGAGGGCCTTTGATACCAGTCTGGGATTGATATTAAGTTCATCAAGTAAGAATTGACATCGAGAAGAAAGATAGGTTGTGCCCATTGCTTGTTTTAAAGGTAAACGTTATAGACTATTCCAGCCCATTAAATATTAGGCAGTATTTTATTAGCGCTGATTTAAATTTAACTCTTTGTTCATGACTTTAGAGAGTCAGGGTACAGAGTAATAGGCAAAAACACTTTGTAACTTGAGTTCAGTGACAATAACAGTCATTCTCATAAGCTTTTAAGAAGTAACTAGGATTCTTTTCAATTTAAATGGAAAAAGTAAGGTATCATTTATATTATCATTTCCCCATATCATACCTGTAAGGAAATTTAGCTATAAATATTTTAAAGAAAAAATAATATGTATATTGTTTGCATACAATTTACAAAAGTGATTTTGGAAATAGAAAGTTAGGCAAAGTGGTATTAATCCATCTTGGGGAGAAAATAGCTAAATTGTAGACATTTTTTTGTGTGTGGCATTTTTCTAATTTTAAGAATATAGATTAATGGATAAATTAGTGCATGTTTATGTTTAACTTACTTATTAATAAAATGAAGTTTTGGTCTAGTGATTGTTTNTGGATGGCATCACTGACTCGATGGACGTGAGTCTGAGTGATCTCCGGGAGTTGGTGATGGACAGGGAGGGTTGGCGTGCTGCGATTCATGGGGTTGCAAAGAGTCGGACACGACTGAGCGACTGAACTGAACTGAATGGTATTATAGACACCGACACAGCATTTTTCAAACAATTTCTGGATAGAAAAAAGTTTTGTAGAAATGGAAGCTACTGTATCTTTTTAGCTATTTTAATGTTCTATTCTGTAGATTTTTCTAAATCATGTGCTTTCTTGTTAAAACAGTTGTGAAACAGGTGCATTAAGTCTTTGTGTAAGGTTTTACTTTGGGGTTTATTTTCTAAACCTCTCATGGTGAATGCCAGTAACATATTGTAAATATTTCATATTTTTAATCTGTTTAATCAAGAAATTACCTGGCTATGATTTTTCTCTAGAAGTTTTCAATAGAAGACTGTAACAGAGAATCTAAAATTTCCTTTTTTGACTGGGAAAGGAAACATTCATTTGTCATTCAACACATGTCTTTTTGAGTGTCTATCCTGTGTCAGACACAATTCTAGATGTTGTAGATGTAATGATGAAAGAAAATCTCCGTCCTCATGGATGTAGCTTACATTCCATGTGAGTAGGGGTTGTAAAATAATTAGACAAGTAAATGATAGTGTGGTAGATGATGAGATACATTAAAGAGAAAATAAAGCAGGTCATGGGGAGTCAGATCACACTGGGCCTTCTATGTAAAAACAAAAAAAATTTGTCTTTTAACCTGATTGAGAAGGGAGATGATTGGAGGATTTGAAAGAAAAATGAAACAAAACTTAATCTAGCCTGATTTTAATGCTATCAACCAAGCAGCCACAGTCAGATAACATTCCAGGAAGGCAAGGTGAGTAGCAGAAAGGGCAACTGCTTTAATCCAGGAGACAGCTGGTGATGGTTTGAGCAAGTGTAAGGCAGTGAGGCATGGTTAGAATGTGGACATATTTAGGAAGCAGGTCCACATCTTGAGAAAATAAGAAGTTTCAAAGGAATTTTCATGTCATTTGTCCAAAGCAAATAGTAATAAATTATGTCAACTGAGATAGGGAAGACTGAGAATTTCAAGAGTTACTATTTTCAAGCCATAGTAAGTATAATTTAGTGGGTAGTTTGAAATCCAGAGTAGAATCCTAATCTATAGACATTTGCTGATCCCAGTTAGAATGTGGGTCTAACTTAGACACAATACGTGCATGTGTGTGTGCTAAGTCTCTTCAGTCATGTCTGACTCTGTGACTCATGGACTGCAGCCTGCCAGGGTCCTTTTTCCAAGAGATTTTTCAGGCAAGAATACTGGAGTGGGGTGCCATGCCCTCCTCCAGGGTGTCTTCTCAACACAGAGATCGAACCTGAGTCTCTTATGTCTCCTGCATTAGCAGGCACGTTCTTTACCACTAGCACCTGCTGGGAAGCCCATATAAGATACCTAGAATGGTCAAATTCATAGAGTCAGAAACTACATTGGTAGATCCCAGGGTCTAAGGGGTAGAGGAGAGTGGGGAGGAGGAATGGGGAGTTAGTGTGTAATGAGGATAGACTTCAGTATAGGAAAGTGAAAAATTTGAGAGATGGATGATGGTGAGAATTACACAATGTGAATGTACTTAATGCCACTGAACTGTACAGTTAAATATGGTTAAAAAAAAAGAGTGAGGGTCTAAACAGAGTGATCTGAAAGTGAAGTGGGGGATTCACTATCATCAAATCAGTTCCTAGAAATGGCCTGGAGATATTTAGGGAGATTTCTTTTTATATCCATTTATCTTCAACTGCTCTGATGTGACAAGACTTTCTTTAGAGTTATTCCATAGCGTCCCAGGAACACGAGCCTCAATGAGTCTGTAATGTGCTCTAAGACCCTTTCACAAATGGCTGCTGAATTGCCTTCCCAGGGAGCCCTTTGGCAGGCTGCAGAGACCCAGGCTTGGGAAGAGGCTCTGCTCTCTTGCTACAGATTCTTATACCATGTAAGAATGTCTCATGAAAGTTCTGTTGCCAACTCTGCCCACAGCAGCCTGCAACCGGAAGTCCATGTGGGCAGCCACTGGCCTAGTATGATAATACATTGAGTGGCATTCTGACCCTTCCTGCATTAAAGCAACAATAAATACACCAATATTTTGCTCTCTTATTTTCCTTTTTCTGCTTTCTTATTTTGCTTTCAATGTTATGCTTTCTTATAAGAATGTATTTTATACTTTCTTTAGGACTTTTTCTATTAATATACAAATATTAATTTTTAAATGTTTGGTTTCACAAATATAAACTGGTTCTGGGTAAATGCAGGGGGAAAAAAGTTATTTTAAGAATTTGGGGATCCCAGAGGGAAACTGGTGAAGAGGAAGTTTACCGGGGAAAGTAAGCTGACTACTCCATCCTTGTGGACAGTGGCGCTAAGTTAAGCCTCTCGTAGGGTCATAGCTGAGATAAATGAACTCTAGTCATTTTCAGTTTGTTGTCTGCCTCCTCAAGAGTCTGAATCTCAGAGAAACAACATCTAATTCATGGGATCCACTGGTTGGGCCAGACCTACTCCCACCCATTGGGCACATGACTGACATTTGTATACAAAAATTCACTTTATGTAAAATGGTGTGATCAGGAGGAATAAAGGTAAATATCATGTGCCTACTATGAGGGATGTTTTGAATCAGAAAAGAAAAAAAAATTGTTGTTAAAAATATTATTGAAGGCCTTTTGAAAAAAATCACATAGTAAATCAGAAGAATAAGAATTCTACTTTCATCAATATGCATTCCAGAGGAAGTAAAGAATGAAGTATTCAAATCAAATTTTTAAAAAAATCAGAGTAAGGAAAGGCACCCAATACGAAGTGAAAAATCAAGAAAAAGCCAGAAAGAAAGAAAATTGGAAGAATTTATTGCTTTATCAATGAGGGGAGTTCCAATGGTTGAAAAAAAAAGACCAGAATAATTAGAGGGCATATTATAAAGTTGGAAGAATCCTATTATACTTAGCACACAGAGAGTTAATATTTTTAATAACCTCTACAAATCAATATGAAAAAGGTGAACACCCCAATAGAAATATGAGCAGAGAACTTTAACTGACATTTTACAAAGAAGAAATGTAAATGGCCAAAGAATATGTGAAAATGCATTCAATCTCCCTAGCATTCAAAGACATAAAATGAAAATAACAATGAGATGTCACTTTCATCTACTAAATTGTCAATGACATTAAAAATCATTATACCAAATATTGGGGTGACTATAATGAAAGGGAAGCTCCCTTGATAATGGTGAGAGATTTTCCTGAGCTGACTGTATAAGTTCATGCCTTTTCAACTGAGGTTTTAAGAGCAAAGATTTTTATTGTCAGTTTGTTGTTGCTAGATAGAAAACAAACCAACTCTGGTAGGCTTAAACAAAAGAAAGCATTGTTGGCAGGGTATTATGGTATCTCACAGGCTTCCCTGCTACCTCAGATGGTGAAGAAACTGCCTATAATATAGGAGACCTTGGTTCCATCCCTGGGTCAGGAAGATCCCCTGGAGAAGGGCATGGCTACCCACTCCAGTATTCTTGCCTGGAGAATCCCGTGGACAGAGGAGCCTGGTGGGCTGCAGTCCATGGGATGCCAGAGTCCGATACAACTGAGAGACTAACACTATGGTATCTTGTGGAATCTAAAACGGTGTCAAGCAGCCAGCCTTTGAAGATAGTATGAATCTGGTAGCTCTAGGAAAGTGATCAATAGTGGTNGCAGTCCATGGGATGCCAGAGTCCGATACAACTGAGAGACTAACACTATGGTATCTTGTGGAATCTAAAACGGTGTCAAGCAGCCAGCCTTTGAAGATAGTATGAATCTGGTAGCTCTAGGAAAGTGATCAATAGTGGTCTTGACAATTGGAAGAATCAAGGCAGTTCTCTGAATTTCTTTCTCTAGAACACTGCCAACGTCACACTACCCAGCCACGGCAAGGTGCTGATTAAATAAGTCTATCGCCTGGCAGTTTCCAGATTGCACTATAGGACCGTATATTGAAGACGTGTCATGTATGATGAAGTGTAGTTCTGGAGAGCTGAGCTAACTCACATGTCATTTTTATGTAAGCTGAAATAGAGAAGGGAAAAGGAAGGAATCCGGGAGAATGATCTGCAGTCCTGCCATTGATAGTAACTCACATCCGAGAACGAACTAGTTATCATTCATATGGTTCTTACTGTGTGTTGAAAATTATGCTAAATACTAGAAGTCAATGTAACCCATCTCTCATTATGGATAGTTTACTTTTTAAGAAAGTATGCGATACCAAATTATATGTTGACATCTTGCTGCTGCTGCTGCTGCTGCTAAGTCACTTCAGTCGTGTCCGACTCTGTGCAACCCCAGAGACGGCAGCCCACCAGGCTCCACCGTCCCTGGGATTCTCCAGGCAAGAACACTGGAGTGGGTTGCCATTTCCTTCTCCGATATCTTGCTAGTTCTGTTCATTAGATGTCTCCATGCATGGTTTTAGGTGTCATGTTTTTGTCATGGTTNGTCCCTGGGATTCTCCAGGCAAGAACACTGGAGTGGGTTGCCATTTCCTTCTCCGATATCTTGCTAGTTCTGTTCATTAGATGTCTCCATGCATGGTTTTAGGTGTCATGTTTTTGTCATGGTTCTGCACAATTTAACTTGCCATTTATATATAATATCTTATATATGCTTTATACATCACAGATTCTATGTTTGCATTTTTTTTTAAAGAAAAATAGTATTTGGAGTTTTACCTTTGCTTGCATATGTTAGAAAAATTTCAAGTTCATTCAATAAACTTTGAAATTCCTATTTATATAAAAATATAAATTACAAATAATTCTCTAATAAAGGAAGCCACTTGGTAGGGTTCAGTCTCTAGGCAACACATATTATTAGTCCAGTTTAAGTTACTTATTCAAATGTCTATATGGGTTAAGTCTACTATATATATTATATATATATCAACTTTTCATTAATGAAAGTTGTACTATATCTCAATTTTTAATGAGACATCAGTTCAGTTCAGTTCAGTCACTCAGTCGTGTCTGAGTCTTTTTGACCCCATGAATCTCAGCACGCCAGGCCTCCCTGTCCATCAC
>SJYV01020105.1:0-22042 GCA_006410875.1 Neotragus pygmaeus
GGTCATAACTTTTCTTCTAAGGAGTAAGCGTCTTTTAATTTCATGGCTGCAGTCACCATCTGCAGTGATCTTGTATATATGTATATATAACAAAGACATTTTCATACATCTACAGAGAAGAATTTCTGGGTTATGGGTGTGAGTGGCCCTAATTCAAACAGGTAGTGTCACAGGCTCTCCAAAATGGTAGCATCAGTCTATCTCCTATTAACAATGCATGAAGGTCCCCAAAGTCCCAGAAACACTGGGCATAACTGAGATCTCTAAAATGCTATACATGCCATTATTGATTTAATTTGCATTTCTCTCATCACTAGTGAGTTGGAGTATCTTTTCCAATACTTTGATAGCCTTTTGAGTTTCCTCCTCTTTAACTGCCTTTTCTAATCCTTTGCCCAAATTTTCTGCAAATAACACGTATCACTTTAAAAATAATCTCCTGCCTCCAGTGAAATCAGCTGAATAAGACAGGCATGAGAGGCAACTAGAAAACCCAAACATGAGAACAGATGGCAGTTAATCCATCTTCTGAAAATAGCAGTGACTCAGTAGTCGACAGAGAATCTGATAACTGCACAACAGTGATAGCAGGGACAGCAGCAACGGCTGATGTTATGTGAAACATATCCACTCCTGTGGTCCCTGGCTTGTAGTAGATGCTCATTAAACATGACTCCCCTCCCTTATCTTCTTGGATTACCACAACAAATCTATGAAAAGGAAAATTGTGTATTACTTTTAGTCCCCTTTAATGGAGAACAAAACTGCCTGGATGGATGCCCTGATAAGTGTGAGAAGCATGACTAAGGCAGGTGCTTCCAGCTCCTCCTTTCATTTCTACTAGGAGAGTAAGCTTGAAAGCCTGGACATAAGTGGAGGCTTCCATCTCCTCAGTTTACCAGCATGTGGCCTTAGGCAAGTCAAGCCACTTTTTGAACTTCAGTTTACCCCCATCAAATGAATAATGATGCATTTTCCTCAAGATGTTGCATTGAGGATTAAATGAATGATTTCCTGTGAGCCATGCAGAATAGTGCCTGACACCCAGTAAGTGCTTAGTGAATATTAGCACTTAGTGAACGTTGGCTTGTCTTTGGAGTATGGAGACTATACTAAACTGACACCATAAATGGTCTTTCATAAACACCCTCCAATTATAAGTTTTTAAGAATTTATTTTGAAGGATTAAAGGCAACATAGCATATGAACACTTTATATCTGAAATACTGCATTTCATTCTAAACACTTTTCATAATACACCTTTTTCCAATTTGGCTTTAAAAAATTATCTTGAGGAGGTAAAAAAATTATCTTGAATCCAGCTGCTACATCTACATATTTTGCTTGAAATTTTCTGGGGGGTTTCTTTTTTTTAGGTCTTGATATCTCTAGTAACACATTCAAGGATTGACTAGATAGAACTGTTGGAAAACAGGCCTCCATAAGGAGTAGGCTAGCACTTCTGTCCTCCTTGTACAAAGATATTCTTACTCATATTTCTATCCACTGAGGTAAGAAAGGATGTCAACTAAAGCAAAGCAACTAGTGGTAGCCGTGGCCTAAATAAAAGCAACCTACATTTTTCTCAGCTTTAAAATATAAAATAAAATTGAAGTGGGTAAAGCAGGGTAATCAAATCAAGCACATGTTACAAATACTAAGGTTAAGGGAACAGCAGCAATAGAATGAGAGCTCCTGGATTCTCATGTAAGTGGTCAGAACTCACTGAATTACAAAAATCAGCATCATGGTACAAGAAGAGCTAGTGTCTTAACAAGAGAGGATCTGATGGCTTATTATGTCTCTTCTATGGGACTCAAATTCCTTGTTGTAAGATGAAGCATAGGACAAAAATATCCCTTCTCTTCACATTTTCTTCCAGCCCTAAATTCTAGGACCTACATTAAACTTTTTTAAAATTTCCTACATATTTATAATGATACTACCTTTCCCAGCAGATATAACACTATGTTAGTGAAAGTAAAAGAGTTAGTTAGTCGTGTCCGACTCTTTGCAACCCCATGGACTGTAGTACACCAGGCTCCTCCGTCCATGGAATTCTCCAGGCAAGAATGCTGGAGTGGATTGCCATTCCCTTCTCCAGGAGATTTTTCCGACCCAGGGATTGAACCTGGATCTCCTGCATTGCAGGCAGATTCTTTACTATCTGGGCCACCACAAGTGGTTCAACTCTTCTCTCTCTGTAATTGGAATGCACACATAAGAATCCAGCTGCTACATCTAATTGGATGAGAGATGTTGCACTTGAAGAAAATGACCAGATACTCCTTCCAAAAGCACTGCCTTATCTATGCTTTTGCCAGACATGCTGCTGCTGCTAAGTCGCTTCAGTCGTGTCTGACTCTGTGCAACCCCATAGATGGCAGCCCACCAAGCTCCCTCATCTCTGGGATTCTCCAGGAAAGAACACTGGAGTGGGTTGCCATTTCCTTCTCCAACGCATGAAAGTGAGAAGTGAAAGTGAAGTCACTCAGTTGTGTCCGACTCTTAGCCACCTCATGGACTGCAGCCTACCAGACTCTTCCGTCCATGGGATTTTCCAGGCAAGAGTACTGGAGTGGGGTGCCATTGCCTTCTCCATGGCTCCCCTGCAAATGTAGGCTCAGAGATGTGAAGCTGCTTCTTTCTCCATGTGAATTTTCCCTTTTTCCCAAGATGGACCTGAAAAGGATAAAACACCCAGTATACCCAGAATTAACCATCACAAATATTGTGCATGCAATTGTCAAAAAGTGTCTAATACACACAGTCATATCCTGAAATCAATAAATGTGACCCTGGGAAATGCTCTGAGAGCTAGAACAAATGAGTACACATACTTCACCAAACTACACAGGGCCACTTCAACAGGTACCTCTCTGGGCTATCAGTCAAAGAAAATCACCAGGGAGAAAACAAACAACATTCAGTCATCAGTGACTTTGAGCTACATGGCTTGGCTCAAAGGTTGTGGTGGGGTGGGAGATGGAGTGAGAACAGATCACCTTAAAAACACCATTTTGCCACATGGGAAATTTTTATGTGGCTCCCCCCAAAATTTAACATCCATTTTGTGATGTTACACAAAATGAGGGGGATCTACTCATTGTTTAATTTTTTAAATATTCAGTTAGAACTGGATATAGAACAACAGATTGGTTCAAATTGGAAAAGGAGTACATCAAGGCTATATATTGTCACCTTGCTTATTTAGCTTATTTGCAGAGCACATTATACAAAATGCTGGGCTGGATGACTCACAAGCTAGAATCAAGATTGCCAAGAGAAATATCAACAACCTCAGATATGCAGATGATACCACTTTAATGGCAGAAAGTGAAGAGGAACTGAAGAGCCTCTTGATGAAGGTAAAAGAGGAGAGTGAAAAAGCTGGTTTAAAACTCAACATTCAAAAAACAAAGATCATGGCATCTGGTCATTGGATGGACTGGTGCTGAAGCTGAAGCTCAAATATTTTGGCCACCTGATGCAAAGAACTGATTCCTTAGAAAAGACCCGAATGCTGGGAAAGACTGAGGGCAAAAGAAGAAGGGGGCAATAGAGGATGAGATGGCTGGATGGCAACACCGGCTCAATGAGTTTGAGCAAACTCCAGAGAAAGTGAAGGACATGGAAGCCTGGCAGGCCACAGTTCATGGGGTCACAGAGTAGGACATGACTTAGGGACTGAACAACAACAAAATTTTATAAGAGATAGGAAATAAAATATGTATAAAAGAGGCATTTTCACATGCCCCTCATCTCACAGACGGCCATCAAGTATTCTAATAAGGGAAACAGGGAATCACCTGAGAACTGATCTAAAGTCAGTTGTGCTATAATGCTTCTTTGAAAACAAAAATTTGTTTCAATGCAATTGATATACTAGGGAACCATTAGAGCATAATGCAAATTTTGTGTTTGCTTGTGAACAATTTCAACCATGAGAAACACTAGGCGACTGCAGAAAACCACACACAGCTGAACCCAAGCACCCTCACAAGCATGCATGTACCTCCAACACCCACCAGCTACCTGGCTCACCCGGTGATAACATACCACCCAGCCACATCTGCTGTTACAATTTCCTTTCAGTTTCCAAACAACCCTCCTTCACTACTCACAATAACTTACAAGCTGCAACCTTTCCAACACCCACTTCCACAAGTAAACTTAAAAACAAGTGATTTTATATTTCTCATTCATTTAGTTTCTTGGGGAGTACCTACGATGATCAGTCTTTCCTCCTTATCACCATTCTTCCTGTAACCCAGTTCCTTGTTCCCTACAGCCTTCAACAGCAGACACCAGAATTTTTTGGTTTTTTTTTTTTTTTTGGTTTGTTCCCCTGCTCCACCTCTCAGTGGAAAAAGAGCTGTTTTCTATAGGAAAGGAAAATACCTGCACTACTATTAATGTGGACAAAGTATATAAACTCTCACTGCAGACATACTCTCAAAGCCCCCAGGTCTTGTTCTTGTTTTCCAACAGAGTGGATCTGTCGATACAGACCTGCCAACCATCTCCCCAGAATTAAACGATGCCCTAAATTTCTTCCTTTATGGTGAAGTACTGGGGAGAATATGGGGAGTGAAGGGCAGCAAAGGCAGTTTCATCTCCATTTATTTACTGATGGCAGTCAAGGGTGTGGCTGGAACTTAGTATAAATCAATGGCAATCAAAGAGGCAGATTTTCTTAGACTTTATGTGAGGCATAGAGGAAAAGCCAGTTTGTGTGTGGATGAGTAACATGTATGTGCACTAGGCATATATGTATTTCTTGCCCTGTTCTAATCTGCTTTAGGGCAACTTCAAGGACACATGTTACATACTATACTAGATATACATGCAAAATAATAAAAATGAAGCCAAGGAGCATGTGTGTGTATATATATATATCATATATATATATATAATATATATATAAATACACACATATGTATATGTAAGTCATAATTCAAACTCTAATTAAAGAGAATCTGTGTAATGTGTAATCTTGGTTGCATAATAATGAGGAAAGAAGTCAAAATGAAACCCAGGAGAAACAGATTAGGTGAAGGAAAATCAGGCAATGAAGCCCTAATCCTGGGTTCAAATACCAGTTCTGCCATTTACTTCTGGGCAAGTAATTTCTACTTTTCAAGTTTCAATTCCTCACAGATAAAAGTGAGAATACTTCCCACCTAGAGTGTTATTTTCCAGATTAAACGACAATGTTCCTACGGTCACAAGGGGATCACAACTTCTGCACCAGAGCTATGGTTTTACACCGTGTTCAGAAATTCAGATGGTTGGGCATCCCAGAGTTCTCAGCACTCTGGGTCCGAAGGACAGAATATGGGCACACACCCATGACCCCAGACCCAAGCAGCAGGGGGACAGAGACGAGCTGGCCTCAAAGGAGTGAGAGAACTGAGAAACACCAGGGGTCTGTAACCTGATTTCCAATCGCTCCAGGTTGGAAGAACCTTTAGGATAGCAGTTTCCAAAATGGGACCAGCAGAATCCACATCATCTAGAAACATGGCAGAAATACAAATTATCAGGCCTTATTTCATACATTCTGAATCAGGAAGTCTGAGTGTCCGGGTTGGCAACTCAAATTTGAGAACCAAAGCCTTAAGAGATAAGAGTTTTGCTTCATTAAGTTCAAGAATTTGTATAATATCTGTTTCAAGTCAGAGTTTTGAAAAGAATAAAAAAAGAATATCAGTATCTCTCTGGCCCTGCTCTACAAGTTAGTAATGAATTCACACACCCTCTGGCTATTCTGGCCACCCAGCAATGCTTGCTGCCACCTCAGACCATTAGAGATATGGTCAATTCCTGATACAATCAAAAATGTCACAAACATGCTGATCAAATCGCATGGGGGTATTTGTGGACAGAAAGCAATGGAGGGTGTAATCCTCTTAGAGTGAAAGGAGTGTGGAAAAAGAAAAAAATCACCTCTTGGAGTGTGTAAATAAGGCCCACAGTGGAAGGATGACGTGAAGATGAATCCTTTTACATATCCAGCATCAACTACTTATTTCTGCTTGTCTTCATGCCTGCCAGTGTCTGAAATTGGGGCTACATACTCAAACAGGGCAAACTACTTTACCTGGTGACCTTCTCCCCAACCTCCTTCCCTACACTTAACTCCAGAATTGCCAGAGTTTGAATTTATGAAGCTCTTGAAACATCTAGGTCCCTTGATTTTCTTCCTTTTCATTTATTTGCTTGTTTATCTTATTGCATTAGCACCAGTTTTCTGAGAGATAGATGGGAGAAAATGGAGAAAGAAAAAAAAAAGTGGGCAAAATAGGCTTGGTGAAGAAGAGCTACAATTACAATGGAAGCTAAAATACAGGATTTGTGATTAATGGGCAGATTTCATTATCTTGGACTGTTCTATAAGGAGTGCTGTCTCCAGTTACCAACCTGGAAAGAAAATCCATAGTAACTACAAATTGCAATGCCTAAGAGTTCCTATTGTATGCTAATGTTGCACCAAAGCTAAGCTCACTCTATATTCACCGGCAGAAGGCTGTACCTCCTGCAAGGTGTTAAGATGATTGTAAAAGTCACAACAATCAATTAAAACTGCAATTATCAAACAGAATATAAAACACACTGAAAAATACCTATGGCACAGACTTACTGACTTATGTATAAACTCATTCAACAGCAAGCAGCATTTCTAATTTTTTCCACCATAATCTTTATGAGTTTTAGAAATTAAGTAATTCTTATAATCACAGAGGAATACTCCTGTTACACATAAAACCAAGCAAATGGATATACATTGTGTCTAATAACAATATAAAAGTTTCCAAAGGATATTCTGGGTTATAATATTTGTCCTATTCCCTTTAGAATAGTTAGACTATCACTCTAAACTCTCCCCAGAGATACATGTTATCTCAATTTTGACAGAACTATCACATAAAAGGAATCATATGTCATGGAACATTGTAATGAGAATGAACATTGGGACTCATCTAATTCAACCCTTTCTCATTTTATGAGCAAAGATACTGAGACTCAGGAGGTTTAATATTTGCCCAGGATCACACAGCTTGCCAGTGGCTTAGTGAGAATTTGCACTTCCCCCTTGACTCTCATATATTGTTCTTTCCACTGTATCATTCTGCCCCTAGCCTTCAGGTAGAGCTAACCAAGGACCTGGCTGCACCAGAAGGTCAGAGAATAGAAGCCCCTGATCAGAGATTTCCCACTACATACTTCTCTCTATGTCTATGTTTGGCTGAAATCTAATCATCACACGCTTAAACCATGTACACTTCTTCAGGTGGTGACCCACAGATCTGCCTTGAGCATACTCTTAGGACAAGACATTTTTCTTTCAGGGGCTTGTACTAGCCTTGTAGGGATGCTGCAAGTAAGAAGCTCTCTACTAATTAGAAAAATAAAAATAAAGTATGATTCCTAGGATTCAAAGAGTCAGATACAGATTTTAAGATATTCAAACTCACAAAAGATGAGATACAAGTATTTATAAGATATTTAATTCCTCGGTGACTGCCTTCCAGGACCAAATGGCATGAAAGTCAGTTAATCTGTAAATGTTCCATATGCAACAGACTCGCCAATAATCTATTTTTCTAAGGGCTCTGCTGTTCAAAACCCTACAGTGTCTCCCTCACACAGAATAAAAACTAAAGTTCTTAGATTGCACAGTAGGTTTTTTAATAATCTGTTTAACACCATTTAAATAATATTAATTACTTGCTTTTATAAAACCCATGCTGTATTAACTACCTATTACTGTGAAACAAATTAGCCCAAAACGTAATGGCTTAGAACAACAATAAATGCCCACAGAGATTCTGTGGGCCGGGAATCTGAGAGCAGCTTTCCTGGCTGCTTCTACTTCAGGGTCTGCCCTGAGGCTGCAGTCACCCGAAAGCTTGACTAGAAGTGGAAGATCTGCTGCCAAGATCGCTTTTCCCATAGCCTTGCCGCGGGCACCTCCCCAAAGAAATGCTAGTCTCTTAGGGCATGGCAGCTATTTCCCTTCAAAAACAGGGACTGAGGAAAGCCAGCTTCAAGCTACAGGGTCTGCTTTGACCTAGCCTCAAAATCAGACACCATCATCTCTGTAATATCCGACTGGTAACACAGGCCAGCCCAATCCCATGTGGTAGGGGACTATACAAAGGTGTCAATACCAGTAGGTGGGATTGTAGGAGGGCTATTGGAGGCTAGCTACTGTACACACCATACCAGCCACCACACTCTGCCATTCTGCCACACGGCTGGCCTCTCCGCCTCCTGCTCATATTAAAATGGTTAGGAAAAAAAGCACATGATCTAGAGTTAGTGAAACTGGGTTCAGTCAGTCAAAGCCTAGAGTCTGATTATGAGCAAACCTCTTAGTTTTACCTCCTATATCTATAACAGAAATACTATAATTTCTACTGAAAAAAGTAAGTGTGTTTACTAAAGTTCTTCTGTGGGTCACCACCTGAAGTTCAGCACAGAAAACTACTTTGTAGACTGCAGATAAGCAAAATTGTTTCTCAGCCACCACTTTCCTTCTAGGCCTGCCTGTACACCACTGTTTCTTAAACCTTCTCCTCTCCATTGAAAGTCCCAGTGTCCTCTTCTCGGTTCTGACAGCACCATATGTATTCCTACACAGTCTTCTCACATTGTGCATTTATTATAAGTATTTGTTTAAATGAAATTCACTCCTACTATCTTATATATTTCTTTAGGTAAGAATCTCTCATATCACTGTCTATTACAAAATAGTCAATAAATGTTTGATTAATCAAACTAGCATGGCTTTATCCTTTAATTACCATCCAAAGAGACAGGAAGGTCTTTCTGCACACACAGTCCATGGGATACACATGATGGAACAGAGAAAGGTTAATTTTAGTTCTAGACAGTCAGCGCATCTTGACGCCTATGATGGAGAAAATAGTTTGGAACTTTGGAACATGTCTCAGATATCAAAAGCTGAGCTCCTAGGATAAATGATGATTTTTGGAGAACTGGGGAATACATAGCCAGCCAGTTTATCCCTCCACTGACAGAGGAAAGTCAGAGGAGTTTTGAGATAAGAGTGCAACAGGCAGAATTCTAAAGATGTACCTCCCCTGACATTTCCTGTTCCTGGCTACTAATCCAGTCATTAATCTTGGTATTGCTTTTTAAGGACTTCACAGATGATATTAAGGTTAATCATAAGCTGACCTTAAGACAGAGGTATTATCTGGGTGGGTCCAATGTAATTACCTCAGTCAGAGAAGTCAGGGAGAGGCACAGGAAAAGGAAGGCAGAAAAGATGCTGCTGCTGCTGCTAAGTCGCTTCAGTCATGTCCGACTCTGTGCGACCCCACAGACGGCAGCCCATTGGGCTCCCCCGTCCCTGGGATTCTCCAGGCAAGAACACTGGAGTGGGTTGCCATTTCCTTCTCCAATGCGTGAAAGTGAAAAGTGAAAGTGAAGTCGCTCAGTCGTGTCTGACTCTTCGCGACCCCATGGACTGCAGCCTACCAGGCTCCTCCTTCCATGGGAGTTTCCAGGCAAGAGTACTGGAGTGGGGTGCCATTGCCTTCTCCGCAGAAAAGATGAGAAAGGAGGAAAGGTCAGAGAGATTCAAAATGTGAGGACTCAGCCCACCATTGCTGCCTTTGAAGACAGAAGAAGGGAGCCATGATCCAAGGAAAGCACAGCCCCCAGTTGACATGCAGCAAAGAAATGCGGGTCTTGGGCATACAAAGGCAAGAAACCAGGAACTTCTAACACCCAAGTAAGCCTGAAGTGAACCTTGATTTCGGTCTTATAAAACCCAAGTCTGTGAAGTCAGTTAAGTCACCCCGGACTCCTAACACAGCACTGTGAGATAATAAAATGCATGGTATTTGAGCTGCTAAATGTCCAGTAATTTGTTATGGCAGCAATGGAAAACTAATGCAAAGAGTAAGAGGGTTTCTGAAAAGAAAACAGAGCCTTCTCTCCCTATCTGCACTTTGAACCAAGTCTATATGGATGGGGGATAAAGAAAAAGAAACCTCAGGTGAGTTCAGAAGCTGAGAGAAGCTTAGCACGTTAACAGGATCCGGAAGGATGAAAGAGCCGGAAGCACACGGAGAGCAGGGACATGCACGGGGGCCACCATACAGGCCTGTGCTTTCTAGCGAGGTGAGGGAGAAAACCAAGAATTTCCCCCAAAGTATCAGAGAGGAAGGCCTGAGGTATCAGCAGGATCTGGGGGCTGGAAGGCAGAATGAAAACTTTCAGCTGTGCACTCAGTAGAACCAAAGATGGCTGGAAACCCTACATCTAAATGGAAGTGTCACAGATCTCAGAATAACACCTAATCCCAAGAAACTTACCCTGAGGGAGAAGCAAAGTAGAAAGCAGAAGGAAAGAAACCCAAAATCAACTGAGTGTTTGCTCAAACTAGAGAATGAGGGGAAGTGTCTGGAAGTTTCTGAATTTACCATTAAGTTGGTAAGATTTCATTTTCAGCCAAAAGAGAAAAATGGAGGCTCAAGAGGTAAGAAAATTTGGTTATAAACAAAGTTTTATTTTGTATATATACCAAGTCTGTGACTGATGATAATTGCCAGAGACAGATGCCATTTATCAAAATTATTATCTTCCAAAAGCCATACTTCACATTCATCCTATAATTTAATATCCATAATAACCCTCCAAGCCTTGCACGGCTATCATCTCTATTTCATAAGTAGAGAAACCAAGACTAAGAGACACGAAGAAAATAGTCCAGAACGTGAAAACTGGCAAATGGTAAATTCCAGATTCAAATATCTACCTACCTAGTATTTCCTCTTTGAATTCCTTTCAGTGAGTGTGCAGAAGGGATGCTACTATTTATGAAAGCATTTATAAATTCATCTGTGATTATACTACCTATAAGACGACTTTTATGAATTCTTTGGTATCTCAATATAGCAAAAGCATAATGTTAACTTATCTTGAAAGCACAGAAGTGCCAAGCAGCTCTAAATGGCTTTTGTGGATCATTTAAAAATTATGATTTTCTCCTTTTTGTAGATGAGAAAAGCGAGGCCCTAACTTGTCTGAGTGCACAGAGTAAGAGGCAGGGCTGAGACCTGAACCCAGGCACTTTGACTCCAGTCTTCGCGTTTAGCCATGGGCTGCACAGCATTCCTACCTTTAGTCACCCTTAAGACCTAGAAGTCAACAAGAAATGCTGCACTGGCCCAGAAGAGAGATTCTGGAAGCAACATGGAGGGGTGTTTATAGAAGAGCATTGTTACACTCTATGACTACGCTTATTAAGGTTTAGCTGTCCCTGAAGTGATTGATATATCTTGCTTTTCTTAACCTACTTCATTGCTTTGATGTTTAAGAGACACCATCAATTCAATAATAGCTACTGAGGTTATAAGCAAACACATTTATTATAAGTCCTATTCAAAGTTCAGAAATATTAAGAGTGTCAATAATAAGGATGCGTATTTATATTCTTCAGCTTGTAGCACCTCCTGAAAAAACAAATTCAAGTTCATTTATCCAATACTTTCTAAAAGCCAAGACTATGGAGTCAGAGATAAATGACACAGTCCTGGTCTCACTGGACTCACAGGGACACTTTAGCCAACAGCATATGACACTAAGTCAGAAAACTGGAGAAGCAACTAGCTGGAAGGGGACGGGCTATGAGGAAAAGCTTTCTGGAAGAAGCCATGCTATCAGAATTCAATTTGTAAGGATCTGAGAGCAAAGAGGTGGCCAAGATTTTAAAAAGAAGAGGTTATGACTTATTTAAAGGGCTGTAAACACAGTTGAAAAACTTATTTCACTGACCTCTACTGAACTAACTCCTGAATTAACACTCTCCATTCTCTCTGAAAGACATCTTGACACTCAAGCCAGATACTAATGGATTCTCTCCAGTGGGCCAGGGCACTTGATGTCTCACCCAGGTGAGGGAAATGTTTGCCAAGAGTCACTTGTATTGGTTCCCAACATGTGTATGCCAGTTGTGTTTGGCTTTATAATTAAATTAATTTAACATTATATTATTTAATTAAATATCATATAAGTCAATGAAATAGGAGTGTGAAAAAAAACAGTTACTGTTTCTAAGAAAACTACGTTGAATCCTTCAAAACGACTCAAAAAGACTAGCTGCCAAAAAGTTACTGTCAAATTACAAGTGAGTGAGATGGCTATAAGAGACTGGAAAATATAACAACCTAGAAGATTCTGGTCTTTTATTCACTCTACTTGAAAGGAACTCAATTGAAATCATGAGACATATTATGGGTGTGGTTACACAAGAAAACTGATGAGGTACTTTGACAATCAGAATCACATTCAAGGCAAAGGCTTCGGCCCTATATCAAAAGATTGCTGAAGAAATGTGAACACATGTTTTCAGTTAAAATAAAAAATTTTAATGTATCATTTTTAGGTCTCTATTTTAACCAACATTTGTATTGAAAATTATGTCTCAGATCAGAAGGTTTCCAATGTAATTTAAGAAGACTGAAGCCAGGATAATAAATAGGCAAGTATCAACAGATGAGGCTAGAGAAGTTGGCAATATAACCGCAAGCTCTGTGCACATGCAAGAACATGTAGCTCCACATAGAGAACACAGAAGAGGCACTGGTGTGACAAGATTCCCGGTTGAGGAAGATCACATGGGAAACATGGAGAATGCTTTGGAGAATCAAGACTAGATGCTGTTGAAGTCAATCTGTGAAGAAATGAAGCTTTAACTGAGGCTGGTATAGTGAGAGGAACAAAATTTGCAGTCAGTGCATGAGGTAAAGTACCTGGTGAGCTGGTACCACAGAGGTGAAGTGGTATGGCACTGGGAGCTGTCATGCAATCTTATGGGCAATACCTGGCACAGAGGACTCGAACTCTACATATTTACAACTTTAAAGAGGACTCTTTTGCAGGTTTTAAGCAAATCCTAATGCTTCACCATTTTATTGATTACATCACATGGCCCCATTGAGAAGTGTCTATCTAAGCTGAAATTCTCACTTTTTTCAGTCCATCCTTACAGAGCAGTCCTGCTCTATCCTTGATTTACTTGGTCTTGCTCAGGTTGACTCAAACTCTAATGAGAAGGTTTAGGTAAGAAACCTAAATTAAATATCCTTACAATGGGAACTCCACAGCTAGTTCTTTATAAAGTCATGGATGAGATCACTGCAGCATCCATACAGAGTAATGGATATGACAAGGCTTCTCTTCCTTTACTAACAGATCTAGTCATAAGAAAATAACAGTAAGCCACATGTCTGTCTCATTGGATAATTACTGAATGATGCCAAACTACAAATAAAGCTACACAGAAATCTAACATTTAGATAGAAGTAAAACAATAAAATAGGTAATAGTAAATGTAATCCATGTTAAGAAAACAATGTAAGTAATTTTAAAGCAACCTCTTCAGTGCCACCTATATACATACGTGATCACTCAATAAACAGAAAGGCAAAGTGACAAAAACTGCACATGAAATGATATTTTCACTTTATAATAAAATAAATTTACAAGGTAGCTGATAATAAAGTGGCTTCATATATATTTCATTCATAATTTACTTCCTATGATAAAGACATTATCATATCATATATGAAAAAATAGACTCTATAAAGTATATAATATTTTCTAAACTTATTCTTCAAAACATCAGCAGTGTTATTTTTCTAAATCCTTAAAAAAAATGGTAAGTTGAAGGGTGGCATGTTATGAACATGCAGAGGGCATATAACAGAAAATCAATGCTCAGTAAAAGCATCCAGATTGTGTTATTACCAACTCCTCTGTGCTTGTATTTACAGCACAGAACCACAATAAATACATCCTGGAAATACTACAGAAAGAACATTAAGATATTTAAAAATGGTCACATTAGACTTTCATCAGAAGTCTAAACCCCACAGACTAGGGAATGCACATAAGACTATCAGGAGATTTTTCAGCACAAATTTTGCAGGCCAGAAAAGAGTGGCACAATGTAACTAAAGTACTACAAGAAGAAAACTTCCAACTAAGAACATTCTACCCAGAGCAAATTCATTATTCAGAACTGAAAAATTTTCAGACAAGCAAAAACTAAAGGAGTTCATCAACACTAAACTGACATTACAAAAACCTTAAGTTAAAAGGACTCAAGTTGAAAAGAGCTAATTAGTAACAAGATTACATATGAAAGAATAAATCTCACTGAAAAAGTAAATATACAGTCAAGATAATGATTAATTACTTATAAAGCTAATGTAAAGGTTAACAGATAAAACCAGTAAAAGTAACTATGATCATAATAATTAGTTATGGAAAGATGTGTATAAGAGACAGGGTATNAAATCTCACTGAAAAAGTAAATATACAGTCAAGATAATGTTTAATTACTTATAAAGCTAATGTAAAGGTTAACAGATAAAACCAGTAAAAGTAACTATGATTATAATAATTAGTTATGGAATACACAAAATAAACGTAAAATATGACATCAAAAATTTAAAATATGTAGGGGGTGGTGAGTAAAAATCTTGGGTTTATAAAAACACTTAAGTTGGTATCAATGTAAAATAGACTGTATAAGTAAAATTTGTTATATGTAACCCTCATATGGCAAAAACCTATAGTAAACAGACAAAAGATAAAGAGAAGTAAACAAATATAAACATAACCATTAAAGAAAGTCAAATGACAAAAGAGGGAAGAAAAGAAAAAGGAACAGATATGTTCACTTCAGCAGCACCTATACTAAAACTGGAACCATACAGAGAAGATTAGCTTGGCCCCATGCAAGGATGACAGGCAAATTTGTGAAGCATTGCATATTTTTAACAAAGAGATAGAAGATTTAATGAAGAAACAAACATGGATAAAGAATACAATAAATGGAAAGAAAAATACACTAGAAGGGATCAATAGCTGAATAACTGAGGCAGAAGAATGAATAAGCAAAAGGGAACACATAATGCTGGAAATCACTGCCATGGAACAGAAGAAATAAGAATATAAAGAAAGAGAACCGGTCTCAGAGACCGCGGCTGCTGCTGCTGCTGCTGCTAAGTCGCTTCAGACGTGTCCCACTCTGTGTGACCCCATAGACGGCAGCCGGCCAGGCTACGCCATCCCTGAGATTCTCCAGGCGAGAACACTGGCATGGGTTGCCATTTCCTTCTCCAATGCATGAAAGTGAAAAGTGAAAGTGAAGTCGCTCAGTCGTGTCCGACTCTTAGCGACCCCATGGACTGCAGCCCACCAGGCTCCTCCATCCATGGGATTTTCCAGGCAAGAGTACTGGAGTGGGTTGCCATTGCCTTCTCCGCAGAGACCGCTGGGACAACACTAAACACATGTGTGTTAGTATTATAGGGGTATGAGAAACAGAAGAGACAGAGAAAGAGCATTAGAAAGTATTTCAAGAGATCAGAACTGAAAACTTTCCTGAGAAAGGAAATACTCACTTGAGTGCAGGAAGTGCAGAGTCCTATACAAGATAAACCTAGGGGAAAAGCAACAAACAACATACAAGGAACCCCCCCCCCCCATCCCTCCTCGCTGCCCCTGTAAGGTTATCAGCTGATCTGTCAGCAGAAACTCTGCAGGCCAGAAGGAGTGGCATGACATCTTTAAAGTGATGAAAGGGAAACACTTACAACCAAGAATATTCTACCCAGCAAGATTCTCATGCAGATTTGAAAGAGAAATCAAAAGTTTTAAAGACAAGCAAAAGCTAAGAGAATTTAGCATCAGAAAACCAGCATGACAACAAATCCTAAAGGAACTTATCTAGGTGGAAAAGAAAAGACGACAAATAGACTCAAGAAAATTATGAACTGGGAAACTCACCAGCAAAGGAAAACATAAAGGTAGGAATCATCCCTACACAAATTTGATATCAAAACCGGCAAACAGGAGAAGAGGAGAGCACCAATGCAGGATACTGGAACAGCACTTGAAATAAAAAGACCAGCAAACTAAAACAACTTTGTCTGTATATAGACTGCTCTATAAAATCTTTTGGGAACCAAAAGCCAACAATCTATAATAGATACAGACACAAAAAGAGAAGAAGTCATCCAAAACCTCCACTAAAGATAGATATCAAATCACAAAAGATGAGAAGAAAAGAGGAAAGGAAGGAAAAAGCCATTCAAAAAATCCACAATAATTAAGAAAATGGCAATAAGCATATAAATAATGCTCCAACCGAAAAAAAGAAAAAAACAAAACATGGACTGACTGGCTGAATAGTTAGAAAAATGAGGCCGATATGCATGATGTCTACAACAGACCCACTTCAGATCTAGGAACACATACAGACTGAAAGCGAGGGAACAGAAAAAAGTATTCCATGCAAATAGAAATTTTTAAAAAGTTAGGAGTATTACTCATATTAGAACAAACAAACTTCATAATAAGAATGTTACAGGAGACAAAGATGGGCACTACATAATAATCAGCGTAGTCAATGAAGCAGAAGTAGATGTATTTTGGGAATCTCCTTGCTTTTGCTATGATCCAGCATGTGTTGGAAATTTGATCTCTGGTTCCTCTGCCTTTTCAAAATCTAGCTTGTACATGTGGAAGTTACCAGTTCACATACTGCTAAAGGCCTGAAGGATTTTGAGCATAATCTTGCTAGGATGTGAAATGAATGTAATTGTATGGTAATTTGAACATTCTTTGGTATTGCCTTTCTTTGGGATTGGAATGAAAACTGACATTTTCCAGTCCTGTGGCCACTGCTGAGTTTTCCAAATTGCGGGCATAATGAGTGCAGCACTCTAACAGCATCAGTTCAGTTCAGTTGCTCAGTTACATCCAACTCTTTGTGACACCATGGATGGCAGCATGCCAGTCTTCCCTGTCCATCACCAACTCCCAGAGCTTACTCAAACTCATGCCCATCAGGTCAGTGATGCTATCCAACCATCTCAGCCTCTGTTGTCCCCTTCTCCTGTCTTCAATCTTTCCCAGCATCAGGATCTTTTCCAATGAGTCAGTTCTTCATATCAGGTGGTCAGAGTACTGGAGCTTCAGTTTCAGCATCAGTCCTTCCAATGAATATTCAGGACTGATTTTCTTTAGGATTGACTGGTTTGATCTCCTTGCAATCCAAGCGACTCTCAAGAGTCTTCTCCAACACCACAGTTCAAAAGCATCAATTCTTCAGTGCTCAGCTTTCCTGTGATCCAGCTCTCACATCCATATATGACTCTTGGAAAAACCATAGCGTTGACTGTACGGACCTTTGTCAAAAAAATGTCTTTGCTTTTTAATATGCTGTCTAGGATTGTCACAGCTTTTCTTCTAAGGAGCAAGCATCTTTTAATTTCATGGTTGCAGTCACCATTTGCAGTGATTTTGGAGCCCATGAAAAAAAAGTCCGTTACAGTTTCCAGCATTTCCCCATCTATCTGCCATGAAGTGATGGAACCAAATGCCTTGATCTTTGAATGTTTTGAGTGATCTTTGATCATTTTTTGAATGCTGAGTTTTAAGCCAGCTTTTTCACTCTCCTGTATCACTTTCATCAAGAGGCTCTTTAGTTCCTGTTTGCTTTCTGCCATAGGGGTGGTGTTATCTGCATATCTGAGGTTATTGATATTTCTCCCAGAAATCTTGATTCCAGCTGTGCTTCATCTAGCCCAGCATTATATATGATATACTCTGCATAGAAGTTAAATAAGCAGGGTAACAATATACAGCCTTGCTGTAGTCCTTTCCTAATTTGGAAACAGTTCATTGTTCCATGTCTGCTTCTAACTGTTGCTGCTTGACCTGCATACAGATTTCTCAGGAGGCAAGGTAGTCTGGTATTCCCATCTCTTTAAGAATTTTCCACAGTTTGCTGTGATCCACACAGTAAAGGCTTTGGCATAGTCAGCAAAGCAGAAGTAGATGTTTTTCTGGAACTCTCTTGCTTTTGTTGATGCTCCAACAGATGTTGGCAATTTGATCTCAGATTTCTCTGCCTTTTCTAAATCCAGCTTGAACATCTGGAAGTTCTCGGTTCACGTACTGTTGAAGCTTCGCTTGGAGAATTTTGAGCATTACTTCACTAGCGTGTGAGATGAGTGCAATTGTGTGGCAGTTGAATGTCCTTTGGCATTGCCTTTCTTTGGGATTGGAATGAAAACTGACCTTTTCTAGTCCTGTAGCCGTGGCTGAGTTTTCCAAATTTCCAAATATGCTGGCATACTGAGTGCAGGCCTTTAACAACATCATTCTTTAGGATTTAAATAGCTCAGCTGTAGTTTCATTACCTTCACTAGCGCTGTTTGTAGTAACACTTTCTAAGGCCCACTTGACTTCATACTCCAGGATGTCTGGTTCTAAGTGAGTGACAACACCATCTTGGTTATCTGGATCATTAAGAACTTTATAGTATAGTTCTTCTGTGTGTTCCTACCACTTATTCTTAATCTCTTCTGTGCCCGTTAGGTCTTTGCCATTTTTATTCTTTATTGTGCCTATTTTGCATTGTTCACTTAAGAAGACTTCCTCATCTCTCTTTGCTATTCTCTAGAACTCTGCATTCAGCCAGGTATATCTTCCCCTTTCNTTCTGTGCCCGTTAGGTCTTTGCCATTTTTATTCTTTATTGTGCCTATCTTTGCATCAATGTTTCCTTGATATCTCCAATTTTCTTAAAGAGATCTCGTCTTTCCCATTTTATTGTTTTCCTCTATTTCTTTGCATTGTTCACTTAAGAAGACTTCCTCATCTCTCTTTGCTATTCTCTGGAACTCTGCATTCAGCTGGGTATATCTTCCCCTTTCTCTTCTGCCTTTTTTTTTTTTTTCTCAGCTATTTCTAAGGCCTCCTCAGACAACCAATTTGTCTTCTAGTATTTCTTTTTCTTGAGGATGGTTTTGGTCACTGCCTCCTATACACAGTTATAAACCTTCACCCATATTTCTTTAGAGAAGGCAATGGCAACCCACTCTAGTACTCTCCAGTACTGCATCCTGATAGGCTGCAGTCCATGGAGTCTTGAAGAGTTGGACACAACTGAGCAACTTCACTTTCACTGTTCACTTTCATCCACTAGCAAAGGAAATAGCAACCCACTCCAGTGTTCTTGCCTGGAGAATTCCAGGGACGGTGGAGCCTGGTGAGCTTCCATCTATGGGGTCGCACAGAGTCGGACACAACTGAAGCGACAGCAGCAGCAGCAGCATATTTCTTCAGGCACACTGTCTACCAGATCTAGTCCCTTGAATCTATTTGTTACCTTCAATGTATAATCATAAGGGATTTGATTTAGGTCATACCTGAATGGCCTATCGATTTTCCCCTACTTTATTCAATTTGAGCCTGAATTTGGCAATAAGGAGCTGATGATGTGAGCCACAGTTAGCTCTAGGTCTTGTTTTCACTAACTATATAGAGCTTCTCGATCTTTAGATGCAAAGAACATAATCAATCTGATTTCGATAATGATCATCTTGTGATGTCCATGTGTAGAGAGTCATCTTTTGCCTTTATCCACAAACTGGGAATATTCTTAAAGAGCAGGAATACCAGACCATACTACCTGCCTCTTGAGAAACCTGTATGCAGGATAAGAAGCAAGAGTTAGAACTGAACATGGAACAACTGACTGGTTCAAAATTGGGAAAGAAGTACATCAAGGCTATATATTTTCACTCTGCTTATTTAACTTATATGCAGAGTACAT
Organism: Neotragus pygmaeus; assembly: GCA_006410875.1. NCBI lineage: Eukaryota > Metazoa > Chordata > Mammalia > Artiodactyla > Bovidae > Neotragus > Neotragus pygmaeus. Next base: position 19,675 of record SJYV01020105.1, read on the forward strand.
CGTACAAAATGCTGGGTTAGATAACTCACAAGCTGGAATCAAGATTGCTGGGAAAAATAACCTCAGATATGCAGATAATACCATTTTAATGGCAGAAAGTGAAGAGGAACTAAAAAGTCTCTTGATGAAGGTAAAAGAAGACAGTAAGAAATTTGGCTTAAAATTCGACATTCATAAATTGAAGATCATGGCATGTGGTCCTATTATTTCATGGCAAATAGATGGGGAAAATGTGGAAACAGTGTCAGATTTCATTTTCTGAGCCTCCAAAATAAATGCAGCTGGTGACTGCAGACACAAAATTAAAAGATGCTTGATCCTTGGAAGAAAAGCTACGACAAACATAGACAGCATATTAATAAGCAGAGACATCACTTTGCTGAAAGATCTGTATAGCCAAAGCTCTGTTTTTTCCAGTAGTCATATATGGATGTGAGAGCTGGACCATAAAGAAGGTTGAGCATCGAAGAATTGATGCTTTAAAACTGTGGTCCTGGAGAAGACTCTTGAGAATCCTTTGGACAGCAAGGAGATAAAACCAGTCAATCCTAAAAAAAAATCAACCAGAAATATTCATTGGAAGGACTGGTGCTGAAGCTGAAGTCCAATACTTTGACCACCTGGTTCAAAGAGCCGACTCATTGGAAAACTCTGATGCTGGTAAAGACTGAAGGCAGGATGAGAAGGGGAAAACAGAGGATGAGATGGTTGGATGGCATCACTGACTCAGTGGACATGAGTTTGAGCATGAAGATAGTGAATGACAGGGAAGCCTGGCGTGCTGCAGTCCATGGGGACGCAAAGAGTCAGACTCAACCTAGCAACTGAACAGCAACAACAATATGAAATCACAATCCAAGAAGAATATATAACAATTGTAAATACACAAGAACTCAACATAGGAGCACCTCAATACGTAAGGCAAATGCTAAAACACAAAAAGGGAAGGCATCAGTAACACAATAATACTGGGGGACTTTAATACCCCATACTCATCAAAGGATACATCATTCAGACAGAAAGTCAATATGGAAACATAGGCCTTAAATGACACATTAGACTTGATGGACTTAATTGATATCTACAAATAATTTAATACAAAGGTAGCCAAAAACTTTCTTCTCAAGGGCATAGGGAACATTTTCTAGGATCACATCTTAGGCCACAAAGCAAGCCTTCATAAATTTACGAATATTGTAATCCTATCAAAGATCTTATCCAACCACAATGCTATGGGATTAGAGATCAATTATAGGAAAAAAAAATGTAAAAAACAGAAACACAAGTTGGGTAAACAATATGTTAGTGAGTAAACAATGATTACTCGTGAAATTAAAGAGAAAATCCAAAAATACCTAGAGACATACAACAATGAAAACACAATGTTTCAATACTATTCAGACATAGTAAAAGAAGTTCTAAGAGGGAAGTTTATATCAATACAATCTTAACTCAGGAAAAAAGAAAAATCTCAAATAAACAACCTAACCTACAACAGCCATGAAATTAAAAGACGCTTACTCCTTGGAAGAAAAGCTATGACCAACCTAGATAGCATATTCAAAAGCAGAGACATTACTTTGCCAACCAAGGTCTGTCTAGTCAGGGCTATGGTTTTTCCTGTGGTCATGTATGGATGTGAGAGTTGGACCGTGAAGAAGGCTGAGCACTGAAGAATTGATGCTTTTGAACTGTGGTGTTGGAGAAGACTCTTGAGAGTCCCTTGGACTACAAGGAGATCCAACCAGTCCATTCTGAAGGAGATCAGCCTTGGGATTTCTTTGGAAAGAATGATGCTAAAGCTGAAACTCCAGTCCTTTGGCCACCTCATGCAAAGAGTTGACTCATTGGAAAAGACTCTGATGCTGGGAGGGATTGGGGGCAGGAGGAGAAGGGGACGATAGAGGTCAAGGCAGGAGAGGGCAGTGAGTCAGGGAGGGAGGAAATTGTTTTTCACTGAGATAAATGTTCTGAACCCTCGGTCCCCAGGGTGGTGGTGACCCACGGAGGAAGTAAAATTTAACAGCAGGCAGTGTTGCTGGGACCTCCAGGGTAGAGTTCCAACCCTCTTGTTAAAACACCCTGAATGTTGGAAAACATGACTTCGTGATTGTATTCTTAATACCCAGAACTGCCTTTGCCTTCTAATAGGTAAACAATAAAGGCTGACTGAGTGCTAAAACATTCCCATGCCTGACTCCTCCTGTTCTTTCATCCCCTAGACTTATCTTAGAATTGATGGAGCAAAGGAGCCTGGACCTTGCCTGGATCTCCCACCTCGCCTGGGCCACGCCCCCCACTCTGCGGCTGTGTTTGGTTGCTAAGTTTTAGCTAAAAAGATAGATAAGAAGTATGGGGCAAATTTTTT
>SJYV01020105.1:24213-34410 GCA_006410875.1 Neotragus pygmaeus
TGGAAAAGACTCTGATGCTGGGAGGGATTGGGGGCAGGAGGAGAAGGGGACGATAGAGGATGAGATGGCTGGATGGCATCACTGACTTGATGGACGTGAGTCTGAGTGAACCTCCAGGAGTTGGTGATGGACAGGGAGGCCTGCGTGCTGTGATTCATGGGGTCACAAAGAGTTGGACATGACTGAGCGACTGAACTGAACGGAACTGAACCTTACAGCTAAAGCAACGAGAGAAAGAGGAACAAAACCCAAAGTTAGTAGAAGAAAGAAATCATAAAGATCAAAGTAGAAATAAAGAAAACAGAGGTAAAAGAAAATCAATAGCAAAGATCAATGAAACTAAAGGCTGGTTCTTTGAGACAATAAACAAAATTGATAAGCCTTTAGCCAGAGTCATCAAGAAAAAAAGGGAGAGAAATCAATAAAATTTTTTTAATATAAATTTATTTTAATTGGAAGCTAATTACTTTACAATATTGTATTGGTTTTGCCATACACCAGCATGAATCCACCACGGGTATACACATGTTCCCCATCCTGAACGCCCCTCCCACCTCCCTCCCTGTACCATCCCTCTGGGTCATCCCAGTGCACCAGCCCCAAGCATCCTGTATCATGCACTGAACCTGGACCTGATTCATTTCATATATGATATTATACATGTTTCAATGCCATTCTCCCAAATCATCCCACCCTCTCCCTCTCCCACAGAGTCCCAAAGATTGTTCTATACATCTGTGTTTCTTTTGCTCTCTCGCATACAGGGTTATTGTTACCATCTTTCTAAATTCCATTCAAATCAATAAAATTAAAATGAGACGTTACAATTGACAGCATAGAAATATAAAGGATCATAAGGGACTACCATAAGCAACTATATGCCAATAAAATGGGCAACCTAGAAGAAATGGACAAATTCTTACAAACATACAACTTTCCAAGATTGAACAAGGAATAAATAGAAATTATGAACAGACCAAGCAAGTACAAAAATTAGAATTATGATTTTAAAATCTTCCAATAAACAAAAGTCCAGGACCAGATGGCTTCAAAAGTGAATTCTATCAAACTGTTGGAGAAAAGCAAACACCCACCTGTTATAAAATTTTCCAAAAAGTTTCAGAGGAAGGTGCACTCCCTGATACCAAAACCAGATAGAAAATACTCCCCTCCCCCCAAAAAAGAGAGAAAGAAAATTACTGTCCAAAATCATCAGTGTTGACACAAAAATTCTCAACAAAATAGTAGGAAATCAGATGAAATGATACATTCAAAGGCTCATATATTATGATCAAGTGTATTTTATCCCAGGGATGCAATTCTTCAGTATCCACAATCAGTGTGAAATAAGCTGAAGAATAAAAACCATATGATCATCTCAACAGACATGGAAAGAGCTTTGGACAAAAATCAACACTCATGTATGATAAAAGCTCTCCAGAAAGTGGTCTTAGATGGAACCTATCTCAACATAATAAAGGTCATATATGACAAACCCATAACTGATATCACACTCAATGATGAAAAGCTGATTATTCCTCTAACATCAGCAACAAGGCAAGGATGTCAATTTTCACCAGTTTTATTCAACATAGTTTTCAAAGTCCTAGCCACAACAATCAGAGAAGAAAAAGAAATAAAACGAACTTAAATTGAAAGAAAAGAAGTAAAACTGCCACTACATATAGGAAATTCTAAATATGTGACCAGAAAACTATTAGAGCTTTTCAACGAATTTAGTAAAGTTGCAGGATACAAAATTAATACACAGAAACCTCTTGTGCTACACACTAACAATAAAATATCAGAAAGAGAAATTAAGGGAAAAATTTCGTTCATTATCACATCAAAAAGAATAAAATACCTAGGAATAAATCTACCTGAGGAAACAAAAGACCACTATTATGAAAACTATAAGACACTGATGAAAGAAATCAGAGATGACACATAAAAACAGATATACCATGTTCTTAGACTGGAAGAATCAATATTGTCAAAATGAGTATACTACTCAAGGCAATCTATGGCTTCAGTGTAATCCTTATCAAATTATCAACAGCATTTTTCATAGAACTAGAGCAAAAACATTTTAAATTTATAAGAAAATACAAAAGACCCTGAAGAGCCAAAGCAATCCTAAGGGAAAAAAAAAAAAAACAAAACAGAATTGGAGGAATTAGATTGCCTGACTTCAGACTATACTACAAAGTTACAGTCATCAAAACAGTATGGTACTCTTCTGAAATACAGATGAACGGAATAGGATAGAAAGCCCAGAAATAAACACATGCACCTATGGTCAATAAATCCGTGACAAAGGAGCAAGAATATACAATGGAGAAAATGTAATCTCTTCAATAAGTGGCAATGGGAAAACTGGACAGCTACCTATAAAAGAAAGATATTAGAACATTCTCTAACACCATAGACAAAAATAAACTAAAAATTAATCAAAGATCTAAATGTAAGGCTGGACACTATAAAACTCTTAGAGGAAAACATAGGCAGAATACTCTTTGACATAAGTCACAGTAGTATATCTTTTGATCTACCTCATAGAATAATGAAAATAAAAACAAAAGTAAACAAAAAGCACCTAATTAAACTTAAAAGTTTCTGCACAGCAAAGGAAACCATCAACAAAACAAAAAACACAACCAACAGAATGAGAAAATATATTTGCAAACAAAGTAACAGGCAAGGAATTAATCTCCAAAATACACAAACAGCTCATGCAGTTCTATGTCAGAAAAACAGACAATCCAATCAAAAAAAAAAAAGGGCAGAAGATGTAGACATTTCTCCAAAGAAAACAGATTATCAACAAGCACATGGAAAGATGTTTACCATCACTAATTACCAGAGAAATGCAAATCAAAACTACAATGAGGTACCACCCCATCTCAGTCAGAATGGCCATCATCAAAAAGTTTACAAATATTAAATGCTGGAGAGGGTATGGAAAAAAGGGAACCCTTCTACACTCTTGGTGGGAATGTAAACTGTATAACCACTATGGAGAACAGGGTGGAGCTTACTTAAAAAACTAAAAACAGAGCTGCCATATGACTCTGCAATCCCACTCCTGGGCATACATCAGGAGAAAAACATAAACTGAAAGGATATATGCACCTGAATGTGTTCATGGCAGCACAATTTATAAAAGCCAAAACACAGGAGCAATCTAAATGTCCCATCAACAGAGGAACGGACAAGGAAGATGTGGTACTTATATACAATGGAATATTACTCAGTCATTTAAAAAATAATGAAATAATAGCATTTGTAGCAACAAGGATGGACTCAAGAGATTATCAAACTAGGTGAAGTAAGTCAGATAAAGAAACACAAATATCATATAATATCACCCATATGTGAAATCTAACTTTTAAAAAAGATAGAAGTGAACAATTTACAAAACAAAAACAGATTTACAGGTTGAAAACTTATGGTTTCCAAAGGGGAAACCTGGAGGGGAGGGATAAATCAGGAGCTTGGGATGAACAAACACACTACTCTGTAAAATACAGATAACCACCAAGGACCTACTCTACAGCACAGAGAACTCTACTCAATATTCTGTGATAACCTAGATGAGAAACAATCTAAAAAAGAATGAATATTTGTATACGTATAACTGAGTCACTCTGTTATATACCTATGACTAATACAACATTGAAAATTAACTATACTCCAATAAAATTAAAGGATTAAAAAAAGGAAAGAATCAAGAAAGGAACCACAAAAATAGCTACAAAGAACTAACAAAATAACCACATCCCTAGCAATAATTACTTTAAATGTGAATGCACTGAATTCTCCTATTAAAAGACAGAGTGGCTGAATAGATTAAAACACAAGATCTATCTATATGCTGCCTACAAGAGAGACAAATCAGATCAGAATACACAGACTTAATGTGAGGGGATGACAAAAGGTATGCCATGCAAATGGAAACAGAAAGCTGTAGTGATACTTATATGAGACCAAACAGATTTAAAAAAAAAATACTGTAAGAGACAAAAAGTACATTACATAATGATACAGGGATCAATCCAAGAAGGCATGACAACTGTAAAAACACATGCACCCAATACAGGAGCAAGCACCTAAATAGATAAAGCAAATATAAACAAACCTAAAGGGGAAAATGGACAGCAACTCAGTAACAGTAGGAGACTTTAACACCATCAATAGACATATCACACAGAAAAAAAGTCAATAAGGAAATATTGGTCTTAAATGACACATGAGACCAAACAATCAATAGAAATAGAACGATTCATCCAAATGCAGCAAATACATTCTTTTCAAGTGCACACGGAACATTCTCCAGGATAGATAGCATACTAGGTATCAAAACAAGTATCAATAAATTCAAGAAGATTTAAATCTTATTAAACATCTTTTCTGACCACAACAATATGAAACTAGAAATCAACTACAAGAAAAAAACTGCAAAAAACAGAAACATGCTCAGGCTAAACAATATGCTATTAAACAACCAATGGGTCACTGAAGAAATCAAAGAAGAAATCAAAACATACCTGGAGATACATGGAAATGGAAACCCAACAATCCAAAATCTATGGGATGTGGGAAAAACATTTCTAAGAGAGGAAGTTCATAGCAATAAATGCTTATCTCAAGAAACAAGAAAAGTTTCAAATAAACAACCTAATTTTATACCCCAAGGACCTAGAAAAAGAACCAAAGAAGCCAAAAATTAGTAGAAGGAAAGAAATAACAAAGGTAAGAGTAGAAATAAATGAGATAGAAATGGAAAGAAGAGAAAAGAACAATAAAACTAAGAGGCAGGTCACTGAAAAGATAAGAAAAATTGAAAATCTTTTAGTGAGACTCACCAAAAGGAAAAGAGAGGACTCAAAGAAATAAAAAGAATAAAGGAGAGATGTTACAACTGATACCACAGAAATACAAAGAATCTTAAGAGACTACTATGAACAATTGTTGCTGTTTGTTTGCTAAGTTGTGTCCAACTTTTTGCAAACCCATGGACTGCAGGCCACAGTGCTCCTCTGTCCATGGAATTTCCTGGGTATGGACACACTGGAGTGAGTTGCCATTTCCTTTGCCAGGGGATTTTCCTGACCTAAGGATTGAGCCCATGTCTCCTGCTTGGCAGGTAAATTCTTTACCACTCAGACACCTGGGAAGCCCCATTTATGTGCCAATAAATTGGACAACCTAGAAGACAGATAAACTCCTAAAAACATATAATTTACCAAAACTGAATCATGATGAAATAGGAACTCTGAACAGATCAATTACTAGCAAGGAGACTAAATTGGTAATAAAGAAAAACCTTCCAAAAAATATAAGTCCAGGACAAGATGGCTTCACTTGTGAATTCTACCAAATATTTAAAGAATTAATATCAATACATTTTACAAGGTCTGCATTACCCTGATATCAAAACCAAATGAGGATGGCATTAAAAAAAGAAAGAAAGAAAGAAAAGAAACCACAGGCCCAAATCCATGAAAAATATAGATGAAAAATCCTCAACAAAATATTATCAAACTGAATTAAACAATACATTAAAAGGATCATACACCATAATCAAATGGGATTTATGACAGCAATACAAGAATGGTTCAACATCTGCAAGTCAGTCAGTGTGATTCATCACATCAAAAAAGGGCAGGATAAAAATCATATGATCATTTTAATAGATGCAGGAAAAAGCATTTGAAAAAGTTAAACATTCATTTATGATAAAAATAAACAAAACTATCAACAAAGCAGGTATAGAAGGAACATTTGTTGCTGTTCAGTCACTCAGTCATGTCCAACTCTTTGCGACCCACTGGACTGCAGCAGGCCAGGCTTCCCTGTCCTTCACCATCTCCTAGAACTTGCTCAAACTCATGTCCATTGAGTTGATGATGCCATCAAACCATCTCATCCTCTGTTGTGCCCTTCTGCCTTCTATCTTTCCCAGCATCAGGGTCTTTTTCAATGAGTCAGCTCTTCGCATCAGGTGGCCAAAGTATTGTAATTTCAGCTTTGGCACCAGTCCTTGCAATGAATATTCAGGATTAATTTCCTTTAGGATTGACTTGTTTGATCTTTTGACATACCCAAACATAATAAAGGCCATATTCAATAGTGAAGAGCTGAAAGTTTTTCCTCTAAGATCAGGAACAAGACAAGGAAGTCCACTCCAGTCATTTTTATTAAACACAGTACTGGACATGTTAGCCAGAGAAATTAGGCAAGAAAAAAAAAGGCATCTACATTGGAAAGGAAGAAGTAAAACTTGTTTCTATTTGCAGATTAGAAAACTCTAGCAATTATATCAAAAAATTGCTAGAACTACTAAGCAAATTCAGTAAAGACAGGATAAAAATCAATACACAAAGGTCAACTGCACTTCTATACAGTAATAATGAATTATCAGAAAGAGAAATAAGAAAAATAATCCCAATTACAATTGTATCAAACAATAAAATACCAAAGAAGGAAATAAACCAAGGAGGTGAAAGATCTCTATACCGAAAACCACAAGACACTGATGAAACAAATTGAAGAAGATACAAATAAATGGAAAGATTCCACACTTATGAATTGAAACAATTAGTATTGTTAAACTGTTCATAATAGCAAAAGCATGATACAGATTCAATCTAACTCTGTTAAAATTCCAATGGCATTTTTCACAGAAATAATATAGTCTTTAAAATTTGTATGGAAACACAAAAGACCTCAAATAGACAAAGTAAGTTTAGAATAATAAAGCTGGAAGTATCACACTCTCTGATTTCAAACTATATTACAAAGCTGTAGTAACTAAAACAGTGTGGTATTTGTATAAAAAGGACACACAGACCTTTGGAACAAAATAGAAGGTCCAGAAATTAATCCACACATATATGGTAAATTAATCTGTGACAAAGGACCCAAGAATATACAATGGGGAAAGGACAATTTCATTAATAAAAGATGCTGGAAAAACTGGACAACTATATGCAAAAGAATAAAACTAGACAACTATCTCATAACATACAAAAATGACCCGAAATGGATAAAATACTGGAATGTACACCATAAAACTCCTAGAAGAAAAGATAGGTGGTAAACTTCTTGACATAGGTGTTGATGATTTTCTGAATCTTCATCAAACGCAAAAGAATAAGGTCAAAAATAAATGAGTGGGAATACATCAATGTAAGATGCTTCTGCACAGCAAATAAAGCTACCAAAAAGTGAAAAGAAAACCCACAGAATGAAAGGAAAATTTTGCAAATTATGTATCTGATAAGGAACTAATCATTGATGCTTCTGAACTGTGGTGTTGAAGAAGACAAATGAGAGTTACTTGGACTGCAAGGAGATCAAACCAGTCAATCCTAAAGGAAATCAGTCCTGAATATTCATTGGAAGGACTGATGCTGAAGCTGAAGCTCCAATACTTTGGCTACCTGATGCAAAGAACTGACTCACTGGAAAAGACCCTGATGCTGGGAAAGATTGAGGGCAGGAGGAGAAGGCAACGACAGAGGGTGAGATGGTTGGATGCCATCAGCAACTCAATGGACATGGGTTTGGGTGGACTCCAGGAGTTGGCGATGAACAGGGAGGCCTGGCATGCCACGGTTCATGGGGTCGCAAAGAGTCGAACACGATTGTGCGACTAAACTGAACTGGGTAAAAAAAGACCAGAATACTATCAGTTGCAGGTCCCATACCCTGGAGTTCAGGTAACAATGGAAATGCTTCACAGTCCTCTCTGAGTGTGTCAACTAATCAATGAGAAAGAAATCTGCTGACTTCTCATCGCTGTTTTCTTATCAGTCTGGATCTGAAATGAAGTTTATTTATTTCTACCACTTAATTGTTTATAAATTCAAGGCTCAAATGATGGACTCCCCTCCCTGCCACTTCAACAGTCATCAAAGAAGAACGCATTAGTTTAGCTTCGGAGGAAAAAACCTGAAAGCCTCCCCCTAAGGCAAGCCTTGTAATATTGAAGCTCTAAGTATTGCTGAAGTCACCATACTTTATAGACTAGTATTTTATTATTAGACAGGGACAAACCAGTTGAAACTTAGCAAGTGAAGGCACCAAATAATGTGTATTTTCAGAGAAGATCAAAACAAACATTTGTGTTTTTATGCTACCATGATAGTTCTTAGATGACTCTCAAACCAAAGAAGTTAGCACTTTATCAGGGCTTTCAGAAACAAGATTAGTAGGTATAGAGAATTAGTATGCTCTTTCAGGTATGAGCCAAACTTTGTATAAAACTGGGGCCTGTAAACCAGAAGGTCATGTAAAAAACTGTCAATGTTTATGCAATTCATGAATTTGAACTCCAGGTAGCAGAGCAGCACAGCAGAAGCATGCTAGGCCCATGAATTCAAACTCATTAATGAAATAAAAAGAAAGTGCTAGTTGCTCAGTCATATCTGACTCTTCACTACCCCATGGTCTGTACCCCAGGCAAGAATACTAGACTGGGTAGCCATTTCCTTCTCCAGAGGATCTTCCTGATCCAGCGATCGAATCCAGGTCTCCTGCATTACAGGCAGATTTTTTACTGTCTGAGCCACCAGGGAAGCCTACTCTTTAATGAAATAAAAAGAATAAGTTATATAATTCCTTATATTTCCACACTTTATAAAAGTTTACAAACTATTTTATGTATTTTATATATATATATATATATCTTTTTTAATGAATACTTTTTATGGCTAGTAAAGCTGCGATTATTATTTGTATTTTACAGATGGAAACTCTAAGGCTCACAGAAGCTGGCTTGACCAAGGTCACTCAAAAGGCCAGAGTTCAAAATCAAACCTTCAGATTTAACATGGTGCTTTCTCTCTACTGCCTTTTTCAGCCTAATTTGATTAGGTTTTGCCCAAGGGCAGGGGCTTCCCAGGTGGAGCCAGTGGTAAAGAATTCGCCTGGCAATGCAGGAGAAGTAAGAGATGTGGGTTTGAATCCTGGGTCTGGAAGATCTCCTGGAGGAGGAAATGGCAACCTGGTCCAGTATTCTTGCCTGGAGAATCCCATGGGCAGAGATGTCTGACGGGCTATAGTCTACAGGGTCACAAAGAGTCGACATGACTGAAGCAACTTGGCACACACACAAGGGCAGAAACCAAAGAATTTGATCAGGTTGGTGGTGAATAAGCTAAGAGTAGTAGTTAACAAACTAGGCAGTTTTAAAGGTATGGTACTAATGAATTCATAAATTTGTAATAAAAAAGACTATACCATTCATCAGATAGTTTTAAAAATGACTTACTACATTATGCACCATAATCAATAAATGTCAGGGAAAGAATAAGGAACAGAAAGTTATGACAGATGTGCATTAAGTAGATTATTATAAAAGTAGATACACTGACTGATCTAATCAACCAATCCATAAAAATGGCTGTCCTTTGCCTGGGTTTGTGGTAAGTTATAAATTATAATTGCCCCATCACTCATCTTATATGGAAGCCAATATGCAAAGAGGATCACTTTCTAGAGTGCAGAATAAGACAAAAAAATAATAAATACAGGTATACAAATATATGGAAAAATTCAATATCTTGCACAAAGAAATACAAATGAAAATTAAGATACCATGTTTACCTACGAATCTGCAAAATAATTTTTAACAGTAATACTTGGCATTGGTGGAGCACATTGAAACAGACAACCTCTCATCACCGTAGATGAAATATAAACAAAAGTCAGTGCATTCTGGTAATATTTATTTAAAATGTATGTATTTAGCCAATAACTTTATTTACATTAATTTACTTCCAGATGTTCACGCTGGTTTTAGAAAAGGCAGAGGAACCAGAGATCAAACAGCCAACATCTGCTGGATCATTGAAAAAGCAAGAGAGTTCCAGAAAAACATCTATTTCTGCTTTATTGACTATGCCAAAGCCTTTGACTGTGTGAATCACAATAAACTATGGAAAATTCTAAAAAAGATAGGAATACCAGACCACCTGACCTGCTTCTTGAGAAACTTGCATGCAGGTCAGGAAGCAATAGTTAGAACTGGACATGGAAAAAGACTGGTTCCAAATAGGAAAAGGAGTACATCAGGGCTGTAGATTATTACCCTGCTTATTTAACTTATATGCAGAGTACATCATGAGAAACACTGGGCTGGAGGAAGCACAAGCTGGAATCAAGATTGCCAGGAGAAATATCAATAACCTC